>BCII01000028.1:0-174340 GCA_001972285.1 Erythrobasidium hasegawianum
TAAACCCTCAGTAAACCCTCAGTAAACCCTCAGTAACCCCTCAGTAAACCCTCGTAAACCCTCAGTAAACCCTCAGTAAACCCCCAGTAAACCCTCAGTAAACCCTCAGTAAACCCTCAGTAAACCCTCAGTAACCCCTCAGTAACCCCTCAGTAACCCTCAGTAAACCCTCAGTAACCCTCAGTAAACCCTCAGTAAACCCTCAGTAAACCCTCAGTAAACCCTCACTCACTGTCTTCTCTTTTCTTCAGCTTTTGTAGTGACCTGAGCCTCTGCGCCAAGTGAGAAGTTAGCCAAGTTAGAGCGAAACGCAAAAACCGTTTTTGAAAACGCTTACCCGTTCTTCTAAGTAGCCTAACGCTTAGCTGACAAGACAGACACTGACGCCAGTCAAGTTCAGAGTACCCCACCTAGCGAGGCTAGTCGACAGTCTGCACGACCTGTGGCAGCTGAGCTTCAGTGCTGCGAAGTGTTACGAGTTTTTCTTGTTGTTGCCAAGCGAGAGACGCGCTTCGACGCTCTTAGCAGTTCAAACAGTCTTTCCCGTGCTCTCAAAGAGTTTAGTAGCGCACTTCAAGCTGGTGCGACGGAAGTGAACGAGTAGAAAAGCGTCAGAAGCGTGAAAGTCAGTCTGTGTTGAAAGTGGGCAGAGAGCTGAGGAAGCGGAAGTGAAGACGAGACGTTGCGGTCGCAGAACTACTCAAAAAGCCGACCCTCAGGACGAGCGCTGGCCTGCAGACCAAACAGCCCTCAGCTTGGTTAGCCAGGTCTAAAAGCTTTGTTGAAGCGTGCTAGTCTTGTTGACGGGTGGTGCTGGGCTGGTGCTGGTTTCTTAAGGAGAACGGAAAAGAAGAAGAAACGCTGGTCAGCTGCCCACGCAGCAAAAGTCGAGCGAAAAGCGTTCCTGAAAGCTGAAACCAAGACAGCCTTCTAGGCAGTCAGACTGCTAGGACGCGGTTCTCAGTCTGTTAAACCCTCAGCAGAGCCAAGCGACTTGCAAGTCTCAACTTGTCTGTACGGCTCGCCAGAGCGACCTTGGCCAGCGTGGCTGAAAACCCTTTTTGGCTGGAAACCCTCAGAGCAAGCCCGCGCCGGTAGAGACAGACGATTTGAGTGTCGAGAAGGTGTTGGTAGCTTCCGTCAGTAAGGCAAGCCCTCAGTCGAAGCGCGGAAGGGGTGTAGCCCGCTGTAGAGAAGACGGCGGACGCGATTGTGCTGAAGCTCAACGAGTCAGTTGACTGAGCGCAAAGAAGCTTAGCAGCCTGACTTACAGGCCCGTCTGACGTCTTGCACAGCAGTAGGAGCGCCAGAAGCGGTGCCCGTCTTGAAGCCGGTCTGTAGCACTTCTGGCTAGTGTAAGAGCCTCAACCAGCTGTTTGAGACGTCAACAAGCTACCAGCGAAAGGGGAGAGCGCGCGGGAAAGAGGGACCTTCTCAAAAAGCGCCTGCAGAAAGCTCAAAAAGTCAGACGGGGAAAAGTAGGGCTGAAAGGCAGTCCAGTGAGTTCTTAACGTCGTCAGCTACTCAAAAAAGTCACTCGCAGGTCTGTGCCACGTTTGTAGCGCTGTCAGTAAGACCTTTTCTGGCCAACGAAAAAAGGACCCCACCGTGAAAGTCGCAAAAAACGGGTCGGCGAGTAGAGCAGCAGAAACGGGATCTAGAGGCTTTTCTGAGCATAATAGTGGAAACGGCGTCGTCGTGCGATGCATAGTGAAGAAGTTAGCTCTTGCGCGGCGTCGATGCTGTCCAGGCCAGAGGAAGTTTCGCGTTGAAAAGGCATAATATGGAGGAAGTTCTTAATGTGTCAAAACGTCATTATCTCCAAAGAAAGTCGCTCGCATTTCTTGTAATTTGGCCCGAACAAGCGCTGTCAGACATTCCTTCATTTTACGCCAAATGATGTTACCGAAAGAATCGCCCAGCGACATTATCTACAACGAAGATGTATACTCTGCAACGATTGATCGTAACGCCCCGCTGGCGCCTGTGCAAGTGAAACTATAACTTGCAAATCAAGCGGACCTGTCCGCAATCACGCTCATTGATGACAACCTAGCTACGAATGAGGTGCTCGATAGCGTGTCTCCTTGACGAAGACCTACGGTTTCCAGCTTCAGCGATTCTTCGCATCAAATAGCATTGCAGCACAATCCCACATAGCATGAACACAACAACAACCTTCCGACTACTGCGACGACCCCTTCATGACCACCGCCATAAGCTTGCCTACATCCTCCAGCGAGAATTGTCTCCCTTCCGCCTCTGCCAGCTTCTTCTTCAATTCGGCATTTTCAGCCATGAGCTCTTCCACTTGTATTTTAAGCTCCTGTTCCTTCTCTTTCTGTCTTTCTCGATGCGCTTTACTCGAGTCTGCATTACGTTGTCGTCGAATAGCTGCTTTGGTACCGGGAGATAGGGGAGGAACTTTGGCCCTCTTGGCCTTAGGAGCAGGTTCATCTTTCTTGTCATCCTTCTTGCTGCGACGAGACGGCGGAGGTGGTGTTGCCTCTGCTTTGCGCTTGCCCTGTGATGAAGGCGGAGGAAGCGGTGGGAGATCCTGCCCGAATTGCAATAGGAATTCCTCCAAGTCATCATCCTCTTCAGCCGGCGGAAGCACGAAGTCTTCATCATCTGTCTCGTCTTCCGAAGGAAACTCGAAATAGTTGTCCATAGCAAGCATAGAGGCCAGCTCCTCCTCGGGCGGTGGATGAGGAACACGTCCGCTACGAGTAGGCTGAGGGGGAGCTGTGGAAGTAGAAGCGAATGTGGAGCCGTATGCAGGAAAGGCATTGACCAGTATATCTTCAAAGTTGTGTGAGGGTGAGGACGATGCTACAGAGGTGCTGGCAGGGGTGTCATCGTTGATGGAGGCCATCATTGGCGCGACCTGGCCTGGCTGCGACGAGGTTCAGACAGCGCTCGATAGCATCAGTGCTTGCAACGTACCTGCTGCATGCGAATGCAATGTGTACTTCTTCACGTATCGGTAGGAATGCAAGCGTGTAAACAAGGTGGCGCCAATCTATCAGGGCGAAACATATGCAGATACATGTCAAGACGAGACAGCGATAATACAATGAAACGTAGCTACACAACCATGCATAGAGAACCATCACCCTTTGACTGCGAATGCCAAATCAGCCAAAGGCCAAGCAAGAGTAAAGGCACCCACTTCGGTTCAGGTAGCTCGTGTTCATGACAATCTTGTCATCCAGAGTGTCCACCTTTCCGCTAATCTTGTCCAGATGCTTGTTCTGCGAATCAATCTCCTTGCCTGCAGTCGTTGCCAAGATCTTGAGCCGCCCAGTGATAGCGGCAATCTCGTCCAAATTGTCGTCCAGCTCCTGCTCAATCTCATCGTCCGAGTTGGTCGCCTCAAACTGGTACCGTCCTCCTTGCTCCCACTTAGCTCGCCCCGTTGGCTGTTCTGCTTTACTCTTGCCGAATCTGTTGCTCCGCTCTGCCTCCTTGAAGCCTTGCTCTACGCGTGTTCGAGATTCATAGGCTTGTTTACGAGCATCCTCCCTGTCATTCTTCTCCTCGATATGACGAGCAAGCAGTCGAGCTTCCTCCGCGTCTCGCTTAGCTTGCTTGTTGAAAGTCATGTTGGGCCTGTGAATGACCTTCAGCCGATGTCAACAAGGCTTGTGGATGGTACGCACTTGAAGATGCTCTGATTGAGTCTTCGAATCTCCTTAGCTCCATCAGCAGCTCTTGAGTTGTAGCTCTTCGCCTTATCAAGCGATAGTTCGGTGTTCGCCAGGCGGTCTGCAGCCAAGCATCAGCGAAGTCCACGGGTCGCGTAAAGTACCCACCTGTCTGCTCGCCCAAGCGGTTCAAGGTGTTGGAAGCCGTCTCTTCAGCTTCTCTAGCTGTTCTGATAGCATTGCGGGTGGTAGATAGGGATTCTTGCTTGGTGAAGCGT
Source organism: Erythrobasidium hasegawianum (assembly GCA_001972285.1). Taxonomy (NCBI): domain Eukaryota; kingdom Fungi; phylum Basidiomycota; class Cystobasidiomycetes; order Erythrobasidiales; family Erythrobasidiaceae; genus Erythrobasidium; species Erythrobasidium hasegawianum. The sequence goes on from BCII01000028.1 coordinate 3,926, forward strand.
ATCTGTTGCTTGATAGCCTCGCTATGTGCGAATATGAGCATTAGCACTTGCAGCGTTAACACATCTACTTACACCTCATCATCCTCCTCTGTAGCTTGCTCCTGCTGCCCACTCTCTCCTGCCTGTCCCTCATCATCGTCATCTGCCCATTCAGGCCGAGATCCTCCAGAGGGGACCGAGCTAGCTGCAGAGCCAGCAGGTCCTCGCATAGCATTTCTATCAAAGCTTGAGCCAGTCTGTGCGGTGGGCGCCCTTGCTCCTTTGAACAGCTCTGCCCTGCTGTCACCTTGCGGGGCGTAGCCGTATCCAGCTCCTGGCTGCTGTTGCTGCTGCTGCTGAGGTTGACCGTAGTTTCCATAGCTGCCGTAGCTGCCAGCAGTGCTCTGAGGGTTGTAGCTGGCTGCCTCTCGTCCATACTTGCGCTCCCTAACTTCGGTCATTGGGTTGCCGTGCTTATCCTTGCCGCCTGGCTGGGGCACAGAGCCAGTTCCACTGTTGGTGCGCCCATAGTCTGGACGAGCTGGTTCAGGAATCAGTGTTTGCTCCTTCTTCTTGCTGAATAAACCCATGTCGATGCTCGGTTGAAGAAACGAAACCCAACAGCGAAACAAGACACGAGGAAGGGCAAGGAGGCCGGTTTAGGGCAACAAAGAGTTCGTGCAATAAAGCAATGATATGCATTTCTAGTGTAATGATTCGTAACAACCCGACTGTGCAGTATAGCATGCAAATAGACTCCTGACTCTCCCAACGTCACATAAAGCGTTCTGCGCCTATCTCTTCGCCAAAGTCGTACATCGTAATCTTCTGATCGTGCGAACAGCTGACAATCCTAGAGACATCCATTGCGACATCGAAGACGAGACTACCAGAGACATAGTCAGCGAGCCGTTTGATGAGCAAGCAGAGATATCGTCTAACCTCGAATGGCTGCCTTTAAATGTCATCTTCAGATTTCCAGACTCGAGGTCCCAGATGCGAGTGCTAATATGACAGTTAGAAATGCTTGACATACGGCCAGTGATCAACTCACGTCTTGTCATAGCTTCCAGTAAAGATGCGTTTTCGAATCGGGTCAAAAACCATCGTTCTTACTAGATCCTTGTGTCCTTTGAGTACCTTGAGGCATACGCCAGTATTAGGGTCCCAAACGCGAATAGTCTTGTCGTTAGAGCCGGTGATGATGACTTCGCCATTGTATCTAAGTGTGCGGTCAGCTATCCAAGTCAACGTTTTAGGCAGAAACGCTTACTGAACGCATGCTAAACCACGTTCGTGGCCCTTGAAGACCCGAACTAGCTGTCCTGTCTCAATGTTCCATAGTTTGGCGTTAGAGTCCCCGCTCGCGCTGACGATGATATCGCCAATGACTTGAATGGCATTGACGGGGCCTCGATGACCCTGTAGTGATCTGAACGGCTCCAGGGTATCACGCTTCCAGATCCGAATGCTCGTATCTTTCGAGCAGGAGGCGATGTACTGATCCGTCATCTGGATGTCAAGCACTCCGCCAGTGTGACCGATGAACTCGTGCTGAACAGACCAATCTTTCATGTCCCAGTAGAGAAATTCGCCATTGGACGCTCCCGTCGCCATTATATCACCGCTGCGATTCGATGTTAGCGGTATTCTCCAGCTTGATATAATCAAACGCACTCAAGACAAATTGCTAACACACTTGCCGTATGTGTCTGAAGCGTCTGCTCGACCACGCCTTTCTGAATGTCCCAGATCCTGCTCAAAGATCAGACCAAGAAGCTACGCAGCGGAGCCGTCTACTCACTTTATTGAAGTGTCACGCTGTTCAAGTCATCAGTAAGATCGAAATCAATGTAAACTATATACTTACCGAACCGGAGACAAGCATATTGCCCCGCAGAGCTACACAATATACCGAGTCCTACAAATAATGAGATTAGCTAGAACTGTATAGCAAGGGTGAGTCGTCTCACAGTATGCCCTCTAAGGGTCCTCTTGACGAATCGTCCTTCTTCCCATCTACGCTCCAGCTCCAATCTGTCGCGGTACAACGCTCGCCAATCTAGAGCAAGCGAAGAAGCGGGAGATGGGTCCATAGATGGTTGGGATACCGGATCAAAAGGCGAAAGCGTATTCGTGCTAGCCCTTCTGTTGTGAACGCCAAGCCTAGAAGGTGTCAAAGTACTGAAAGTGGTGTCCGCAAGCCCGTCCCCTTCGCCTTCTTCTGGAAGATCGTTCGCAAATGACTGGTTTTCCAACAAAGACTCGTTCGTAGAAACATTGATAGAGGCAGTTGTGTTCCTGCGAGGTAATCTCGCTATCGAATTGCGACGAGGCGTACTTGGAGGGGCGTAGAACGAAGAAGGGGTTTGACCAGCAGCCGTGCTAGCTCGTACCCTTGAGGGTGTGGAAGTGCTTGCGATCTGTTGTCCAGGCTCGCTATCGCGAGTAGCTGCGAGCCAGTGACTGGGAGAGCCGGCGCCAGGTCGGGATAGAATGGCCAAGTAGCCCATTTCGCTGACCAAATCTCCGAGCCTTCGCCCAATCCTCGCAGCTATGCCTCCTTCACTTGTAGTGGTGTTTGCTCTCCTGTGTCGATTCGGAGTGGAGAGGGCCAGATTGCTGAGAGGTGAGGTTGCTCTGAGAGCTGTTGCACTTGTCAAGAATTCAGGCCTGATCTGCCAGCCGTCGTTGCGATAGAAGTGATCCCTCCATACGCTGGGATCTGTTGCGTAGACCAAACGTTAGCAATTGTCAATATCGACCGAACTCTGACGCACCAGAACAGATTGTGTACCAAGATCTCGAAACCTGGCTTGCATAGCCCAAGGTCTCGACGTCGGCAAAGAGCAGCACATACAAGCTGATTTCCAACGGTAACGAGCTGATGAAGTCTGGTAGACAGCGTCGGATGGTGCGTCAGTAAGTCGTCGTGAAAGGGGTCGATGTTGATTGCCAGCGCGAATAAGACGCAGCGATGTGTATACGCACCAACTTTGCCAGTCGTATCAGACATGCTGATGCCCTCATCGAGTACGGGATCCTCGTCAGTTTCGGGCAGCGCGTCCAAGCTGTCGACAGGGCTGCCGAGACCATCTTCAGAATTGTGGACATCCGGGTGCGCTAGCTTCTTCTTATGATGAGTTGCTTCCTTGTCTGTCATCTTCTGCTTCTTGCGAGATGTGCCAACCCATGCGGGCATCAGACCCCAGCCGCCGCTGTTGCTGCTGGTGCTAGCTCGCGATGACGGTGACGGTGAAGGAGGATCTTGTAAGGATGGCGCGTCAGATGCAGTGACTGATGTTGTCGGGATGCCAGGTACATCCTGCTGGACGAACGCCATCGCTGGCCAAAACTGAGGGTTTGTCGAAAGGCGAAGCGGTGAACCAGCAGCGGGCAACGAGGAGAGCCAAAGAGGCAGAATTTGAAGGACCTCCAGAGAAGGACAGTTCGCATTATGAACATCTCTATATATACTCTACATTATATCAACTCGCTTGTGTCCAGCGCAGCTCAGCGTCTCAGATTGACGGGGTTTCAGAGGGTTTGTGCCTTGTCTCTGAAACCCTCAGGGTCTGAAACCCTCATGCGCGTGAGGGTTTCTTCTGCCCTTTTCCAACTTCAACACGTGAGGACCTATTAGTCGTGTCTCGTCTTCTTGCTTCATGTCTTCTGTCCCTTCCTTCTCATCCTTTCCCGTCTTCGACTCGTTCCCTGCAACAACCTCGACCTCGTCATCCAAGAGCAAGGGAAAAGGTCGAAGCAAGGACCAGCTTTCGGATGAAGAGGAGGAGCGTGATACTAGGAAGCGAGCTAGGAAGGACAAGAACAAGGACAAAGAAGAGAGTGAAGCTAGGCGGAAGCGCAGACATGATAACCGCGACGAGCAAGGCAGACCGGCAAAGTCGAAGGACAAGCAACTCGAGTACTACAATACCCCCGACTTGGCTTCTGGAGAGATAGCTACTCTGAAAGCGAAGAATGCAAACTATGAGATCGGCGAAAGCAGCAATACTCCAGACTACAAGCTGTTCTCAGTCGACAAGAAAGGCGACAAAGATGTACGACGCTATGGCAAGCTTTACAAAGGCTCAATACCTACATATAGACGCTTTGGCTGTAAGTAGCTGTGACGCGACATCTTGAAGATGCTGACCATCCATCAAACCGGCAGATGGCCATATCGTCGGTCTCGAGGGAGAATTTAAGATCACAAAGGAGACTGCATATACCGGCGACGGATTCACAGTCATCGCTGGGAGAGATTATACTAAGGTAAGCGGGTGGTCTCAGTGCCCACTCTGCTGCCCAAGCTAAGCTATATCTCGTGCAGGCACCTCGACTTAAAGATCGCCGAGCTGTGTCTCGTATAACTGACAGACACTATAAGAGGATCACTCTAGGTTCTGTGAAACCCGAAGACAGGCAAGAGGCTGGCCTCCTCCAGACTGATGACGATTTCGTTCCTTTCGCAAACGAAGTATCCCATCAAGATCAGCTGGACCGCTTAGAGCACGAAGAAGGGCAGGATTATCGTTCAGTTGCCGGAATGATTGCGACTGCGGAGAGCTCAGATGATGACTCGCTTGGACAAGAGGAAGAAGGCGGAGAGAGCTACGACGAGTATCTCAAAAGGAAGAACCGAGAATTTGAACAGCACCTTCGCCAATCACCTTCAGATATTCCGGCATGGCTCAGTCTCGTCAGGTTTCAAGACGAAGTATACAGCTCCATTTCACCAGACGTGTCTCGTTCGAGGCGTCGAGCCGTCATGTCAAGCACGGAGAAGCGGTCACTGTGCGAGGTGAAGCTTGCAATCATCGAGCGGGCTATGTCGCATCCTGGCAACACCGAATCAGTCGATCTGACTTTGGCTATGCTGAAACAAGGGGGGGAGATATGGGATACGAGCGAGCTCATGAAGCGATGGCAGGCAGCACTCCGGAACAGGCCTGAAGAAATGAAGCTTTGGCTTGCGTACCTCACCTTCCGGCAGACAAGGGCTAGCGTGTTCTCAGTTCAGGAGATCGTGGATGTGTACGCCGACTGCTTGATGCGGCTCGGCAAATCCGCAAGGAAGGCAGCATTGGGTAGTCAAAGTGAGCAAGACTATACAAGTCGCTACCCTAGCTGATGCATTGTGGCTATCATCAGCTCGCCAATCTCTCGAAGAAATCTGCCTCTACCTATTCCTACGAGCATGTCTAATGCTGCGTCAGGCCGGTCAGTCACATTGCACTTCCAGTAGATATATGCATTGACTGAAGCTCCCGTTTCCACAGGCTTTGCCGAACGAGCTTTGGCGGCCTTCCAAGCCATAATGGAGCTTAACTTTTATCTCCCTGACCGCTTTCATAGTGAGATATATGTCAATGAGAAGACTCAAGTGCAAGCTCTCGATGATCTTGAGCTATTCTGGGATCTAGAGGTTCCCAGATTTGGCGAGGACGGAGCCCAAGGATGGCGCAATACTGTCGACACTGCGGATTCACATGCAAGTCATGACAGCAAAAGCCAAGACGTGCCATATACTTCAGAGGATCCATTCGTCAACTGGGCATCGAAGGAAAGCCGGAATGCGACCACCTACAACCGACCTCTCCGGACAATCGATCCTGATCCGCGTGCTGAGAGCGACCCTTTCTCAACTGTGCTCTTCTCAGATGTGCGGTCACTATTGTTCAGTATCTCCGGTCGCGACTCCCGATACCAGCTCGTCTACTCCTTCCTCTTCTTCCTAGGGCTCCCCCTCATACCTCCAGATACCGCAACTACGACCTCTTTGTCTAGCGATACCTTCTTACACTCAGACGACTTCGCTCGTCAGTCTAAGCGGCAAGCATTCTGGCCTAGCCAAACGTCCGAAGGCTTTCTTCATGGACTTTTGCCTTTTGAGACTATAGGAGGAGAGCCTATGGAGCCTGTGAGGACAGGCGGCATCAAGACACCTTTTGATACTCCTTTCAGAAAGTTCCCACTTTCTCCTGATCTACTATTCAGCGGGTCGCCGAAATGGTTCTCTCTCCTCGATCAGAAGGAATACCTTGCCGAATTAGATCTTCCGCTTATAAGGTGCGGGTCTTTCCCTTGGCACTGCTAGAAACTGAATGTGACGTTCCGTACAGGAATGTCCTGGCACAAGCAAGAACTGTATTAAAGGATAGCTTTCTTACTTTGGCCTACTTTTCGCTCGAAGCATCCTTGAATGCCAAGAAGTCGGTCATATCAATTCAATCATTCTGATCTCGTCTAATATGTGTCCTAGTGCCGTCAAAATTGCAAAGCGTATCCTGAAAGATGACAGCAAGAATCTGCTTCATTGGGACGCCTATGCCCGCATCGAACGGAGCCTTGGCAACTTAGCTGCAGCACGATCTGTCTACACAAACGCTCTTATATTATCTCAAGAGTTTACAGAGCGCGAGCGCATGGATACACCCTTGCTCTGGCGGGCATGGGCAGAAATGGAATGGGAGGCAGGCAGACCTACATCCGCCTTAACAGTACTCTTCGCTAGCGCGTGCGACAAGGTCGATAAGGCGCTTCTAGGTAAGAACTCTCATCTAGCAAATCTTTTGATACTGACGGGCTACACAGATCAAGTCGCTTCTTCTGAAGGTCCTCCTTCGCCCTCGCCTGTACAGCTTCTCCGTGCTCGTCAATTTTACTTCCGACAGTTGGAGTTGAGCAACTCAAACGATTCTCCTCAGTCGCTGTTCCGACACCGGATCAGCATAACTTTCTGCCTGGCTCTGCTACAGTATTTGTCTAGCGATCTAGACGCAGCCAACAATGTCATAGAATCTCAAGTGAAGCATCTACGGTCTGAAGGAAAGCAGTCCGCAGAGGAAGAGGAGGCCCTGGCCTTGCAAGCCAAGATCATTTTCCGTCATACGCAAACAAGGACGGCTTTCCGACCAGGTCTGATGCGTCAGCATCTGGAGTCTGCCTTATCTCACTTCCCTAACAATTCGATTTTCCTGTCGATGTTCCTGTTCAACGAGATGCGCACCCGCATCGAAGGCCGAGTCAAGAAAGTATTGAGCGATTTGGTCTTGAGCAAAGACTCAGCGACGACAGAGTCTTGGCTATTCGCCATTTACTCCGAACTCCACATGAATGGCCGGAACTATAATACTCAAGCGGTTAGAGCCCTCTTCGAGCGAGCCATCGATAGCGACAGGTGAGTTGACAATCAAAATACTCATTCACATACGCTTATATTGCTGCGAGCAGTACATCGTCTTCGGTCAGTATATGGTCTTTGTACATCGACTACGAGCTCCGCCAAAATCAGCCTACTCGAGCGAAAGGACTGCTGCAAAGGGCTTTGGTCCAGTGCCCTTGGGCTAAATGTGCGTAGGAAGGAGTCGAGACCTGAGACCCGTAGCTAACATACTTGTCAGCGCTTTACCTGATGGCGTTCTCATCCAACTTCAGACCAGCTTACCGGTCCGCTGAACTCAGGGCGATACATCGCCTAATGCTGGAGAAAGGCGTACGTCTGTACACTGACTTGGAAGCGCTGGTGCATGACTACAAAAGCGATGCAAGCGAGGATGAGGAGAACGAGGAGGAAGCGACAGCGGATGCACTTTATGCACAGAAGCAAGCCGCAGAGCGCCTCAAGCTGCTGCCTATGTAGATAGAGTATCACACAGACTAGATAGCATGCGCTCAATGAGCCGCATCAATATCAGTACTCAGCTGCTGAATTTCACCGGACTTCAGCCAAATTGCCCTCTTGTTACCAACCAACATTTCAATTGACACGCAATGGGCGACCTCAATACTTGGACGGGAGATCAGCTGCTCAATCTCCTAGGCGCAAGCGACTCTGCATTGGTCGGATACTTCACGACGCTGTCCGCCAAAGCAAAGAACGCAGGATCATTGTACAGCTCGCTAGTCGCAAATGGCCTGCCTGAGAATGGGCAAGCACAGAAGTTCGCAGAAGAATTATACAAGAAGACTCCGCGTACCACTGCAGCTTCGAGCGCGACTGGAGCTGCTGCGCGAGAGAAGAAGCTGAAGGACGAGCGAGCTAAGGAGGAACAACGGAAGAAGGAGCTCGGCAGCCAGAAATTCTCTTTGATGCTCGACGATGACGGAGGTAGCGCTCTGAACGGCAATGCCATCGCTTCCACCTCAAAGGCAAGCACAAGCTCGGCAAAGAAAGACAAGTCATCAAAGTCTTCGACTGCACGGAAGCGGGCGGCTGGCACAGAGCAAGACTGGGAAGCAGAAATACAAGATACTGATAGAGGAAGCTCGAAGCGCCGTCGAAGCACTTCTCCCGCCAGATCCGCAGATGGTTCAGTACCGGACGACGAGACGCCTGAAGAGTATGCGGCAAGGAAGGAGAAGGAACGATTGCGGGACCTGCAAGAAAGAGACGAGTTTGACAAACGTATGAAGGCGCGAGACAAGGACAAGGGCAAAAAGAATATTGTCGAAGATCGCACTGTGACATCCGAACAAAGAGCGCGCAGACTGCTTCAAGAAGATGCTGAAAAGGCTGCAGCTGCTATGCCTAATCTCAGAGACTACTCGAGGCAGGAGTACCTGAAGAAGCGAGAGCAACAGCGGATAGACTTGCTCAGGCTGGAGATCCAAGACTTCGAGCGGGATACACGCGGACAGAAGTTGACAAAGCGAGAGTTGAAGGAGTTGGAAAGTAAAAAGGAGATTCTTCGACTCACGGAAGAACGTCTGAGGATAGATGATGGGTACGATGGGTACATGATGCCGGAGGACTACCTGACAGAGAAAGGCAAGCTGGACGCCAGGAAGAAGAAAGAAGTGCTATATAAGCGCTATGAGGATAACAAGAAGGAACGGGATACCGATCAATTCGTTACAGATCTTGACAGGTCCGTAATGCATGGATACGATTTGGGCTACCGCGCTGACTCCCCCTTCATTTGCAGACACGAACAGCTTCAAACATCAAGCGCAATACTTCAGACCGGCGCTCTCGATCGTCTGCCTGGCGAGAATGAAGAAGATTACGAATACGTTTTCGACGACACGGCACATATAGCCTTCGAAGTTTCCGACAAAATCGGAGGCAACCTGACGCAGGAGGATCTCGCATTGCAAGCACAGATCGATGCTGCCGAACAAAGAGTGAAGAGCATCGACCAGGTCCGCAAGTCCCTTCCAGTGTACGAATGGCGAGAGGAGCTTTTGAAGGCCATTGAGGACTTCCAGGTTCTGATCATAGTAGGCGAGACAGGGTCAGGAAAGACAACGCAGCTGCCTCAATTCCTGCACGAAGCCGGCTACACGAAGGGGGGTCAGAAAATAGGATGCACGCAACCGCGAAGAGTAGCAGCCATGTCGGTTGCAGCAAGAGTAGCGGAAGAAATGGGAGTTCGACTTGGTAAAGAAGTTGGATACTCTATTCGGTTCGAAGATTGCACAAGTGACAAGACAGTCATCAAGTACATGACCGATGGAATGCTTCTGCGAGAGTTCATGACGGAGCCTGATCTGGCTGGATACAATGCCATGATCATTGACGAAGCACACGAAAGAACACTCAGTACAGACATCTTGCTTGGGCTGGTCAAGGACATCGCACGGTTCAGGCCAGATTTCCGTCTTCTCATCTCATCTGCCACAATTAATGCCGAGAAATTCTCCGAACACTTCGACGGAGCACCCATCTTCAACATTCCAGGACGTATGTATCCTGTCGACATCCATTATACACCTCAGCCAGAGGCAAATTACCTCCACGCAGCCATCACAACCGTCTTCCAAATCCACACTTCCCAGCCGAAAGGTGACATCCTCGTCTTCCTGACAGGTCAAGATGAAATCGATGCAGCCGAAGAAAGCATTACCGAGACCTCCAGAGCTTTGGGCAACAAGGTTGCGGAACTTATTGTTTGTCCCATCTACGCAAACCTACCTACAGAGTTACAAGCGAAGATTTTCGAGCCCACTCCTCCGGGTGCACGCAAAGTTGTGCTTGCCACGAACATTGCCGAAACCAGTATCACAATCGATGGGGTCGTCTATGTCATTGATCCTGGATTCGTCAAGCAGAACTCGTACAATCCTAGAACAAGCATGGAGTCTCTGGTTGTTGTTCCAGTGAGTGCGCTTGTCTAATAAGTCCGTGCCTTTACTGACGTTTTCACTTCTTAGTGCTCCCGAGCTGCTGCAGGACAGCGTGCCGGAAGAGCTGGTCGTGTCGGGCCAGGCAAGACTTTCCGTCTATATACTAAGGGAGCGTATATGAACGAATTAGAGGAAGACACAGTTCCCGAGATTCAGCGCACAAATCTGGGTTCGGCCATTCTACTGCTGAAGTCGCTGGGAATTAACGACTTGCTGGCGTTTGAGTTCATCGATACACCACCTGAAGAGACTCTACGACGAAGCTTGGAGCTTCTCTACGCTCTTGGTGCCTTGAACGACAGGGGCGAGCTCACTAAGCTGGGCCGGAGGATGTCTGAATTCGTAAGTCCTCGTCACCAAATGCTTTGTCGCGTTACTGACATCACATCATCGAACAGCCAATGGATCCCCGACTCTCCAAAGCCATTATCGCCAGCGAGCAATACAAGTGTACAGAAGAGGTGCTTACGATCGTTGCTATGCTACAAGAGTCGGGCTCGCTATTCTTTCGACCAAAGGACAAGCGCATTCAGGCAAATCAAGCGCATCAGAACTTTGTCCGGCCGGGCGGGGACCACTTTACCCTCCTCAACGTTTTCAACGAATGGGTGGAGACCGGCTTCTCCATTTCTTGGTCATACGAAAACTTCGTGCAGATCAAGTCTCTCAATAGAGTACGCGATGTCCGTGATCAGCTGTCTTCGCTTTGCGAACGAGTCGAGATTGTGCCGGAGAGCAATGTGGATAGCAGCGACATCATTCCGATACAGAAGGCTATCCTGGCTGGATACTTCTACAATTGTGGGCAGCTCAGCAGATCCGGTGATAGCTATAAAACGTTCAAGACCAACCAGACCATCTTTATCCATCCATCCTCCTCTCTCTTCAACACGCAGCCGCCAGTGCGGTACGTCAACTTCTACGAGCTTGTACTCACTACCAAAGAGTATGCTAGGTCAGTGATGGAGTTCAGGCCAGATTGGCTGCTAGAGGTGGCCCCGCATGCCTTCAATAAGAAGGACATACAGGATGACACGGCTCGCAAGATGCCCAAGCAAGTGAAGCAGGGATGACACTGTTGTACAGTAGATGTAGTCACTGTTGTCTAGATTACAACGATGCTGTTGACCCTCAGGCTTCTGGCAGCCGAGTGTCTACAGCCCCTCCTTACAGCTTACTCGAAGGCGCACTTGATTCGTTAACAAAGACAGCTGCAGCTCCCTGTCCCGACCCAATGCACTGTCTGTGTGTCAGCAACGTATCCCTGCATTATAATGTCACAATCTTACCATCGAGGTGACCAGCACTTGCTCGTTTCGGCGGGCCAATTCGGAGAGACCAGTAGCAACTGAGCCATTGAATGAGCGGTAATGACGCAGACATACACAGACCATACTCACCTTGCCGGACTCCCGTTGCGCCTAGAGGGTGTCCCAAAGCGATAGCTCCTCCGTTTACACTGCGAGCAATGTTAACTCAAGCAGAAGCTTGACCATGTGTGCACTTACTTGACTTTCTCCAGATCCAGACCAAGCTCTTCGACGCAGTACACGTACATCGTCGAAAAGGCTTCGTTGATTTCCCACAGATCGACCTGATCTTTCGTGAGACCAACCTTCTTGAGCACCTTGGGCACGGCTACAGCAGGCCCTATACCCATATACTTGGGTGTGACTCCTACAACAGATGTTGCCAAGTGCCGGGCCAGCGGCTTCAAGCCAAGTTCTTCCGCTTTCCGCCTTGTCATGATGAAAGCAGCAGCGGCGCCATCTGTGACTTGGCTAGAGTTTCCACCAGTGCTGAGCTCGCCCCATTGAGGGAATGCCGGTCTGGCTTTATTAAGCGCTTCGATCGTTGTGCCCATTCTCATGCCATCGTCCTTCTCGACCAACATCTCGGTCTTCTCGCCAGTCTCGGCATTGATTTGCGTGGCTTTGACTGGAAGGATCTCTTGCAGGAACTTGCCAGACTTTGTTGCCTGCTCGGCGCGTTGATGAGATCGCAATGCGTATTCGTCCATCTTGGCTCTGGCGATCTTAAAGTCTCGTCCGACGTTTTCAGATGTCCATCCCATGGGCTGAAGGCAGAGTTAGATTAGTCATTGACCGATGGCGTCCCTCCTACCTCTGCGCAGTCCTTTGCTGCTGCATTGGCTAGAACTGCCTCTGACTTGAAAACGGGCGTCGGCCGAGGGCTGATGATATATCAGCAGAAGTCCAATACCAGAGAGACAGATGACATACTTGCTGCTCATGCTTTCAACTCCGACTGCCAACCCAATCTCAATATCTCCACGAGCTACGCTATCACTGATTGCACGGATAGCCATCAAGCCGGAACCGCACAGTCGATTGAGAGATTGAACAGGAGTATGTTCTGCGAAGCCAGCTGCGAGTGCAGAAGCTCTTGCTTCGTAGCACGGCGAAGGTGCATGGCATGTTCCAACAACAATATCTTCTACCAAGCTCGTGTCGAATCCAGCTTGTTCTTTTGCTCCAGATAAGATGGCCGTAAGAAGTGTGTCGGAAGAAGTGTCTTTAAAGCCACCTTTCTTGGCTTTCGTGAGCGCTGTCCGCTTGATCCAAGTGATGACTACATCGTCAGGCGACTTCTTCAGGACTGTCTTAGAGTATCAGTGGAGTACTTGCTAGAATGAAGCAAGCTCATTCACGATGTTCAGGCAGAGATGCCCTCGTCCGGGCGGAAGAGCCGAAAGATCGCACTGAAGCCATAGAGGCACGGGCTGCAGAAGCTTGAGATAGGCGGAGCATGATGACAGTTGATCAGATTGCTGATCCTCGCAAGGTCGAAGGCAACGTCGAGGGGACGAATAACGAAAGAATCTCTTCTCTGAGCCGGCACTCACTTCTTCCGGTGCGGCCCGCCTGAGTAGATGAAGGATGTCGTTTGAAACAGGCAAGCACGCGTTGAAAATACGAGGAAGTCTTTTCGTTGTCACGTCTGGTACAGCAGCAAACGAAGAGATGCGCTTCATAGGAAGACATCTATCTGTACACGTGACGAAAGTAAATGCCGGCTTTACCGCATCCTTCCAACCATCTGGCTGTCTTCATCAGAGCGTCACTGTCGCCTTGGTGAATGCTGTTCTTCTTTTCACACATCGATCCATACGAGAGACCTGGGAGGGAAAGCTCGGAGACGCTCGCCTGAATCGATGTGCAGACATTGTCGAGACACAGCTCCGTAGTGGTTGTGTTCGCACACGCGATATATCTGTATTACTGAGAAGCTTAGAGATTTCTCCATTAATCAGTATGTCTCAGCAGACGTGATCGCGGCAATCCATAGCTCTACAGATGACCGGATTGCATAACTTACCAGCAAAGCTGGCTGAGTTGTAGTGTGTAGGTTGGAGGTTCCTCGAACCTTGAGCTGTACGCGCTCATGCTTTCAATTAGCCTCACGGTACTGCAGAACTTTGCGGGAAAGGGAAGAAGTGGATGGAAGAAAGGATTGCCGTAGTCTCTTAGATCAGTTTAGGAGGATATCAGTTAGGAGGATATAACAGCGTTGAAGTCTACGCCAAATCTAAAAGTGATAGTGAGATGCATGAAAGATCTGCTTCAGGCTTCAAGATTCCACGTTTCGTGAGGTATTGAGGCGCAGCAAGCAGTATGATTGACGAAGCAGTATTTCAGCACGTACATAGTCGACTCGTTGCTGCCTCCTTGTGTTGTGCAGATCCAAGGATTTTCCGGCCTCTGCTCGCCTCGAAAAAAAGTCAGAGTCTTCCAAAAGTTTGAGCGGGGCCTTGCTGCCTTCTTGCGCAGAGAGGTCTCAAGTCGCAAAAAGGTGAGGCGCAGCGACAGTAATAAGTAGAGGATAGTCTCGCTGATCTTGTGGTGCTGCTTGCTTTCTGCCCTTCCAGCTACTGAATCCATCCAGCCGAGATGGCATCCAGGAATCCTTTTGCGCTGCTGTCAGGTAAGGGGATTAGGGGTAGCATAGAGTAACAGTAGTGTAGCTGACAGTGCTGCTTGTATTATTCAGACGAGCCAGATGCTTCCGACAACGAGCAGCAGACTCTCCCGAAAGTAGCTAAACCTACCGCCGTCGACGCAGCCCCCAAGAACAACAAGCCTGCACGAACCAACCCTATCCCAGGTGCAACCACAAGACGCAGCGTCCCAGGGCAGACTACAGTGCGCCCGCAGAAGGAGGCGACAGAGCTGCCAGCTTCAGATGCACCAGCCGGAGACAAGGCTCAGTTTGAAGGCGAGCGCGGCAGAGATACCAGAGGTGCATACAGGCAGACACAAGAAGCATTCCGCGGAACGACAATCTAATATCTGGCAATTCTTCGTCGCAGGTACCGGATTCGGACGAGGCCGAGGTGGTGCAAGAGGTGCTCGAGGAGGCGCTGATAGACCTCCCAGAGGTGACCGCACAGAGGGAGGCCGTGGAGGTAGACCTCCTCGTGCCGCCAGACCCGACAGACACTCTCAGACCGGCAAAGTGTACGTCGCCAACTTTCGAAAGAATCTTCTTGAATCCTAGCATCTAACTTCTTCCCGGTCCCTTCAGCGACTCTGACAAGGCTGAACACCAAGGATGGGGTGGAGATGACGGCAAGCGCGAGCTAGAGAACGAGAATGCTGGTGTCACCGACGCTGCCGCTGAGAAGGGCACCGAGACCCCAGTTGGCGAGGCTGCCGACGCTGCTGCACCTGCTGAGAAGGCTCCAGAGGTTCCTGCCGAGCCAGAGGACACCTCCAAGACATACGAAGAGTTCCTCAAGGAACGAAAGACTGCCGGACGAGGAGTTCTTGACGGTCTATCGACACAAGCACGAAAGGCAAACGAAGGTGCCGATGACAGCCAATGGAAGGATGGTGTAGCTATCAGCAAGGACAGCGAAGATGCAGGCTACTTTGCCGACTTGCAAAAGGTGCGCGCCCAGCAGGCATAATTTTTCGTCGTGTTGAGCCAGAGCTGACATGCTGTGGCCTCATTAACAGGACAAGGCAGCTAAGGCACGCAAAGAGCGCAAGGAGAAGACTTTCCTCGAGGTTGAGTTCCAGGCTCCTGCCAGACCTGGCTCAGACAGAGACGGCGCTAGAGGAGGACGAGGTGGCCGCGGCGGTCGAGGCCGTGGAGAGGGAGCACCACGAGGACGCGGATCTGCTGGCAGAGGCGGACGAGGCCGTGGAACAGCTGCTCAATCCAACGGTATCAACCTATCCGACAACAACGCCTTCCCGACCTTGGCGTAAGTCGCAAGATTTGGCTTGGAACGATATTCGACAGTCGCAAGACAACCATGCGCTCCTTGAAAGACTAAAGACAGCACTCCTCCCATTCCCACCACGTTCATCTTCTCCCATCTTCGACGTCTTGCAGCTTACAGTCCAAGCATCAGCATCAGCTCTTTGCTCGTACCCTCTCTAGCTTGTCTTGGTATTTCAGCCTTCGTTGTCGCCGTCTGGTCGTTCTGATCGTATCCTCCCGCTTCTACAAAACGCGTAAGAGCAGACCTATACGCAATACAAACATATGGTCCCATCTTAAGTGCTCTGTGCTATGAACTGCTCCTGGGTAGTCGTCCTGATCTTAAACGCTGTATTGATACCTTGCAATCTCAGCTATTAGCTGATTACAATTGCATGTCGAGCCTGCCAGCTGAGGGATTGGCCTGGAGTTTCCTGCAAGCTGATCACAGGCAAGCACAGACAATGAGCATCTGAGGGGACTCAGCAGAAGCGATCAAGGGAGGTGTGTGAATCGATAGCGAGAAAGGCCGGCGGTCATGTTCAATGAAGGATAGCGAGCAGTTGGGCTCGCAGCAACAAGCGTTTTCTCTGGCCAAAGATGATCGCATTCTACATGTACATTGTGCTTTGCATACGTCTTCTGTCCTAATCCGTTGCTGGCAAGCTCGTCGAGGCCGGGATCTGAAATGCACGTTGGATCAGCATCAGCAAGCAGGCGGAGAGATCAAGACAGTCGCAGTCTACCTTGAAGTATTCCCATTGGCCTGGCTCTGGCTTTGTCTTGAGATCCTCCCATCTAAAGAAACGGATCATCAGCTAGAGCTCCAGAACCAGCGAGGTGAAGCCAACCCACGGCTTCCACTGCGCCATCTTTGTGACCAGGCTCTGCTCATCCTCTGCCATCTTAACTACCTCCTCGATGATGCCCAGGTTGAGCTCCTTCTCGATGGCTTGAATCGCATTCTCTCCTCCTTGGTTGGCATCTGCTCCAGCATGTTTTTGGACGACCTGCAGTCTGTGTTGTGTGATAGCTTCTGCAGACTGTCTGTATACGACTCCTTGAGGTATCTGGCTCGATAGCGACGACAGCGTTGCCTTGTATGTTTCTAGCAGCGCTGGCAAAGGGTTTGGATGGACGGGCAGGCCAGTCAGACCGGTAGTGAGCTTGTTGCCTCGTCGTGATGCTGAGTAAGGATTCAGCTGCTGTCCGCCAAGGCGCAATAAGGATGCTCGCATGGTTGTAGTAAAGAAGGAAGCAGATGGGTTACAATCTCTCACCGACATGAACTTATTGCTATACAACATGGCTATCTTCTAGAAGCCTATCTGCTGAAGTTTTGTGCTTACAACACTTGTTTCCTGCTGATCAGGAGCCAGCGCTGTGTCGACGGAAACTGACGACAACGCTTGTGCAGCCATTGCCTCCTGCATATCTGCTATTGCGTCCTGTGCAGAGATGCGGTAGGAAAAGCCTCGAAAGTGCATCTGGACACACTGCTTGTAGTGCCATAGAAGCATTCTATGGTCCGGCACAGCTTCCGGATAGATGGTAAAGCCCAATCGGTCGTAGGTGATACGCTTACCGTGCAAAGCACGGTCGCCTTGGTCACCAGGCTTGAAGTAGTGGACCACATATTCAGTCCGCTGCGGTGTATAAGGCGGTTCAGCCCGCCTGCCAGATCGCGTTCTGCTTGCAGGCTGCTCACCAGCGGTAGTAAAGCCCAGTCATATGCATCAAAAGCCAAATGCAGATCCTGTCTGAGGAGCAGGCCCATGCATGCTTGATATGGATTGACAACAGCTTTCTCGAGAATTTGGGGGTAGAGCTGCAAGCGAAAAGTGCGTTAGACGAGCTTGCAGGTAGAGGTAGTTCATTACCTACATCCTGACGACTGAGAGGGACTATGTGCACTGCTGTACACTTTGAGGCGGGAGCTGCTGTTAAGAGACACCCGGTGTCACGCACGGCGACTTCAAAGCGAAATGTTTCCTGCACATAAAATGAGATGAGGATACGTGATGGATCGGGACACATACTTGGCCGCTTGACCATCGTGTGGTAGAACTGGAAGTCTCCTCTGTATCGCTAAACCCAGGAGCTCTGCCCATCCTAGATGATTCTGGACCTCTGGCATATGTGCAGCCCAATTCTGCATCATCTACATCACAAAACAAGCCCGAGCCATTTCAACCAATTTGAACGTACCGAACTGCAGTGTTTTAACTTACCTGTCCTTACGAACTTATAGGACCCTGCCTTTACTTCAGTATCTTCTTCAATGCGATTACCCTGCGGATCTGTAAGGTAACCTTCGATGTCTACGCAATCGCTGACCACGGTGTTGATGTATGACCAGGTGTTTGCGAGAGTCGCGATCATGAAGCGGAGAGGTATAGTAGCAACATGGCTGCCTTTGACATCATGGATTACGACGTCTCCTTGTCCCTCCCAGTAGTCGGCTGCTGTCGTTCCGTATATGACCATCATGCCCGCTCATATGTAGTATTGAAGTCGCAAGAGGTCAAGAAGTAGAATGATGGCCTCGTCATGATGTAGCTCAAGGATTCAGCTGCTGCTGCTCTTCAATGCGCAGACTAAAGCTGTGTCTCATAAAATTAATGGTGGTATGAAGGAAACAGGCGAGTACAATCTCAATATTGCCGACATGACTATTGCTGCACAACATCGCTATCTCCAAGCACCTGATCTGCTAATGGTCTGTTCTTAAAGAATTGCCTGCGTTGCGCTGCTCGAGATTCTGTATCTAGATTCTGTCGACCGTCTCCAGAAAGTGAGCGACCTGCTGCATCGAACGTGCCTATCAAGGTTGCCAGCACCTGCGAACGCAAACAGCAATGAGTATACATCTATGGCGGGGAGATCAAACATGGACTTACTGCACATCCTCCAAAGGCTGAGGGTAACGATCCACTCCGCAGCCCCATCAGGAAGCCGGCTGCACACCCACCACTGCGAAAGCATGAATTATAAAACATGCATTAGCTTCTTTCTCTCAGGGCTTGCCGTGCGCAACTGCTCTCAACGCACGCAGCGCCGTTTATCGCATCGTCTTTGCCCTTCATGTTGGCCAGCGTGTGATCAACATAGGTAAAGGTGGCTGCCATTCCAGCTAGAGAGTGCATCCGGAACGCTTGTATCAGCTTCTGCGGTCCATTGTGTCCAGATCAAGGCGTACCGAAGAGTCCAATGGTTCCGCCTGTTCGAGTAAAGACACCCATAGCGCCGGATTTGTGCTAGAAGGAGCCAGTATACTTTAGTGACTTGTTCTGAACATACTGATGCCTTATTCGAAGCTTCAGTGTACCTTTTGAAGCGAGTTCTGGACGCTGGAAACGAGCAACCCTACGCCGGCCTGAACAAGCGCAATCAGCCAGCTATTGCAGCACTGTAGCATGAGTAGATATTCACCCCTTGTAGACCTGTATTGAAAGCAGCTGCTATAGGCGCCTGTTCGATATTCCAAGTTCCAGCATCAGCTCGCCCTTCTTTGTCCTTTCTTTCTCCCCCCAAGTCGCTGCACCTTTTCAGAGTATGTAGAGTCGGCAGTCTGGTTACGTCCGCCCGTCGCGGGAGCGCTGGGCCCATCTGCCGTAGACATATTGGAGGAGGAGCCGCTGGGTCAGACGAATGGAGACGAGGGAGAAGTCAGATTGACACTGACAGCCGCGAGATTCCTAAGATTCAAAGGCTAGGGGAAGGCAAGGACAAGCTATAATTATACTCGTATGTAGTCCTGCAGCCTGTTTCTTGTCAGTATCATCAATCCCAGACGTCTACTCTACAACACCAGCATGATACATAGAAAATCGAAAGGCTAGCTACATTATTTACTTTACTATCGAGACAATGAGATCTGCTATTTACTGAATCGGGGTCCTACTGCTATGAAGCTCCAGTCTCCCGCCCCTTCAAAGTGCGTTCCCGTTGGTTGACGGTTAGGCAGTAGCTAGGCAGGGCGATTTGCTTGTGAAGCTTCCCCTAGTACCCTGCCATTTGAGGAGGAGGGCCTACTCTCTGAGCTTCCATGAAAGGTGTTTCGGCAGGTTGGCCAGGTCCAGTTTGCTGATTTGGAGTGGTATCATCGTCCTCCCTCTCCGAATTGGCCATCATACCTGCTTCCTGGATGGTTGCATCTGCAGGTAGAGCTGCTCCAGGACCTGTCGCAGCCAAGAAAGACTCTGGTGCCTCTTCTATCGAGTACTGACTGCTCAGACTATGCGAATGGCTGTGATTACCGGTCGACAGTCTGGAACTAGCACCGGAAGAAGCAGTCGGTGTATAAGCCATGTGGGAAGACTGTGGGCTGGAAGGCTCGCTGCGATACGTGTAGGCTGAGGGCATCAAGACCTGTGTCCTGGGCATGCTGGTAGATGTTTGTGAGCTGGGAATAGGAGGAGACTGGCCGGGAGCCCAGCCTATCGGCTGTACTAGACGTCCAGCTACAGCAATCTCGTCTGGCGGCACATAAGCTGCCGAGTATTTACTGATGATCTTGCGGAGCGCTGGACCAAGGATCTTCCATGGAAAGACCTTGACGTCCTTCTCGATGTTACGTGGTTTTGGATTCTATGTCAGAATTCATCTCAGCTTTTGATTACAGTTTGAAGTAGACACAGAGCACGCACAGGAAAGCTCATGATGAGCTTGAAAAATTGTTCGCTGTCTGCTTTGGCTTTCGTTATCGTAATAGGCTTGAAGCCTTCAAGGTTCCGTCTGATCCTATTCTTCTCCTCCACCGTAAAGCGTACGGCAACGAGAGCTTCCAGGAGATAGATAGTATCGACACTTGTGACAAAGCACTCGTTCTTATCTTCTCTAAAGATGCAAGAAATGACGATCGACGACGAGTTGATATCTTGAAGGGAAACAGGCCGGAAGCTAGCAATGATTTGGTTGCCTTGTTGTCTCCGCCAGAATTGGACGAGGCGTCGCTTGACGAGCCATTCATCGTGTGACCAGCCCAGAGCCATCAGATTCAAATCGCTTTCGAAGACTAAAGAAGCCTTGCTTTCCAAGCTGGCATACGAGCTTGATCCAGTTGTATGCGGTGACGCGACTGCCGACGAAGGGGTAGGAGGAAGAGCTGTATCGTCGGACGTTGAAGCAACAGCTGTGCCCTCCGATACTCCAGCGGAGATCTGCGTCGTCCGGTACAGTGTCGGTGCACCGGTCGAAGCAGCGTCGATAGGCGGATGACGCAATGAGGAAGAAGAAATAGTATACGTCGGACCAGTGGGTTGAGGGCGCAGGCGTGCTATCGGCTTTCGCTCGATCAGGTCGCCGTCGGGCGTGTTCATCCACATGTTGCCGTTACTGTCGATGCTGCTACCCGTGCCGGGCGGAGGGCCAGCCTCTGCATCGCTTATGCTGGCGAGGGAAGAAGTTCGAGAATGATGTGTCATGTCTCCAAACCCATTGACCAGCGAGCCTATGCTTGAACCGCGAGAGTGTTGGCGTTGAGGCTAGATATGCAATGCATCAGCCTGATCTCCCTTCGACGGGAAGTCACAAAGGGAGGCGAAACTTACGTCCCCATCGGGCCCGAATGTAGGCCGGGTCGTAGAGCTTGGAGAGTCCCTCATACTAGATAGTGGTGACCCGGGCCGTTTCTGGCTGATTTTAGGAAGGGAAGCAGACAGAGGTTGCACAGGAGAGTTGGTATCTGCAATAAAAAAGGTAAGTAAGAGATACCTGTGAAAGCTGATGGCAAATCTTACCTTCGTATTCGAAGTATCCGAGTTCAGCAGAATCCGCGACTCCGCCGTACTCGTCTAGAGCTTGCAGTACCAACTGTACCACCCTGCTCCCACCATTACTCTCACTAGCGTCGGTTAGAGCCACAACAGAGGCGGGCGTCGCGGCATGTCTATTTGCGAGCTGAAAGCTTGGAGTCGAAGCTACGAGCTCTACTCTTTCTGCTCCATCTGGAAACCTCTGTTCTCCTACTACTCGCGTAGTCGTCCCGTGCGAGCCATACATTACTCTGAACCCTCGTATCAAATGCGGTTGATGCGGGACTACACCAATGCTGAGCGAGACTGGCGTAGCTACACTGCCGGATTTCGGATGACATGTGTAGACATTAATTATGCCTTGTACAGAGGTGGAAAGGATGCCACCATGAATGTTGTTGCTGCTGTTCGTTCGGGGAAGACCTGCGTGGTCAAGAGGTCCGCCTGCATGCGATGGCGGACGTGACTGCGGGAAAGAATGAGATGAAGAAGCTGCTGACGTCGACATGGAGGAGGGGCGCGACGGGTGAGGATAGTATGCCGGATCGGAAGGATGGTGTGCGAGACCATGCTGTGATGAAGCAGACGCAGGATAGTTGGGAGTGACACCGAATGGCTGTGAGTGAGGCGGTGGGTGATGTTGCGACAAGGATGATGATGAAGGCGGCGCTTGTGATTGTTGATGTAGTTGCGATTGCTGAGTGTATTCTGGATGGTGTGAATATTCAGCTGGAGGAGGAGGATGATGGGCAGAAGCTGAAGTCGAAGCAGATAGTGTACCGTGCGCATGATTATGGGGATATGCATTTATAGGCGGGGGAGGATGAGGCAGCGCTTCTTGTGCGAGGTTGGACAGCTGATCAAAGCTAGCTTGTTTCCGATGATGGAACGGAGTAGATTCGGAGGCTAGTGAGGACGTCGATGAATTGTAGGAATGAGAAGCGTATGGAGGTTGTTGGGCATGCTGGAGGCGAGAGTCATGGGCGATTGAGGGCAGCCTTGTTGAAAGCTCTTGCTGAGGGGTATGCTGTGATGGGCCGTGAATAGGGCCAGAGGGTTGGTGATCGTATGCTTGCTGAACAGCTTCTTGATGCTGCTGCTGCGGAGGAGGAGGAGGATAATAGGCAGAAGAAGAGGAGGAAGGGTAGGAAGAGGACAGCTGTTGTTGATGTTGATGAGGTGGATGATGCGGAGCTTGTCTATTATACGCATACGCATGTGGTGAATCTGCAGTGACTGGTCTTGGGAGCGGCGTAAAGCTATTATCATATGTCGATTCTTGAGAATATCCAGTATCTCTGCGCTGCGCTAGATCTACAGATGCAGACTGTTGGTGGTAGTAGCCTGCTCTTGCTGAAGATGATGCTGATGCTGATGTAGAAGATGCATGTCCTGGTGGTGATTCTATCGGATAGCTGCTGGAATAGCGGTGGTGCGGAGTGGTGGAGGAGGAAGACGGAGCATTGGAATATTGAGAATGCTGCTGCTGTTGGAGCTGAGGGGTAGACGCTGTCGGAGTTTGTGCAGCATTATTTTGGGAGCGAGGGTACGAGAAGCCAGCGTTTAGTTGGCCTGGTGGTGTGTGTCGCTGCTGCTGGCCATCATTTCGGGTGTTATAGTATTGACTCTCCGTTGCATACTGAATGCTCTGCTGCCCGTTGCTCTGCGCATACTGCTGCGGTTCATAAGCGAGGTCTGTCGAGGCCATCAATAAAAGAAGAGACGGAGGGATTTCTCGCTCAGCCTTGGATAGATGAAGGAGGCCGGGAGTATATGTGTGCACACACCTTGTTTCAGATGTCGCTGCGTAATGTTGTTGTTGCTGCTCTGCTCAAAGTGGGCCATCTAGAATCCATGCAGACCACAGACTGCGGGCCAGTGCTCTCCTCGTAGGCGTGTAGTTGTGTGAGCTTTCAGATACTTTGTATGTATGGTCTGTCGTTGTTTGATTTGGCTGTCTGCCTGCTTCTTCTGGGTCGGCCTTGCCTTGAGTTCTGCCTTTTGTGGGTGGGATCTGGATGTGTCTCTGCGGTCTCAGATTTGCGCGGTGGGATGTGAGACACGACGTTTGGGATTCACTGTTTGAGCCTTTGTGTATGGTCTCTGAATGTTGTGTAATTGGCGCAAAGAAAAGCCTAAGCTTTATGCTGGGATTGCTGAGCTGTCTCTGCCTCTCTTGGTGAGAGAGCGACCAAGAGTCAATACCAACCATGTTCAAGAAGTGAGGGAGAGAGATGTCATGTACACAGAGTGGATGACAGCTGACTGTACTGACTGTACTGTGCTGTGGTGTGCTCTGCAGATTCTCCCGCTCCGACGATGTCGCCTCGTCCACTGCACTCAAGTCGTCAGTGCAGCGAGGGATACGCAGCAAGCTATTAGAGCAGATGCCACTCCTGGGACAGCAAGTGCCTACAACAGAGACGGATGAAGCGACAACACTGCTCGAAACACTCTGGCCCAAGAAGGAGGGATTGACACTCATAAAGTGGTGGGCAGCGACAACTCTCTACAGGATACAAACAGATACTGATGTTTCAACGTTGGTGCAGCCGCGATCACATCTCCATCCTCGCTCTGCACGGCACTCCACTCTTCTTCCAGCATTTCGACGGACCCTACTTTCCAACATTGCGCTTATTGCATCAGTGTGGGCATCAAATCACACTCTAAAACTGCCATGAATTAATAGTATCGTATCGTCCCCAGACCCCGACCTCCTACCGCGCGCACAAGTCGATAAAGGTGCAATCAAGTTTGTACTGGCAGGAGCAAACGTCATGTGGTGAGCACTCTACACCTTTTCTTTCGTCTTCCATCTACGTATATACCTAATTATCCTCCGTCGCAGCCCCGGTCTCACCTCAAAAGGCGGATCCCTCCCTCCCGCCTTAGCTTCAGACAAACCAGTCGGGCTCTTCGCAGAGGGCAAAACAGCACCCTGCGCAGTGGGCATCATGAAGATGACGAGCGAAGAGATCAAGAAAGTCAACAAGGGGCACGGGATTGATAATGTCCATTATCTGGGAGATGACCTCTGGCTGAATGGGAAGGAATTATAGGAGGAGAAAGGAAGGAGGGACATGACTTCTCATTGAGACGTTCAACAGCTGTGGAGATGGCATGTCTGGAACATCGACCTCCCGACCAGACGACTGCCCGCCGCCACACGAGCTGGATCTCGAGGATCTACACACAAAGCGCACAGACGAAGATCAGCGCAGACCATGCTTCAAGCAATTCGGACGGAGACCACAAGCTTGAACCATCTAGAAACGGAGTATCAAGCAGCCCGAGCAAGCATAGACCAGGTTCGAGAGATGAATGCCCAAAATTTGGCATATGGTGTTGCGTGTATGAACTTCACGTATGCTACAATATCTTCACGCCCCATTCTTCGTTTCGTCTACTTCGCGTCTCCTCCAGCCTTCGCGTTGGCATCAGAAGTTGATGATGATGAAGAAGGTGCTGTTGGATCATTCTTGGATCTCGGATCAAATGCTTTCCTGGATGGATGGGAAGAGGATCAGTTGGTTGGTATCGAGAGGCTGATGAGAATAAATGGGTCTGCTGCCTACTTGAACCTGTCGCGCTTCCTCTGCTCGTCGCTTTCTTCAGGGACGTCTTTAGCAGCAGCGGCGCCCTGGTGATGATAGATCAGTCTGAGGATGTCTTTCTAATATGGTTTGATGCAACGTACGGTGCCTTTGAGAGCTTGAGAGAAACCACGCGTTTCAGAAGTCGATGTGAGACGATGGCCTTGTGACGAAGACATGATGTTTTCCGTATATTGAGAGAACGCGATTTGGAGGCAGGTGCAGTAGTATAAAGCCGGTTGACCAGAATCGAGAGATGACAGAGCGGCTGCAAGAAAGGATAAGCAGAGCTCGCTTCTCGCTTACATCAGCCCAGCGTGAGAAACAGACACGTCATGTTTTGTAATTTCGCGTACCAGACAGGAAAAAGCTTGAAATTGATTGGAATAGCTTTATAATGGAAGTCTGGCTTGACTGATAGCCTGCGTACGCGCATACAGTGCCAGCTACTAATGGGTCTAAGGAGAAGATGATGATTTCACGCTGGTACAATGCGAGGAAAGAGGCAGTTTACTGATAGCGTATTCACACGCCGAGGTGTCACAAACAAGCTTAT
Source organism: Erythrobasidium hasegawianum (assembly GCA_001972285.1). NCBI lineage: Eukaryota > Fungi > Basidiomycota > Cystobasidiomycetes > Erythrobasidiales > Erythrobasidiaceae > Erythrobasidium > Erythrobasidium hasegawianum. The sequence goes on from BCII01000028.1 coordinate 29,173, forward strand.
AGAAGCTCAGAAATGACAATTCAAAAGCCCCATCTCCGAGCCCGCTTCTCCCTCTTGTCCAGCGTGCGCGCATCCTCCTCTTCGTTCCTCGGCGATGCTCTCACTACTATATTTCTACCTTCTCGCCCCACCTCTGCGTATTTAGGGAGTACCTGGCCTTCATACATCGGTTTCCCAGCTTTATCTAGTAATGGGTATTTCGCGCCTTTCGCGAGGCCGTATGCATAGCTATAGTTGATGCTCTTGAGTAGACTAGGTGGAAGCTCGTAGTATCGTGGATAGACGCTCTGTCCGTTTGGCAGGGTGACAGCTTGATCGGCCTTGCGGATATAGTTCTGCATGATTGTGATTGTCCCGCCGACTTTGTAGGATTGGGCGTGTGGCTTGTATACTGGCTGAGGCTTGATGATTGGCGCTCGCCCAGGCGTGCCCGGCGGAGTTTCAAGCAGGTGCTGCCGACTTGCTTGTCGTAGCGGATTGCGACGTCTATCCGTGGGGGTAGGCACAGGCTGTAGATTGGTATTGGAGGATGTTGGTGCTGCTTGACTCCTTTCGCTGGCGCTCGTTTGCGATGCCACAGCAGGTGAAGGACTCCGCGACTGGCTGGGAGGGTCAAGGTAGAGCAGTGCCGACCAGTTGCCGGCCATAGGGCTTGTCGACGAGATAGATGAATGAGCCAAACAGACATCGTCGTTGTTCGAGTGCCAGTATCGCAGGTTGTATAGCGCTGTTGGACGAGGGGCGATGCATCGCTGGTCGAGGGCCAACGCTCCGTATTGCAGCATAGAGGTGCGTGACTCTTCCACCTGAGTTTCACTCAGAGCGCATAGTCTCTTCCGACTATTCTTGCGCTCTTTTCTCCGCCTCCATTCGTTTCCTGAGTTTTGCCCGTATGGCGGTACTGCCCATCTTGCTCTTGAGCATATCTTCCTTGCTGATATCGCTTCCGAGCACATTTTCTGCCGAGATGACCTTGATGACGAAGAGCTTGAGCGAGGAAAGACCTTTTTGAGATCGGATTTCGGCGACTACATCGCAAGCAAGTGCTCAGCAGGGACATCCACAAGCGGTATTGGTTGTCGTGACTTACTGGATGCGGCACCTTTACGTGTCTCTTCGCTCACTAGGACACCCTGAACATCTGGATCATGGGCTGTTGGGCCGTATACGTCTTGCAAAGCAGGAGTATCGTGTTGCAGCTGAGGACAGACGAGGGACAAGAAGCTTCGTACTGATGTTGTGCGCTCTTCCCTGTGTTATGCGTTAGCCAAGGCCTGTGACGCTGGACAGGCTTGCTGAACCTACAAGCTCTCCAGCAAGTCGCGGTCGGATTTGTTTCCCAGCAGCACATCATCTGTGATTAGAAAAATCAGCATGGGATCGCAGACCATAGCTGCGAGGCTCCTCACCCGTAACTCCTACGATGACTCTCCGCTGAGCGATCCAGCAAGCCATGGTGAGCAGGATTTGGTGTCCAGCATGTAGATGATCAAAAGTTCCGCCCAATGCAACGGTTCCCATATCTTCATCTTTGTGCGTCTCCACGTCCAGCTTAGGCGCCTCGCTGCCGTTCGTGTCGGTCGCGCGGGCTACTGTCTTCCAACCATGTTTCTCTCGAGCTTGTTGCATTTCAGCGTCATCTCGAACATCGACGAATCCGTTAACTGTACCGCGGAGCCCCTCAATGAGGATGTCGACCCCAACATCTTCGCTAAGAGCTGATCCCGCCAAGACGTACGTCTTGCTCAAGAACGTCTGAACATCGTCGAATGAAGCCTGTCTTGATGCTCCTAGTGCTTTCCACAGCGGTGTCGCAGGCAGATAGATCAATAGCCGTTTCTGGGCGTTCGAAGCTGCTTTCGCGACTTGCTGCTCGACGTCTTCTGGTAAGGAGCGTAATGAGCCAGACGAGTGTAGCTCTAGCACGAGAACAGAGTCATAGCGCGATAATATAGACATGTCTTTCGTGAGGCAAGAGGTTAAGAGTCCAAGATGCAATTAGTGCTCATACACGATAGCGGAAGTGCAAGCATGATGGTCGATTTTCCGTTGAAAAGAGCAAATTAAGAGCAATGAGCTAGCATCTATAAGCTACATAAGGAAGGAAGATGGAAATGAAGAAAAGAAATAACGCTCTAACTGACACGAAAAGCGGGTCGAAGTACTGCGAAGGAGTATTCGATGACTGATTAAGTGATGCATCGGAGGCAGACAGCATGCGTGAACGAGTGGGATGCGGACGAAGAGCTTGCGAAGTGTGCATTGAACGAATGTATGTGTGTTAACGAAAAGAACGATGTTTTGCGTTTATGAACGAAGAGAAGACTGATTCTGTACTGCTTGAGGGATCTTCCGCTTGTCGGAGCTTGTGCTTCTTGTAGCGCTGCTACCGGTAAAATTGTGTTGCCTGCATCGGTCTTGGCTGCAGTGAATGCTGATAAAGCGTATGTGACTGCTCGTCTCTTCATGCATTGAGGACTTCTGCAGCGGTGACTTCCGTAGCTAAGGTCGATAGCCAATTGACGTATTGCAGAATGAAGTGCACCTGAAGCGGCGTTTCTATGGCTTTTGCCGATCTCCGCTTGCGAATGACCTCGATGACCATCTCGGTGATTTTCATTTCACCTTCAACGCTCTGACCGGCAGGATCATGGATGTTCTTGACGGATCCTAGAAGACCGAGCTTGATCATCCAGGAGCAAGCAAAGAGACCAGCTCTTCCTACACCACCTCGACAGTGCACGAGAGCAGAGTGTCCTCGAAGAGTGTACTTCCGGATGAGGTACGATAGATGCGCATCTAGCTGTTCGGGTGATGCGGGTGCGAAGCCTTCAGCCATGGGCAGTCTGCGATGGATTTGGAGTCAGAAAAGTATAAAAACGAGATGTTTAGAATAGTGATTACCCACCTGATGACTTCAATGCCTAAATCCTTCGCAACTCTCTGGTATTCCGGCCATGGCGCACCTAAGAAGTTCATCTCCTCATTGTCCAGGCAGCACACCACGACCCGAATGTCAGACAGCTCCATAGCTCTCCTGAAGTCCAACTCAATGTCTCTACAAATGGGTGACCGTGCATTGACGGCTTGAAGAACAGCATTCTGATAGACAGCGTTACCAGAACGAGGATCATTCGCAGGGCCAGGCTTGCATACGTCCGGAAGACCGAGATGTTGCAGATGTACTTCGGACAGCCGGACTTTCTTTCCAGGGCATGACGATAGAACGAGGTTGCCTAGCTTGACTGGCGAGACACTATCTGCGGCGCTCTTGTTTGCTAGAGAATGGGAGACAGGGAGAGTGAAGTTGAACAGAGCTTGTGCAGCATTTGCTCCAGTGAGGACGTGCAAGTCCGCCGAAGGTTTAATGACGAAAGGCTTGTCCAGCTTGCTTTGGACAGTGATTGGCTTTGTACCGTTTTTGTCGGGACTCGCAGGGCGTGATTGTGACCGAGAAGGCGGATTCATGTTGCCAAGTCGACTCTTGCCGAGAGGACTTCGAGAAAGATCAGACTCCGCTTGTCCAGGACCCGACATAAGGATCTTCTGGCCGTACAGAGGGAGAAGCTCGACAGGTACGATAGGTGACACGTTCATAGGATGGGTGAGAGATGTCTTTACTCCAGCTAAAGAAGGATGGCTGTAATCGTATCTGCCTCCGCTGCCACTAGCAGCTGAAGAGACGGATCGCGACATAGAAGAACTCATCGAGGTCGAAGCCGAAGAGGATGACGTCGATGTTGAAGCGCGCGTAGACATGGTCAGACTAGAAGGTACGCCAGGCACCGGCCGATTTATGCCTAATCCCTGCAATGCCCTCTGCGCCGGCGAGAGATTCTGGCCTGAGGTAGGACTGGCCGCCTTACTACGAGGAGAGCCAGGTATTGCCGCGTTATCCTCCATAGCATCCATCAAGCGGTCGCTCAAGTCTCTCTCAACCTTATGCTCCCGATCGGACTTCGCCAGAAGAGGCGAGTCGTTCTTGTCGGCATCAAGCTGACGCAGCTCTGCGGACGTATAACTGATCGGGCGGTCCAGAGAGTCGGGAGGGGTGACAGGTCCGAGCGAGTCTCGTCGGAGGCTGCTATCGCCTTCGACATCTTCGTTGAATGTCATGTCTCTCAGAGAGCTCGAGCTGCCAGCGGAAGCCATACTGAGAGCAGGTGTAGAGAGTGCCACGGCCGTCAAGGCCGGTGAAGGCGCCAGGCTACCACCTTGACTCAAGGAGGATCCCGAAATGGACCGCTTCTGCGGGCTGACAGCAGTGTATGCTGCTTCTACATGAGGATTCTCGCCCTCTTCTTCAGTGTATGTACGATGCAGTTGTGGTGCCGCGGATTCGAGGGACGTGGGAGGCGATCCATCGAGGGGACCTGTTCCATGGACTATCTCGCTCGTTTTGCGATGAAGAGCTGCTTTAGGAACATGCTCTTCGTGAGCCGAAGTCATTCGCAACAACGCTTGTGCAGCGATTTCAGCTTCCTTCGACAGCTTGTTGCCAACCGTAACGGGAGCGATAGAGGGTTGCAGTCGTGCTATCTTGCCAGCTCCATTATACTTCGAATGATACTGCGGGATAGGAGGGACGGGTACTCTGCTCGACGGCGCTTTGCCTATTGCGAGAGGAGGTGGCATGGGCTGCAACACGCCCCGTTTCATCTTGTTGTAGTCGGATTGACTGAGTTTCGAACGTCATTAGATTCACACTTGGCCTGTGATATGTGTAAATGAACGTACTGGTGCTGCGACGCAAGTCTGCACATGGCAGCCTCTACGGCCTGTACGTCCATTCTTGCGGACTTGGCTGATTTATCGCGTTAACAAGATTCAGAGTGTGTAGCTTGCTTTGAGATTTGGGAACTCTGACCCCGTTGCATACGCGGACTTGGGGCGAGAATGAAGGCTAACGCTTGGACTGTCGCTAGTCTATGCGATATCCTGTCTCGACTGACGGGACGCGCCGAGTCAAGCACCTGAGCCTGCTTGATTGATAGAGTCCCACGAGGTGATTGCAATGGATAGTGAGATCACTGAGCGTTGAAGCGAGGTCCTGGCTTGAGCTGCTGGGGGAGCAGAGCTTGTGAGAAAACGCGGAGGGCTGCACTTCAGTGAGATTTGATAGGATACAGAACGCGACAAGCTGCGGACATGCAGGTTCTGGCAGCTCCCAAATGCAGAGGGGAAAAGGGGGAGAAAAGCGCTTGAGCTCTGCTGCTTGGGTTGCCAAAGGGACCAAATCCGACGGGTAGACCTCGCGACGTGATGGATGTAGAGCAAGTGTGTCGTCTAAGCTGTCTTCATTTGGGTTCTCCTTTGATCAGTTTCGTGCAGAGTCAACCTTCGAAATTCAAGCTGCTCAAAATCACAGACTTTGCGCCGGATGGACGAAAAGTGACACAGCGCGTCTTATCGAGACGAGAGCAAATGCAAACTGTAGCCATTCGTAGCAATTACTAATGCAGACAAAGCCAGCGATAGACTATCGCTCAAAGTCACGTGCACTGACGACGAGACTCCCTCAGGGTCTGCATTATCCAAAATCCTGCATTGCGCGCTGACACGAGCTACACAACATTCGCAGAACTATGCCTGCCCTCGGTTCTCCGCTGAATCAACTCATCCAGAGTAGCAAGCTCTTTCAACGCTTGCTTGTTCCGTTTCGGCGGAGTCCTCGTTGCTCTCCCTGATGCACGCGTGCTTGCTTTGCCTGCTACTTCGTCGATAGCCTCGGAGAGCATGTTGCTGTGATTGCTGACGGGCCTCGGTTTTGGACGATGTGCTCTTTCTCTTCTGTCTATCACATGTTGTGGGAGCTCTCGCTCGCTTTGACCGGCTCCACGAAATTCTTGGTGTGAAAATTGCGATCCAGCATACAGTCGTGGCTGGCCGAAACTGTTTGCAAGTGCATTGACGTCCGACATCCCTTCCGTTCCTGCTTTTTCACGTCTCCGGATAGCTTCCTCAATAGCATCTTCTCTCCTTAATGCCTCGGTATGCCGTTCGCGATGCTGAATGACCAGTTCCTCCATACGAGCGAGAGCTTTCCGTTGGCTGGACCCGAAGAACATATGCTTGTCTATGCTGCGCTCACGCTCTGCAGACTCCTTGGACGCCGGCCCTCGTACTCGAGGTGTAACCTCAAACAGGTTTTCGGAGTCCTCTGCGGCAGCCATGCTCGCCTCTGCTGCTTCCGTCGCGCGCATGGCATCTGCGTTCAAGGCGTCACTGATATTACTCACCAGCTCGATGATAACGAAGCTATGTGCGACTGCGCCGCGTTCCATCTCTTCTAGCAGAGCCAGGCATCCTTCGACATCTCCCCACACTTCCCACTGCGCTCGCATGGCCGCTGCATAGACTGCTGCTGTACATCCGTGCAAGTACGAAGCGGGAGAGTGGGAGCTTGCTATTCGTAATGGGAGTAAAGAGGCGTGAGGAGCGGTGTGACGGAGAACATCGGTGACATCTTTCAGGAGGAAGGAGTAGAGATCCAGTATCTTTCGAGACGGCGGCTCTGCGGTATTTGATATCTTGTTGACCAACGCATCTGGATTATCGGGCGAGAACAGCCTGTCGTTCATCCAGTTGATAACCTCGAAACCGTCTGTTAAAGCTTGAAGCTCTTCTCGCAGAGTTGCTGCCAATCTTCTGTCATTGTAGTCGTTTTGCATCTGTATCTGCTCGAAATCCAGTAGCTGAGAAGGTGGTGATGGCGTCGCTTGCGATTGTTCGGTCCGCACAGATGTCTCAGCTTGATCTGCCCGCATGTCTCCCTTCGCATCGATGGCATCCAGCAGCTGCTTCCACTTGATCCCAAAAGATGTAGCAGGCTTCCCATCTGATGTATCCTCCGATTGTTCCAGCGGATTGTGCTTTGGGTCGAAGAAAATGTTCATCGACTCTTTGAACGTTTCGAGATCCACAGGATTGAGTCCCTGTGACTTGGGAGACACTCTCCCTATAGTTCTAGCTGACGAAGGGCCGGCATACGACCCTCTTGAAGCTGGAAACCTGCTGCTCGGCTTGCCACTGTTACTGCCAGCTTTTGCAGGATATCCAGAGATAGGCAGACCGCGAAAGAGCGCATCGTACGCTGATATATTGGCTTGAGTGCTGTGGGCGGGACTGTGCCTTTCTATCAGAATTTGTCTTGCTTTGGGAGGTTTCTCATTTCATCTCTCTCTCACCTATGATCTTGAGAAATTCTGCATGAAGAGGAAAACGCGCAAGTACATCGCACAGAGGCTGACGAACTTCCTGATCTGCTGAGGGATGCAAGATTCTGCCGTACGCTGGACCGGCTGGATTGAAGCATAACACGAATAAGTCGGAAACCAAAGAATGAAGGATCCGTCATCGACATGGCTTGGATGCTCTCATTCGGCTATCACAGCTCGCTCGCAAGCTACTACCCTCCTTGTCATGATCATCAGTACAGCGATGTGGTCTTGCCAACTCGAAGTCTACTCAGAACGCGCACATCAAATTACGTAGCGATACATCGATGGCATCCTCTCCTTACACTGACTCTCTTCTTCATAATTACTACACACATTGTTGCATCTCTGATCTCTTCCTGACGAGCACCATATATAGTCCTGATATAGGCAGAAACTAACAAATCGGAAATCTTTCGCTCTCTCGGCCAGAGCAACCAGGCGGTGCGTACTTGTAGGCTGAGTGGCATCTGCAGCCTAGGCAAGACTTGGGAGCGCCTGAGTTGGTAGTGGTGCGGCTCCGGCGGTCACCCCTCCGCTACTAGAAGCAGCAGAACCTACTGTTCCACCGCCCGAAACGCTGCCTCCAATACCACCTCCAAAGCCTGTACTAGTGACCAATGGTGCAGCACTAGACGCCGTCCCGCTAGCACTGGAAGCTCTCAGGCTAGCAGGCGTATACGGCTCAGCTGTGAACGTGGTCGGACCACCAGGAAGACCAGTGAAAGTCCGCGTATAGGTGTAAGTCACACCGTCCGAGACTGAGCTACCGTAAGCAACAACGCAACTGCCAGTGCCGTTGTTGGCCGTCTGCTCGCAGTCGTAGAAGTCTAGACAGGAAAGCTCTTCAGCCTTCTAGTATGGCTAAAGCCTAGCTATACAATTACTTACCAAGGTTATCACCGTATCGATCTACGTATAAAGCCTCGGAGGGTTGGACGACGACAAGTTCTGTAGTCGCAAAAACACGGTAAGCAAAGCCAATCATGTCTGCACTTGAGATTCCCGCTTACCAGTAATTGTGCCAGTAGATACCGTCTGCGACGCAGAGTTCGTGTAGTATGCAGGACCGACTGCTACCACGGTAGTGTTAAGTCCGCCTGGAATGGCACTGTCACCAACTGCAAACGCGCTTCTTCTAGCAAAACATACCAGTCCCCAGAATCTCGTATGACTTGGTGAGTGCTAGATCCTCAGGTTGCCTGCCCCACATTTATGAGGATTGGTATTTTCTCATTTACTGTCACAGTAAAATACGTACCAGAAAGTCAGAGTGACAGGACCTGTTGCTGAAGCTGCGACGCCAGAGCCAGCTGCGCTCCCAGCCGAGGAGACAGCAGAGGAGCCTGCAGAGCTGGAGCTTCCAGGCGTTACCGATGAACATCTATAAGCGGCAGGAATCGGTTACTGTGAGTTCTAGCTGGTTTGTATTTGCATAACGCATAATGCTTACGATTGTGCGAAATTCTCAAGGGTACTGATCTGAGACGCCGTGAGCGACGAGCGGGCGCAACCTAGACAAGTCTCGACATTGGAAACGAAGTTTGGCGCTGCACATGCGCAGTTCTCTGATGGAAGAAGACCAAAGGAATAAATGCCGGGAACCAAAGAGCTGTCATGTGTCAACAAGGACTTACGTAGGGCCTCAAGGCTGGTCGTGGGACAGGCGGTTACGACTGACGAAAGATCGGAACATGCGGTGAGACATTCTTATAACACTTCAACGTCAGTACAAAGTTTCTCCAGGTTAGACGGTCCACGCCCCACCGGACGATGGGTTCTGAGGCAGGGGAGCAGCTAGTACGCCAGAGTATCTTATAGTTGCTAGCAGGACCAAGCTTTGCGAGACAATCATTGCTGATATCACCTGTTCAATTGAAGAGTAAATACAGGAAAGAGAGAGAGGGAGAGATGGACAGTATTGGGTAGGTGCTGACCGGCAGAGACAAGCAGACACAATGCGGGGCTTGGAAAACCCTAGTCTGTCAGTTCTACATCATTGCCGGGTTGACGGTTCAAGTAATCTTATAGAGTAATTAGCTTCCGGAAGGTCCGGCCCACAGCGACAAGGCACAGGGCCGGTTACTCAGAAAGGCAGAGGCAGCTTGCAAGCTCTAGGGCGAGTATGTTCATCATCGCAGGACATGGTAGAGAGGATGATACAGCAATCTCGTCCCAAATGCTCGCTCTTCCTGAGGTATCTTGACACGCCAAGACCGTACCCTATTTGATCGACCACTCTACACGTGCGATTCGAAGTGAGTAGCTCTTTTCTTGAGAAGAAGTTGCGTTGTGCATGCAGTACCTCGCCGGGATGATGAGAGTGCATGTTGCGAGTAGGAGATATATGTTCTTGGGGAAGCAACTCGGAGCGCCGAAAAAGAAAGACTTGCTGCTTCTACTTCTTTCTCTCAGCAATGCATCATTCTAGCACGATCTACACTTGTGCACAGTGCGAAGTATCACAGTAATCAGGACATCTCTTCTTCAAGGCCCAGCACAGCCGGAGATCGCAACTGCCCAAACCTCCAAAGCTTTGGGCGAGCCGTCATGTCATTGAGCCTGCAGCTAGCCCAGCAATGCCTGAGGTCATGACAACACATCAAAAAATGCTTTTACAAAACGCTTAACGATTAACCTATCTCTGCTGAGCCTCAGCCTGACCTCGAAAGGACCATCTCGCACAGCGCTTGGCGAGCCGTCGCTGCTCGATGCCTCATGTTCAGGAGATATCTGAATCATCAAGTGTCGGCGAACATGACCTCTCAGACCTGGTATCCGCTACTCGGCACCCGCAGCCAATCGCACCTGCGATGCAGCCAGGGCGCGTCTATTCAGCTTCGCATGCTCTAGATTACCAACGCCAGCACGTTCCAGATGCTCACAGGCTCTCTCTACCATCTTCTCCTGCACCTACACACCTATCCGCCCCTACATTATTGCAATCGTTTCCTAGCTGGGACCCGACTTGGCGGTCTGGCGGAGTCAGCGCTGATGGACGAGCGTGCACGACCCACGTTCCTGAAGAGTACTCAAGAGAGAGGCAAAGACTTGAATATGAGCGGGACGACGACCAGGCTTCAGCTTACCTGGGAGGATGGGTATCAGAATCAGATCACGGTGCGCCGAGCGTGGGTGAACATACCGGAGCACTGCAAGGCCACTACCAGTATGGCGTAGGCTACGACGCAAATGGGACACATGTCAAACAAAAAGGAGCTATTTCTGAAGAGAGGAAAGCGCAGCGCTTGAAGCTACTCGAGCGGGAATTCGGAGCGAGTCGTCCGAAGCAGGGTGCACCCGCAGAGGGAAGAAAGTTCAAAGATACCGCAAGACCATCCGCATACGCTGCTGAAGCAGACAAGCCTGAGTTGTCCTTCAAGGAGATGCGCATGCTTGAAAAGGAGAAGAAGAAGCAGCTTGAACAGGAGATCGGAGTAGGTAAGGATGGAAAGTTGATAACGCAAGGAAGGCGGAAGAGAAGCTTCTTACGATGGGCGCAAGGCTTGCTGGCGCTCACTGCTGCTCTGGCGGGTATTGGCGGAGCTTTCGTCAGTCGGAATCAGCATTACCTGTAACGGTCCCTGGCTGATATTCGGAATGGACAGGCGTCGCATCCACAACAAGATCCAGAGCCATCGGGGAAGATATCCACATGGGCTCTATACATACTGTCCGTCCTTTCTTTCCTCGTCACATTTTGGACATTCGTGATGCGGCGCTGCATCGAGCGGAATACTATCAGCAAAGGCATTCCTAATCCAGTAGCAAACAATGGTCTTGTGTTACCGATGTTTTCGAATGGCGGATACGGGCAGATCGGAGGGTCTAGCACGCAGAAGGTCGGCTTCTTTACTGGGAAGCCCAAGAAGAGCAAGAACATACCAATGATGCAGCAGCAGCAGCCTATGACTGTCAACTTGGTACTTGACCCCGCTACGCTAGCTTCTTTGACGGGAGCAAGGCCAAGAGAAAGCAAACCTCCATCGCGCTACGATGATTCAGGATATACAGAAGATGCGAAATCCGATGATGGGCACGAAGGCAATGAGAATGAAGAACAAGATGATGGAGACTTCCATATTCCGTCTTCGAGTCGTACTGGCGGGAATGCTGGCCAATTGAGCGCAATCGACACAATGTCGAGCATGGCTTTACAAGATAGGTGGAAGGCTGCCAGGCGTCGGATGAAGCGGCAGTTAATGTGGGATATACTTCTTGCGCTTCTTTGGATTAGCGAAAGCGTCTGGGCGATTGGCTTTACTGGCTCGTGCAAGCCTGGCACAGGCGAAGGCTGGTAAGATTTGCATTCCCTTGCCTTGGAACAAGAAGCTGATGCGGGCGATTTTTGTAGGTGCGATACGTACAATACAGCTCTCGCTTGTGCAGTCTTGTTAGCTTGCTCATTCTCCGCCTCCGTTACTTTCGACTCTCTGGATTTACGGCGCAGTCGGCATCCGCCCAGGATCTCCCGTAGATAGCACTTTCTCTTTTGTCATTTGTTGCTTGTACTATCACCTCGTAATGCAGTCTTTCGTCATCGTACTTTACGCGTTTGTTTGTCGTTCGCGTGCCTCACTTTAGGTCGCGTGCTTCAAAACGCGTGCCTTTGTTGATGTTTATTCATTCTGCGCAATTCGTGCTTGACTCTGCACCGACTGCTTGAAACACCATCAGCACGATATGGCTACTTCGACATCAACAAGGCCGACGACTCGACAGTCTGCGCGGTTCTCGAGGACGACAAAGCCAGCAAAGCGAGTGGTCGAAGAGGTTTCAGACAGCGAGGAAGAGCGGGAGAGACAGCGAGAAGTGGCAGAAAAGAGTAACAGTAAAGTGATGAGGACACCTACCAAGAAGCGCAGGACGAGCAGCAGCGGGAACGACGAGCAGGATGATGGGAATGCGAGCCAAAAGAGCCAAGGTAGGCTGATTCCTTCCAGAATGCAAGAGTAGCTGGCTGATATTGTGTGTTGTTTGCAGTACAAATCACAGTCACTCCAGTCAAGGAAGCTCCTACTCTGGCTTATCCAAATTACCTACCCACGCCGCCCATCACGCCGACAACTTCCTCTGCTTCAATCAACTCAACACCGTCTTCGAGCTCATCTTCGTCGTCAGGTAGTAGTAGCAACATCTATGCACGAGCAAGAGCACTGCTACGTCTGTCAGCACACGACAAGCAATCAAGCACTTCCAGCGAACTCGTGGGCAGGAATGTCGAAAGAAGCCAGCTCGAGGCATTCCTGAAGAACAACCTCCCTAGCTTGTACACATCTACTGAGTTGGAGAACGTAGCATCATCCTGCTCCTCCAAAGCTCTCTACGTCTCTGGTTCACCCGGGACAGGCAAGACGGCCCTTCTCCAGAATATCCTTGGACGCCTACAGTCTCGCTTGGATGCATCGACAAGCTTGGCCTTCTTGAATTGTACTACCGTACAGAGGTCCGACGATATTTGGGAGCGACTGGCTGAAGAGCTAGGCTTTTCAGCTGTCGGCAAGGGCAAGAAGAGATGGGATCAGGATGCCTTTGAGAAGGCTCTGCAGGCCTCTAAGAGGCGCTTGTGAGTGGCACAAAGCTAGAGACCAGAGTATGTTCCTAATGTCCTGATTGCCAGCTTGGTCGTACTCGACGAAATTGACCACCTGCTAGCGGGAACAAGCGGAGTGCTATCACAGCTCTTCAGTCTTGCTCTCGATCCATTATCTTCTCTCGTCCTTATCGGCATCGCCAACGCACTCGACCTCGCGCAACGACACCTCTCCTTATTCTCAAGCGAAGGCCAGACGGACTTGCAGCCAGACCTTCTACATTTCCGCCCTTTCCAATCAGACGAGATGGTGGCTATCGTCAAGAACCGTCTAATGACCCTTCATGACGCATCGAGCAATGATCAGCCGCGACCGCTCCCTGTCGTCGCTCCAGCAGCTTTGGAATTGGCAGCTAAGAAGGTAGCAGCTGTTACTGGGGACTTGAGAAGCTTCCTCTCTCTCATCAGGAAGGCTGTAGAGATATTCGAGGCAGAGCAACGGAAGAAGCTGGAGGCGCCGGATGCCGCATCACCAACGCGGAAATCGAACGCTGGACGAGGGCGAAAGAGGAATCTTGACGAGTACACGGATGTTCTCGCAGAGTTCGACGCAACGACAGCACCCAAGCTGTCTCCAGCTCATATTCTGAAAGCAACTCGGCTAGTTACGCTCAACTCTGCGTCCACGACGGTCTCACCAGCAGGCGGCGTCTCCACTGGCTCATCACTCTCAGCCGTCGCACAATCATCATCTACAGTACTGGAAAGCAAGATCCAGGACCTGAATCTTCATCAGAGATTGGCTCTTCTCGGCTTTGCCATCGCACAAGCACAACGTGAAGCGGACGTCTCTCTGCCCTGGTCAACCTCTGCGTCTTCAAAGTCTGGTTCGATCAAGCCTAATGAACTACATGCCGTCTACCGAGGCCTGCTGGAAAAGGAAGATCTACTCCATCCAGTCGGTATTAGCGAGTTCAACGATCTTGTTTCTGGCTTGCATACAAGGGGCCTTGTCGGACTAGAGTCCGACTATATCACCTCACCCAAACGCAGCAAATCCGGCTCAACTCTAGCTGTTCCCGAGTCAGCTCCCATGCTGCGCAGGACAAGCTCTTCCTCTTCCGCTTCCTCGTCGCGATCACGCTCTCCATCACCTAGTGCAGCACAGACTCCTCTCATCCTGTTATACACAGTCAAAGAGCTCAATGCTTGTCTTCGAAGCACAAAACCAGTTGAAGCAGCAGGAATCTGCTCACGGATCCTAGACAAGGAGGAGAAACGCATAAGGAGGATCAAGACTGTCAAGCAGCAGCAAGAAGCTAGGAAGGTAGCTACTAAAGATGCTCCTATGGAAGGCTTTAGTGGGAATGGTCTGCAGGAGGACGTCAAATATGTCGGCAAGAGAGATAGAAGGGGAAGGGCGGATGCAGAGGATGAGGATGGAAAGGAGAAGGATGAAACGAAGAATGGTAATGAATCTGACGAGGAATAGTGTGCATAGATCGAAGAACTGCTGAGATTAGAGACCAAAGTTTAGCAAAGACGCGGTCAATCAGTACATAGTCATAGCATTGTAGACATAGCAAAACCAGTAACGAACCACCGTTCATAGGCTTCCCCAATTCTGATACGGTATGTCTGACAAGCGTTTCTTCGCGACTCTTGCTTCCTGACCATATTCCAATTCTCTCCAAAATGGCCGCCCTTGCATTGACGCACAGGCCCAATCCTCTGCTTTCGCTACTGCATCGTGGCATCCAGTCTCTCTTCCAAGCGCCGGCATCGCTGCTCGACCTACTTCCGCCCATCATCCTTGCCGTCCCAAAAAGCAAGGTCTCGCATTCGCGCAAGTCGATGAGGAGCGCCAATAAAGGCTTGAAGGAGAAGTTCAGTGAGTGATGTGTCTTATCGACCTGGAAATATGCGAGCGCTTGTCGCTGAAAAGAGATTGGATTTCTTTGCAGACATCGTTACCTGCCAGAGCTGTGGAAGAGCGAAGCAGTCGCATCATCTATGTCATTACTGCTACTCGGAAATCACCAGAGGCTTCAAAACATCCGCGAGACAGCAAGCTGGCCCTTCTTCATCGACTTCTAGATTGCAGAATGCTAGCCGGGCAAGACCGAATGCACCTATACCGAGAGACGGAGCAACGCCAGTACAGGCAGGCGGGATAGTCACCAAGTGGATGAGGGCAAGAGCACAGCTAGGCAAGGAGGACAAGAAAGTCAGGTTGGGCACAGACGGCCAGACTTTCGTGCCAGCAGAGAAGGGACAGAAAGCGAGGACGAAGAAAGACGGAGAAGATGACAGTAATGATGGACCTTCTAGCTCTGGCGGCACGTCTCTACCGAATTTGCAGCTGGCCTGATGGAAGATCTGCCAGAATTATCGCGCTGCAATGCAATACTTAGTACGACTCTGATCTATCTTCTAACTCGGGTTTCTAACTCTACGATATCTCTAACTGCGTCATCAAAGCTACGTGATCAGACGGCTCCTTCTCTTTTCTAGGAAGCCCAGGCTCGAGACTCTCGAGGGGGTGGGGCGGCAGGACATGCGTGACTTCAATACGATATGATGCTTCTGACTTGAGCGGCGGTACCAGAAAGAGGTAATCCAGAGTACACCGCCAGAGAGGCGTGACTGCGAAACCAAGTTAGCAAGACAGTCCTTGACGACAAACATGAAATACGTTAAGACCTACCGTTCGTATATGCAGGCTCGTAGTATCCTCTCTGTATCCTCACATTCATGTTTCCTTCCGACCGCAACGAGTCTGGCGCTCCGTCACGTTCGCCATAAAACCCTCCACACTGACTGCCTAATGTGTGTGCGTGCTGACCATATATCGAAACAAGCTTTCTTTGAAAAGGCTGATATGCACTTTGCAGCTCTTCCAGACTCAGCAGGCCGTCCGACTCTCTTGCGGGTCTCGTGTTCTTCAGTACCCTATCTTCATCTCCTTCAGGTTGAGCGTACTCTTCTCCAGCTGGAGCACCGCCTTCATCATCATCCTCCTTGTCATCTCCTTCCGCGACTTCACCGCCCGTCCGTCCTGCTTCTGCACGATCTCGCAAGTACTTGTCTAGCGAAGAGTGGACGACAGTCGAGAGCTGTAGAGCGTCCTTTTGGTCATCCGTCAGCTCGGCGCCTGTAAGTAGGCTATATGCCGCTTCGCTAGGCTGGATATTGAAGTCTACGTCATCCTGAATGTCAGGCCGATGCTGCACATACGGGAATCACCAAACCCTACCGCCGGCAAATATGCAGGGCCAGGATTGCCAAGCTTCCCCTCCATTGCTGTTCCGGAACTCCTCAATCTGTCGAAGCAGAATCGCAATTTGCCGGGCTCTTTCGTACGTATGGCGAGCATGCCAGAAGAGGTGATCTATATAGCCAGCCATTCAGTAATACCCAAAGAAGATGGCAGGGCTCTCCTCACGAGTGACCAAAATCACACCTTGTGCCCCTTCTGCAGACTGTTGCACTCTGAACCGAAGTGCCGTGAATAGACCGATATTCCGCGTTGCTCGACTGCATCCAGTCCTAAGGCTAGACGAGTCTTTCACAGCGGAATCGACAGACGCGTCGTCCAGCTTGACGATCTTCTCTCCGACTAGTTCCAGTAAATCTCGTTTCCAAATCACGCAGAGCCCATGCAGCTTGGTGGGATAGCCAGTAGTATACTTGTATGAGTAGCCAGCTTCTTCAAGTATTGGACCATGATGCTCTATCTTATCTACTTCTTGTAAGCATGCTACGTCTGGGTCATAATCCAGAATTTCCTGGGTCCTAGATATATGATCGTCAGTCTGTCAACAAGTGTGAATGATAGTAGACGCACAAGACGGGCCCTCTGTCTTTCCACTTGAGCATGTCACTCCCTGGAAACAGCGTTCTTCGCACTAAAGCTTGAGCAAGCATCTGTCAGGACTGTTTAGTCCAGCTTAGGTCGCGATGACGCGATTCAAACGAACATTCCAGGTCATGACAGTAAAGCTGCGAGAAGCTCGCGAATCGTTATTTGCAGTCTGACGCGGTAGCTGGATCATAGTCCGCTTCAGGAAGCCTGGCGGTGCATTGGCGTTCATTACATCGTCTGGCTTCTTTTCTTGAGCATCATCGTGTCGTTGTTGAGCTTTCTTTGCAGCTTTCTCGGCCCTGCGTTTCGCGATAACCTCTGGATCGATTTGGACCTTTTTCTTTGCAGCGAGGGTTGCGCTGACTTGCTCTGCTGATTGACAAGTGGTCATATATCGCCGTAAAGTAGCAGGCAGATTGCTACGTAGAAAAGCCAGACTTGAGGCAGTGATATCGGAAGGAGGTCAAGCAAATGGGTGAGAAGGCTCCACTCCGATCTGCGCATCACACTATACTACATATGGCATGACTAGACGTCCTATCTAATAGGTGGTCGCTGGTCTAGCATTCTGGTCGCTGACTGCTCGCCCGTACTGTGTCTGCACTGAATATCTCAAGGACTACCCATAGCGACCGCGCTGTAATCTCACTTCATGTAGGTAGTGATGTGAACTGTTCGGACAGAGCTGCCTCTTCTCCTTCGCAGCTAGCGAGACCACTGTGCTTGCTCATGAGTCGTCCCGCTCTTGCTGCTGTAGTATAGTGACGAAGCCGACATAAGCATTGCTGATCTTCGGATTGTCAAACTCTGGCATAGCCTTGTATCCCTCAGCTTCGAGAAGAGCCTTTATGCGTTCCAGCGCGGACCACATTTCTTTCCGAGCCATATTGCCTTGTCCTAGTGCGCCAACAATTGCATTGATCTCTGTCCTCCTCTTGTCACTCGCTTTGACCGCGTCTTCTGATGCGCCGCAGACTTGACATTGACACAAGAATCCAAAGTCCTGCTTGAGGACCTGCTGTCGCTGACTTGTAGTCTTCTGCACCAGTGACGGCATATACTCGATGTTGATCTCTTGACCTTCAGCTATTGATGTTGTTGCGTACACAGACATGGCAAGCTTGGAGAAATCCATGGCATGGTCCGCATTGGGCAGACAAGAGTGATTGATGCGGGCTATGCGAGGGAATATGAAAGATGCTGTGCTTGCGTGATCTTTGGATTGGAAAATGCCGGCAGGTATCAGATTTGCGGGTATTTGGGGCAGCTCGACATTGAACCCGTTTGTGGCTCGGATGCCTAGGATAGGGTCCAACTGCGAGGACGGTTCGCTGGCGTTTGCAAGAGACATGTAAGCCTTTTTGGCAGAAGGTGTCATACAGCCGACTAGCTCCTGCGCTTGCTGTGCATTAAGTTGCGTTGGCCAGACTGCCAGCGGTCTTTCGGTAATGATGACTTCTCCCCGCTGAAGGTCTTCCTTTGCGATAGCTCCAAGACCTTTCGAGGGTATAGCCTCCACCGTGAAGAGCTTCTCTTTCAGAGGCGCGCGATTCTTCGCTGATGTCCCGTCATCGTCATCGCGTGCAGCCAGCAGGATAGCCAGGAATAGAGGCAACAGATCCGACGATATCTACTGTATAGATTCTCAGCTTGTAAAGCATGTCCGTCGCTAGTCAGCTGACAGACCTGGGGCAGGAAATCGAGGGTCTCCCAGATAGCCTGACCATCACCAGAACCAGCGAATGGATTGAGCGAGCTAGCTTTACTGGACGAGCTTCCCCAGAAGCTACGCTGCTGGTGGAATCGCGCTGCTTTGACGACGCATCTTGGGCGCTTTGGATGCCGGCCAGCAGAGGTCGACATGGACCGGCGCAAGGTCGCTGAGGCTTGCGTTCGCAGTGAAGCTCGATATAACGTCTGGTTTAGCATTGTATGGTGTTTTTTCTTGCTACTTTCGAGCTTAGAAATCGGTCGAAAGCTGAAAGCTGACTGTCTCCGTTTGTTCAATATCGCAATTCTTCGAGGTTTCAAAAAGCTCAGAGTACGATATATCTCACTTTACGAGTATCAAGAGCAGCCTATTGACGCGGCATACAGCCCATTCAGCTGGAGTCATCAAAAAAGACCATTCAAGACTGAAGCCTTTCCTGGATTGAGAAAGGAACTGTTTCTTCTGCTGTCACATTCACGTCTGTTCTGCCATCTACGGTTCCAACATGGAAGCTGTCAAGAACGCCGTCAGCAAGCTGGGTCTATCAGATTCTGATGCAACCAAAGCGTCGGAACACACCGACGCAACCGCGTCGTCTTCTGCGTCAGTCTGTCCTTACCTTCCTCCTGCGGCATTTGCATATGTACTACGTGCTGAAGCCTTCTTTCCAGATCTGCGAATCTGCCGCCCTTGCACTTGCACGAGTCAAGTGCTCCAGCAAGTGTCCCAGCTGTAGCTGTGCCTGCACCTACGACAACACAGACGGACGCAGCGCTACTTGCAGACTCTGTAGGCTCGACAAAACATGGCGTTCCTCAGGATCAGGTGGTGACACCTTGGGACGTAGAGGGCGCAGTAGTAGACGGAAAGCAAGTAGGGATAGATTACGACAAGCTCATCACTCAGTTCGGGACGAAAGCTATCGATGCAGAATTGCTGGCTCGCTTCGAGAAGCTCACTGGACATAAGCCGCATCTCTTGTTGCGCAGAGGGACCTTCTTCTCGCACAGGTGAGCAAGTGCAAATACAGGTAAGAATTAATTGTCGCTAAAAGAAACGTTACAGAGAACTGGACCGAATCCTTGATCGATATGAGCAGAAGAAGCCTTTCTACCTGTACACCGGGCGAGGACCCAGTAGCGACAGCATGCATCTGGGACATCTTACTCCTTTCCTCTTCACCGCGTGCGTCTGCAGCATCGGCTACAAATGGCTTGTTTGCTAATCCAATGCTCCGCAGCTGGTTGCAGCGTGTATTCAACGTTCCGCTGGTCATTCAGTTGACTGACGACGAAAAGTTCCTCTTCAAGCCAAATCTCAAGATAGAAGACGTTCAGAAGTTCTCTCGCGCCAATGCAAAAGACATCATTGCATGCGGGTTCATCCCCGAGAAGACATTCATCTTCAGCGATCTCAGCTATGTCGGGTGGGTTCTAAGCTACTTCCATTACATGTAATGAGTGATCTGATGTATCACTCTGCAGCGGTCCCTTCTACCACAACATCGTTCGTATAGCTCGCTTCATCACCTATAATCAGTCGAAAGCGACATTCGGCTTCAATGACAGTGACAACATTGGAAAGAGTCACTTCGTCGCAGTCCAAGCAGCACCCTCATTCTCTAACTCTTTTCCCCAAATCTTCGGAACTCAATCGCACATCCCATGTCTGATTCCTTGCGCTATCGATCAAGATCCCTACTTTCGTCTGACAAGAGACACTGCTGTTAGACTCAAGTATCCCAAACCTGCACTCATGCATTCCAAGTTCTTCCCCGCCCTCCAAGGAGCACAAACCAAGATGTCAGCCTCGTCAACTGAAAGCAGTATTTTCATGACGGATACGCCTAATATGATCAAGAACAAGATCAACAAGAATGCATTTTCTGGTGGTCAAGTCTCCATCGAAGAGCACCGTCGGCTGGGAGGCAACGTCGATGTAGACGTACCATACCAGTACATGAGCTTCTTCGTGGACGATGATGCTGAACTACAAAGAATAGCTGAGGAATACACAAGCGGGAGAATGCTCACTGGAGAGATGAAGAAGCTCTGTATTGAAGTGATGCAGAAGGTCGTCAAGGACTTCCAGGATGTAAGCCGAATATGCCTTTTCAGCCTACCTTTCAATCTAAACGTGACACTGAATTTTCAGAAACGCGCGCTGGTGACGGAGGAGATCGTAGACTACTACATGGATCCAAACAGGAAGATAGATCCCACGGTGGTGTAAGCCAAAGTTCGCTTGGCACGAAAACGTCCTCTGGGTCTTTGTACGCAACAATATCCTTTGCGTGCACAAAGGACAAGACAACCCGTGTCGTCTGACTTTTTGCCGTCCAGGCCCGTTGTTCCTTTGCTTTTGTTCCTTACTGATCAAAGGCAATCCAACGACTGCACTTCAGCGGACAACGAGCTGAGGATGTCTCCGATCTTTACAGACAGTCAGACAAGTACACAAAGATCAAGCGTCAAGCAAAATGAGCGACACTAAGAAGCCTTTCCTTGAGCGCCAAACTTCGGTAGCGAGCAAGTCGAGCGCAAGCAGCACGCGCAAGTCGAGCATAGCCAGCGTCGCCAGCAATGTATCCGGTAGAAGCGATGTCTCCAAATTCTAACCCCCTTCAAGGGTTAGTTATCCCTGACGTCTTGCTGGAGTTCTTGGGCTTGCAGTGGGGATTTCAACCCTTCATCGCAGCCAATGAAAGGGAGTATTTTGTAGTTTGACTGCTGGTTGTACTCTGCCCAATACTGCATGTCGAAACTTCCAGGCTGCTCCAAGTCACGCTCTCCAACAGTACTTCGGCTTGCTTACTGTATGCACTGTTTCCTCCTCTGCTAACCTCTCTGGCAGACCATTGACCTATACAGATGAATCGAGTGAAGCCAAGACAGCACGTCCAGCACCAATACCACAAAGCCCTATATCGTGAACGCATACCTCACTACAACAGATCGATATGTTCATAGCGTCAATCATTGTCGTGCAATGCTACATCCTTTGTCCAATCAGCGACGCATGGCTGCCGATTGTTTGCATGCTCGCTGTCTTTTGCGGACGCAGGCCAGAGTCAGATCGAGACCTCACTTCTGACGCATTGAGACAGCATCCATCCTCACAAGATCACAAATGCATGTTATTCAAGGTGATTAATTGCAACCAAAAGAACTTCAGATCTTCTCGAAACTGATGAGCTGATGGTGGTATGATACAGTACCAGCAGATGTACCTTCGCTAGAATGAGACGATGGACTGCCTACGCCGCCCTTTGATACACGCTTTTACAAGGTACGGTGGCCTGAAGACATATCGCAAGCTTTGTCGGCAAGAAGCATTCCGCCGCAAGATGCTTTTTCCTCAACTGCACAATACTACTGCTACTATCCACGCCTTTATCACTCCAAGCCCATGATCTCATCCAGCTCTGTCGAATGCACCGATCGCTACAACGTTGGCAAGTCCTGGCACAATGACATTCACTCCGGAGGAATCTCAGCAACAGACCAGAAACGGTACATCTACGTGGGAGGAATCTCAGCATAAGACCAGAACGTATCGATAAACGTCGAAATCGAGAATGAAGACCTAGCCCAGAAATATAAGGGCGGAACCTTTGGCGCTGAGGACACAATCCCTCAAGGCGACCTTTGGATCTTTACTCTTCTTCCGAAAGTTCTACAGTAATGCTTGGCAACAACAACCCAGTGTCTAGCTACAGGCACGATGCTGGCACCCTCTACGAAGCTGTTCGCCAGCTCCTCCCTATCGCGCAGGAGCTAGAGGAGGCGCAGCCAGCTTGCGAGGTAGATGACATTCATCAATGCCATCTCCGAGAACTTTCAGAGACGTCCAGCAAGCTTTGTGTAATGGGTACGACCTCCATACGCAGCCTTGGACTCTGAATATCGCTGATTCTGCTGTGCTCCCTCCAGCTCGTCGACTTTGTATTTCTTAGCTTTCGTACAACACGCTCTTCGTTTGGGGTTGGTCCCTCTCCGCCCAGCGGAGCTTCCCAATACTCTTCAGCCTCTTTCATAGGTGCATCTGGAGAGCTACTGTCTTCGAAACGCCAAGTCGACGCATCATCCAGTCCAGTGTTACGTCGGACCTGGACCGATTTGCGCCAGGATCCAGGCCTAAAGTCGCTTAAGGTCCAGGGGACCCGCCTGCTCAATGCGAAGCTGCAATGTATCTCACCAGACGACAGCGCCAGCTACGAAAAGCACGTTATCAATGGCATCCCATCTCAGTACCAAGACGGCAATCTGACTACTGCCTATTCACGCTGTTTGCGACTTCCTGCTTCGGAATACGTCATTCTCTTCGATGTCAAAACCCGGAAGGGCATACTGAAACGCAAAGTACGCCTGTCGCATTGTGACGTGGTCAAAGGCCATGATGGACCAGTCCTCGATGTTCTCAGTCGGTTGCAAGCGGGACTCGCCGATTCCGAGAAAGGGCACGCAATACCCTTTCCTGCTGGATGTAGTCTCTCATCAGCCATCTTCTCCCACGGCTTGCGAGAAAAGCATGCGTCATCTGGGAAACTCCAGGTCAATCTGGACATTGTGGATCCCGGTCACAAAGTCATTCAAACTGCACCCGTATACATATACGCCCCTGATTATAGCAATCGCGAGTTTTCGATGCTCTATTGGAACGTGAGAGTCACCATTCCTAATGAACACACAGGCCAGAAAAGCGTCACATCGAAATTCCCTTTTCGAAGCTGGACCATCAAGATGCGGTTTCCGACCGCTTGAAAGAGATCGGTACCAAGACAGACATCGACAATTGGATTGGAGATAAGAGCGCCTATAATTCCCACGATAATTTCGGTGTCACGGACATCAAGTTCAACATGCTTGGAGGAGTCGTCAATGCAAAATTGAAGCGAATCAAGGAACCGTTCATCCCGATCCTTGAATGCGATGCGCAACCGGTCGCTCCCAAGAAGACAGGGAGATTTGGGAGAAGATAATCAGAAGCCGTCAGGATGAATAGCATCAGCTTGCAATCTTAGCTTTCAACAAACTGTCGTGCACTGCTTTCTGCTTGCTTGCTCAGGCCAGAACATCAGTCTGGCTCGGGTAGATGGCTTAACAATGTCATTTCGACTGCTTCCAGTGCCGTGTCAAAGGCCATACTTACGAAAGGACCCACAATGGTGTAAGCTAAGTTCGCTTGACACAGACACGACATCTGGGACCTATGTATGCGGAGTCACCCTTCACTGTCTCAAGGGAGCAGACACCCCTTATTGTCCACCCGTTCGTCGTCCGGGCCCGTTGTTCCTCTGGCTTTGGTCCCTACTGACCAAAGGCGATTCGATGACTGCACTTCGGTAGGCAGCGAGCTGAGGTTGTCTCTCATCTTTACAGACAGTCACACAAGCTAGACCAAACAGCAGAGCAAATGAGCGACACGAAGAAGCCTTTCCTTGAGCGTCAAACCTCGGTAGCGAGCAAGTCGAGCACAAGCAGCACGCGCAAGTCGAGCATAGCCAGCGTCGCCAGCAATGTATCCGGTAGAAGCGATGTCTCCAAATACTCCTCAGCCTCTTTCACAGGTCCGTCCGGAGAGGTACTGCGCTCAATGCCCGAAGTAGACGCAAGCATCAAACCTGCGTTGCGACGAACGTGCACAGATCTGCAGAAAGATCCTGGTTTGAAGCCGCTGACTGTGGAGTGGAACCGTGCGATCAATGCAAAATTGCGCCGCATCTCGCCAGAAGAAGCTTCGACGTACGAACAATACATGGCAAACGGTATGGGGGCGCAATTCACGGTGGGTAGTCTGGCATATGATGACGCACCTAAATTGCGGCAGAGGGCGGCACTCTTCATGATCGACTTCAACATCAAGACCCGTAAAGGCATACTGCACAGGAGCGTGCGTCTGTCGCACTGCAATGTAGTTCCTGCGCATTCCACGGCGGTATTGGAGCTACTCAGCCGTATGCAGGCTGGACTTATGGATTCCTAGACAGACCACGCTATCCCTTTTCCCGCAACATGCACACTGTCAAAAGCCTTCTTCCAGCATGGCGTGCGAGAGAAGCGTGCTTCATCCGGGTTACTGCAGATTAATTTGGCGGTCGAAGATCCCCTCAGGTCAATCAAGAGCGCGTTCATCACGGGCATGCACTATCCATTTGGGGTGGATGATGCGCAGCGCCGAAGATTTATCGCTGAGTTCTGGACAGTATATGCGCTGCTACCTGCAACACAACACCATCGATCAGCGTTGGTAAAAACAGGCATTCCCCTCGCAAAGCTGAATCATCTGGAAGCCCTACCCGAGTCTCTGAAGCAGAGAGGCACTGCCACAGACATCGCCAATTGGCTTGGACCTGCGTCTCCTTCTGGCAGTCACCTTGCCAACTTTGTGCTTAATGACATCAAACGGAATATGGTTGGTGACATCCTCAGTGCCAAGTTGAAGAGAGTGAGTGGTCCAACCGTGCCAACGCTCGACTGCGATGCGCAACCTATCGCTGCCAAAAAAAGGGGCAGGTTTTCGCGAAGGTAAGGAGAAGCCATCCAAACGCGCAGCATTAGCCTGTAATCTTAGCGTTCAAGAAGCTGTCGTTCACTGTTGTCTGTTTGCTCGCTTAGGCCAGGACAATAGTCTGGTATCAGTAGATGGCTACAACAGTGTCACTTTGACTTCCACTGCCGAGTGACAGGCCTTCTAACGAGAGTACATGCGAATGCTGAATGAAACGAAAGAAATGCTGGCTGATAGGTATACGGGTATCCTCCTAATATGGCCGAGGAAGTTGTTTGTCGAGAGCCGCAGATCCGCTGCCTCCGCCACTTCTCCGCTTGACATGCTGACTCTTGCCAGGTTGCGCGGGATGCTGATCGTACCCTGAGGTCTTGCTTGGGCTCTCGAGGGCGTGGGATGGTGGATAGTCGTATAACTTTCGTCCTTGACTTCCCGGCGAAGCGCGACGTGGAGAGACAGGTGACAGCATGTTGCCATTGCCATCGTTCATGTCTTGCGTCAAGCCGGTCAGGGAAGAAGTCGATCCTGCTGACGGGTTCGCATCCGTCAACTGGTACATCTTGACAGGCGGCTGAGAATATTGGTAGTATTGTCCCGAAGCGCCTGGTGGTGGTGTGGCAGCACTACCTGTGTAGCCATGCCCGTTGTGCTGATACCGTGCATGACCATCTGTAGAGCCAGATGGAGTGAGGTTTACAGGACTATCGTCATCGTCCCAGCCTTGATCCAGCATAGCTTCCAGACGGTCGTGATCAACAGTGTCTCCGTCGCTAGCAGTCTCATCAATGTGATACAGACCCACCGGCGGAAGGTAGCTGCTGGACTCTTCTGCGTACTGCCCAATCTGCAGACCCCACCGATCGTCCTCACTGCTGAACATGGAGCCGGTATCGCTCATATCCATTCGCGAACTGTCGCCTTCCGTCGACGTATACGTGGATAGAGTATTCTGGTTGTGGAAGTTGCGTGTGCCGAAAGCCTTTTCGAATTCAAGCTTGCGTTTGCGCTCCCGCTTGAGCCGACGAAGTCTGGATCTCTCCCAATCTTCCCATCTTCTGAGCGGCACTGCATTGACTTCGATTGCATCTCCGACCTTGTCTCCGTGACCGAGATCCTTCTTCTCTCCTGCGACCAGACGTGTCTGACCCCAAGAGAAATCATCGAAATGCCAATATGCGTAAACAGGAAGGACGAAGTTCCAGATTGGCAGTGAAAGCATATAAATCAACATCCAGGAAACATAGACCACCTTGCCTGTTGCCAATAGAATCAATATAGCCGGAAGTCCAAGAACAGCAGCGAGGAGGAGAAGAGGGATCGCGTCTGAGAAGTTCGAAGGGGGGTTGATACAGGCTTGAATAACGAGGGAGTAGGTCAGGCAAATAGCCACAGCTACAGAAGAGGTCTCAGAGGATGGCACTTCGCTAACTCAGAAGGATTGCACTTACGAAGTACGATTGTCCCGACAAGATCCATGAAGACCATAAACTGCATGGAAAAGCAGAAAGTACCGCAAAGATCCGGTACACGCACAAGCTCCATCAGGTTGTGTATGGTGGAATTGATCCATCTACGCCTTTGTGAAAGGAGGACCTTGAAGGTGTCGGGAGCTACTGTCCTGCAGCGCGCTTGAGGGCAGAACATCATTTTGCGATGACTGTGAACACATCGATACTAGGTTAGGAAGAACAACTCGTGCCTGGGGTGTAAAGAGAAGACTTACGGGAAAGTACGGAGCATCAGAGTCGTCAAAAATCGATCTTCTCCCAATAACAGCAAATTCTTCTCATGCAGAGTTTGCACGTCGCTTTGGGAATACTCGGACACGATAGCCGACTGAGTGAGTACCGGCACCCAATCCGTATCGTTTGCCTTCCTCGCTTTCAATCGATACATGGAGAAACATCCAGGTAAGCAGGTGACACCGCCAAAGACGGATTCGAAAGCTTTCGAGAGATGATGCGAGATGAAATATTCGTAGACTTGGATAGCGGTCACCCAGCTTTGTCGCTTGTTGGCTATCCGCGTCTCGCCGCACACGCCCATGATCATGTTGTCGTGCTGCATACAATTGACGAGCTGCTTCAGAGAGTCCGGGAAAGCTTTTGTATCGGCGTCGACCTGTTTAGAAGCAGATAAAGTAGATCGATTAGCTCGGACGTTGACTGATAGTACAAGCTTTTGCTTACCATCAGGCACACTTCGAAGAAATCTGGCGTGATGCCCATCAGGGACTGCACCTTGCGGAAGAGGTCGTAATCGAGGGGTGTCATGCGGTCGTTGCTGTATTAGCGAGACTCTCAGTTATCGGCGCCTTGATCGCATAGAGTTCGTTTCGACCCACTATGTCACCCTTGAGAAGAAGTTCATGAGGACCATCTGCGAGTCTCTCTTTCCTCTATTTCCAGGTTTGGCGTCCCTCGCTTCTTCTGGCGTGCCAGTCTTGACGACGATAACACATGGCGTGCGATGCCCTTTGACCTGGGTATAGTGACCGGCATATACCATAGCCTGATTGTGCTGCTTCCTTCCGGCTGCTACAGCGAGGTAAGACATTGGTTGTGGGTTATCGAATCGTTCGTCCGCATCGAGCAGAGACACGCAAATATCGGGCGTGGACATCTTCTCTCCTGACCCCGTGATCATTCCATCACAGACTACGAAGAGAAGCTTGCGGGAGTCTGCGTAGTCTGTTCCTGCTATACTGTCTAGAGTAGTCTTGATTGAATCGAAACCTTCGGAATAACAAGTGACGAGACAGACGCAGAACAGTTCTGCTCCGATAGCAGCCATGTTGAGCATACCATTCTGATCAAGGAGAGATGGCCCGACTGTTTTCCCATTGGCGCCAGCTTTTTCTTCGGTAGCCTTCTTGCTGCCTTTCACTCGCTTGACTGTGTTTGCGCGATGCGCAGCAGTCGCAGATGCGACCCAAGGTGCCGCACCAGATGAGTTATTGACGGACTTGACGGCGCCTGCAGGCATGACTGCTGGACTGACTGCATGTCTCTTGAGGTTCTTCGGGGGCTGCACAAGTTTCGCCGACAAGAACCACGAAAAGAAGAGAGCCATGAAGAACCTCGCCAAGATGACTGCCATAATGACTCCAAGAGAGACATAGAGGAAGAGCTGCGAGGCAAAACAGCCTGGCGTGATCTTGTCGATCGATCCAGCTTTATATCGTCTCTTGATGCATTCAGCCGCGTCTTTGCTCGTTGTTCTCGTGTAGAATAACCGCGTGCCGTCTTTTCCGCCGCTCGATGTCGAGTTTTGCAGGACTGCTCGGATGACACTGTCGGCTGTATCGTTGAGCGGACTCGGGAAGGCGGATATGTAGGGATTGAGGTTGCACACGGCCCCATCGACAACCATATAGTTTGGTATCCGCTCTATCTGTTCCCATGAAAAGCCCACGCGCTTCGTCGAATTGACAAGCCCCAGCGATGTCAGATAGGCTGGTTCGGGTTTCGCTAGCGTACATGCAGCGGTAGGAGAACTTGAGTTTGCACACAAAGAGACTGTCGCATAGCGGTCACTTCGCGAACGACATTGCGCTGGTTGCAAGTCCGAATTGTCGAAGAGTCCGGTGATATCTTGGCCAGAGAGTTGGCTTGCCAGCGTCTGAAAGTTAACTCCGTTGACTGCATTGGCTCGAGTAACATTGAACATCCAGCCGTGTATGCCGACGTAGCCTGGACGAAACATAGATCAGCTATCACGTCTCAAGATTGCGTCTGGAGCTCTTTATAGTCATTACCTGCCTGCTCTCCCAGTCTGATAAAGTCATTCTCTTGATTGTTCTGGTCTGCCGGACACAGGGTCCTGTTCAGACCTATCGTTGCGAAGCCGACGATGCCTCCGAGGATGAGGGCTATACTGCAAAGCGCGACTTTCTCCTTCCACGCCTGCTGTTGGATCTTGGACTTCATCCCAAATGCGGACAGTATGGCACCCGGTGCCCAGAATGTCACTACTTGAATGTAGAAACTCCATGGCTGAAACCAGGATGGGGTTGCTCGAGCCGTCGATGCTGCTGATGCGGCTACACCGGGTGCAGAGTGTGGATTGATGAGTGGTGCAGGCTGGACATGTCTATCTGGCCTTGTCAAGGTCTTTGCACGCGTCAAGTTGCGGCGCGCCCCAGTTGATGTTGCGGATGTCTGTAGGCCTAGTGACTGCCCACCAGCATAAGGTGCTCCATTGGTATTATATACATCTGCTCGGACGTTCGGCAGCCCTGCTCGACCATTTGCAGCAGCGTTTCTTGAATTTCCTAGTGCCGCTGGACGGTGCGAAGGGAGGACGTGCCCGTCTGTAGCAGCAAAGCCAACATCGCGAGAAGGAGCTCCATATGACCCAGCTGCTGATGTTGTAGCTTTGCTCGTGCTGCTCCAGTCGCTGTGCTGCCTGCCGTACTCTGGAGGACCCCTCGCCATGACCGCGTCGTTTTCGCCGCAGATGCGAGCTGGCCTTGGGACTATGTATCTGTCTTGCTATCAGGTTGCAGTATTATGATAGCTGCAGCGTTGTTTCTTGATTGTCGACGTTATTGCATTCGTGCGTGCGAGGGTAGCGAAGCGAGCGTGGATCTGCAGAAAGGCCGGACTTGTCTGGCAAATGAGAGTACTAACTACCACGGTTGAAAAGTGTTGGAGTAAGTGTAAGGTAGAAAGCGTTGATTTGTCGAATTGTCGATAGCTAACTTATAGGCCAGGCCAGGCCACCCGCAAGAAATTCGCAGACTTCAATCAACACGAGCGAGACGCGGCGGCATGCCAGAAAACATAATGAAACGATGAAGGGCACAACATCCAGGCTTGTTAATTCCTCTCAACTACACAGACAGGCAGCTATAACTACAAACCGCCATTACCCAAATCCATACTGCTCTTTGCAGCGAGATCTGAGAGGACGGGCTGAGGGTTGATAGAACGCGCTCGTAGCGAACCGAGGCGCCTGTTACGCACCATGGATGGTCAATAACTCCTCCGATGTCTTCCTGGAAACGCTGGTCGCAGCGACCTCACTCATGCCTTTACCAACTTCGGATCTGACCATCCCGCTCTGCTCGAAGCCTTAGCTGAGAGAGAGAGACAACAATGACACTCGGAGCCAAGCAGCACATGTCTAAACGAGGTGGTCGCAATCTCGCGTATAATAGGGCTATTCCGAGCTACCGCCAAGTCAGCATCCGTCACAGTCCAGCTGGTCAAGTCGAGACACAACTCGCGTCTGTCCCTTCCCGACATCTTTAAGCAGCGACTATGTCCCTCAAATACAGAGTCAGCGTCGACTACGCAACTCGAGCCCTAGCTGGAGCTGAAAGGTTTAGCTGGAGCTGTCCTCATGTTGACAAGTGTCGCACTCATGCTTACGTACCGAAGCAAATCTTCAAAGCGGAGAAAGTCTCGAAAGTTATGCGAGCATATGTATTCTCGTTTCTCTCGCAAGCGGCGCTGCACCATACGCGTTCTTCAATGAACTTTAGTTTCAGGCTGCTGCATCTTGACTCTACAGGATCTTCCCGATCAGAGCGCTGACATTATGCTCTGTCTGTACCAGGTGACTTCGAAAATCCGTACTGGACGTTAATCTTGAAGGCGTTGGCTTCTGATCGCCAGCGAACAGGGTGTATGATTCGAGCCACACGCTCTCGACTACGGCCTCTCTATCTCTCCTCCTGGAGACGCCTAGCGTGCTGAAGTCGTACATGCAGCAAGAAGTAAGGGCCGCAACATCGAGACTCTCTTGCGCAAGTCCGCGGAAGCCGAAGTGCCGTCCTCGCCTTGGTAGGTCAGCATCTGATGTTCTCACGATGGTGAGTTCTCGCAATGGCTACAGCGTATGCTCGTGTCTCGAAGTCCTTCGAAGCACGCAGGCACGTGCACAGACCTCTTTTCATGCTGAAATCTTGATGATATTGCCTGCCTGTGCCCGGACGTCGGATTGTGGATTACGTGTTGTTGATTGTATACAAGATACAGGAAGTAATCACAGTCCGCGAATGTTGACCGCGCAGGCGGATTCGAGGTTCTCCTTTCTGTCAACCAAACCAACCGAAAGTCTACACGTAATGATGTACGACTCACAATAGCGCCTATACTGGCTGCTATTGAGCTCTCAGTACACCTCGCGTCGCAAGCGAAGGCGAAGGTAGTGAAAGTGATTTCAGCCGCGGAACATCCAGAAAGTGGTATGTAGAGCTGCAAAAGACAATCCAAGAATATGCTGAGCTTCATATGTAAATCCAGGAAGGCAGAAACCTAGCACCTTCATTCTGGCAGCCATCCAGACTGCTAGCCCTCGAAGGCAATTTACATGTCGTCGTCGAACGCCGAGTTCAGAGAGCGCAGACACAGACGCAGCAAGAGCGCTCCTCTGCAGCGATCACCGTATCACTACCATCCAGCTTCTTGCAGCTCCCTCTGTGCTTCTGCTGGCTTTATCACGCCAAACGTGGTCGATCAGCCTGAATTCGGGCCATGGAGACGAGAAATATCGGATCCTGACGAGCTGGGCTGTCAATCAGTCGAAGAAGCTTGTACACCCTCCTCATCACCTTCACTCAGATACTGCAAGCGCACGTCTGCATCTACAATGTCTCTGCCTAGCTTGATGGACGGCGACACATTTACCGACTCTCAGACTTCCGACTTCACTTCTAGAGACTCTTCTCTATCGATCTCTTCCTCCTCCTCGTACTCAATCGATCCACATGAACATCCACAATCCTCCTGGACAACAGATGAAATCGTTCGACAAGATGTTCTACCCATTCCAGACGGCTCGAAGACGTCTCATCAGAACGATCTCACGTCAAGCTTTCACTCCTATAGGCATTCAGCCTCACACACTAAGTCCAAAAGCGGACGAGACCTCTGCGACCCTGTTGGACTCGACGCGCTCTCCTTGATCCCGATACGCCAAGCCGTTTCAATCTCCTTCTATCTCTTTCTCTCGATCGTTACCGCTCTCTCCCTCCTCAGTATCCTTCTAGCAAGCTATGGCCTAACACTGGCGGACGACCTTAAAGTACGCGTTGGAAAAGCAGTCGAACAGGCAACAGACATGAAAGAATGGGTCAAAGCTAGTAGCGCATCGGAGAGTTCAGAAAGACATTGCAGATATAAGAGAGCGTCGTCGAGCGGGACACAGACGCCGCGGAGTGGATATGCAAGCCCCTCCAGCGGTACGCGCACACCTGAAGCTAGGGAATTTAGCGACGAAAAGCCTGGTAGATCATTGCTCTACACTCTCCTGAGCCTCGTAAGCGGCACTTCTGTCAGTGCCCCTTGCCTGCGGCTGACTGTTTCTATAATCTGCAGGCAAGTCTCGCAATTATACCCCTTGTACTGAAAATTTTCGGTCGGAGGTCCAAAGACGCCTCTTCATCTTCGACCTCGAACAGCAACGCTCCCTCAGATAGGCATACTAAATCCTCTTCTTCGAATATCCCTCCCCGACCTCCGCTCAAAACTCTCATTCCATCCATCATTCTGGCATTGATGGTCGCACTCTTAGGGTACGCAACGGAAAGCTCCACTTCTACTATGTATAAGAGCAACAAATCGCCAAAATCGGAACGGAGCGCATTTCCTAACAAAACTCGTAGCAAACGAAGATCATAGACTTTTTGGATAGAGGCTTTCGGTGCTAGCCATCTTTCTTCTGTATCGCAGTCTGTGTCTTACGGATCATTTGTCAGATTCAGTGCTATTGCTTGTAGCTTATAAAATGCATGTATCCTTTCATGACGACCTTTACTTCATGTCACCGACTACACTATGCTACACTGACAGAGAAGACAATAGAAGTTGGTCTAAACCTTCGTAAATTGCTTGAACGGCGCCCAGAGTTTCTCAAATATGCTATTGCCAGACTTAGGGCTACCCAAGCTGGAGGAAGACGGCCGAGTTGCTCTCCAGTAAGATGTAGCTCTACTCAAAAGAATACCACCGACTGCCCACAAAGCACCCTGTACCAGAGGCGAGAGTACCTGTTATGCATCACTCTCAGTTTTCTGGAGCGGAGTGAATCAGGAGGTGCTCCTCACCTGGTCTCTGATAGTGATATATACGATCTTGTTCCAATCTACGGATATCTGATGGTCCTTTGCGAAGACGTCGTCCAAGCCTGATCCCGTCCGGCTCGCAGGGTCTTCTACCAGAGCAAGCGATTCTTCAACTCGTCTTCGCTTATCTTTGCTAGTCTTGGAAGGTGTAGCTTGTGGGTCTGTATGCCTAGCGACTGGCTCGGAATGTATGAAAGCTGTACGTTCAAGAGATGTCAGATGGAATAGGGAAAAGCTAGTAAAGTCGCGCACGTTGTATGCTCATCAAGTATGATTGCTCAAAGCGTACGTCTGGGACAGGGATAGTCGGGATCTTGTTGCTTGCGCGCGCTTGTTCCCTCTCTTGTCTGTTCAAATACGATCTTCATTAACGTCTTTCTCTTGCAGACGTACGCTGACGCTACCTTATACGAGCTTTATGTTGCTGTATCCGCTTTCTGAACCAATCCTGCTCATCTGCCTCGCCCTCTGTACCCTCATCCTCCTCAGACGACGAGGATATCGACGACGCCCGCCTGATTGTCTGCCCGGGAAAAGGGGAAACTGACGTATGGACTGCTGCTCCTGTCGCTGGATCAGACGTGCGAGCAAGCCATGGGAAATGCGACGGATCCAGGGTTGTCATTTTTCGTCAGTCGGGAGATGACAAGAAGAATCGCATAGACTGCCGGCTTATCGACCCAAATGCAATCACTATCATCCATCCCTTACGAAAGCAGAATACTCCCCTGCTTCCCGTGCACAAATGCTCGTTCAAGATACGCTAGAGGCCTGCTTCGAGAGAGCTTGGTGAGTCAAGCTCACACATATCCCAACCCTCGATATTTGGAGCAGAGGATGGGCACTAGCTCGTCTCAAGATGTTGATGACGCCTGCAATGAGCTCCTGGTCGAAGGCTATGCCCGCTGTCTTGAATCAGCACACCTGCATGGCGCTAAGCCTTTTACTCGACAACTTTCACACGCCTGCGTTGCTCCCAAAGCTTAAAGAGAGGCTACATCCATGCTTGAACGGTACACGGCGAGCTGCTAGCGGTTTCTGCCTTGTCAAACGACAAAGTCAGCACGTCATGGATTGGCTCAACTAAGGTTCACTGACTCTCAGGCGCGTCTTGGCAGGTGAAGACTCTTCCGCAGTCGCTATCTCTGAGTGCTAGAAGAATTTGGCTGTCACAGCGAGGATAAAAACGATCCAGCGTGCCCATTCTAGTGAACACTCAGACCCGCGCATGCGAGCAACTGGCGACGATAGGTACAGCACTCGTTATGTATCTGAGTGTTTAACAACCCTCGTTCTGACAACACCGTGTATTGTAGCATCCTATCCTGCAGGGTTGTATCTCGGCTAGTCTTCTCTTGGTATGAAGCTGATTTGTAGAGCTTGCTAATAACCATCCTTTGTCAATGTATTGGGATTTTACGATGTGTAGACTCGAGCTGCTTCAACAGTCGTTGTCGACCTTGCCTTGAGCCGATACTTAATCTTGCACGACTCGACATGGCTTCTTCAGTCATCAAGAGAAGCACCCGCTTGCTCTCTACAACAAGATCTACACAGGCGACAGCAGCTGCCCAGGACGCAGTGCACCTCCCGCTCACTTATTGGCCTAAAAAGCCAGCAGTTGCTTCGACTTCTTCTTCGGCGACGTCCGCGACACAATCGACTTCCCTTACGTCAAGCTTTGTCGCACTACCTTCTCACATTTTTGCTGCACCTTCGCGGCCTGACATTCTGCATCAATGCGTCGTTGCGCACCTCGCTTCTCTGCGTCAAGGGACTGCAGCCAACAAGAACAGAGCACAAGTACGAGGTAGTGGAAAGAAGATTATGCGTCAGAAAGGTACAGGAAAGGCAAGAGTAGGCGACAGGCAATCTCCCATCCGTCGAGGTGGAGGAAGGGCGTTTCCGAAGATCCCTAAAGACTGGTCGCTAGGCTTGAATCGCAAAGTCTTTGAACTCGGTCTAAGAGTTGCGTTGAGTGAGAGATGCAGGAGAGGAGAACTTACTATTATCCCGGAGACACCATCGCTGCCGAATATTAGCACCCGCGAGCTTCTGGAGTCAATCTCGCAACAACCGCTGGCAGACACATGGAAGGACTCGCTCTTCCTACTCTCAGAAATCACAGACACTTTTGGGCTATCCGCTCGCAATCTACCGAAAGTCAGCGTCAAGGAAGTCGAGGACGTCGATGTCTACTCGTTACTGCAAGGGAAGAGAGTGATCCTCGATATGAAAGCAGTACAGCAGCTGGAGCAACGTCTGAATGTCAAGGATGCCTACAAGAAGGTAGTCAAGGACATGAGTAGATTGCGGCTGGAAGGAGGAGCTATCAGAGGATATGATTTCAGTGCTTCGCAAGGAGGGCCTGGAGACAACCCAGATGGAGGAACCAAGAAGCATGACGTTGTCATTGAGCAAGAAGAGGCACCAGTACAGGAGCAAAGATACGATGATCCGCTAGCGGGACAGACAAGTAAGAAGGAAGACAAAGGCGATGCTATTCGAGAAGAGATGGAGCAACTCAGTAAACAACAGCCGAATACCATGCAGTCGGAAGATAGCCCTAGTCTCAAGGACGTGATCTGAGTGTTGTGCCTTCCTTCAAGAATTAGATCGCGTGTCTAGCATGCATTGTATAAGCTAGGCTTTACCAATCAGTCGGCTCCCATCGCTTCTACCACTCGTAGAGTATTGTTCTGTTGTTTTAGATTTACAAATCGCACAGAGTCATGCTCCGTAGATACTCTCTAAAAGGATATTCGAATAGTCGTTCGTCCTGGACTGATATTGCTTCTCGTATTCCAAAGATTGCCCATGCTATGTACAGTCGCTACAGCGTGACTACAGCTTATTGCTCCAAGTCGAACACGATTTTGTCTGATGGCAAAGCGCGGAGTACAAGCACGATCAGCAGATGCTGCAACACCTACCGACGTCTTCGTGTGTGGTCTGCTTCTTACCTCCTGGTCCACTGGCCCATTTGCCTTTTCCAAACGCGACGAGCCTGTTTTCGGAACCTTTCAGCCAGACAGTTCTCGTTCCAGCATAGCATGCAAGGCTTACTCCTCGTGCACTGGATGCGTAGCATAGTCCTGCAAGGCACAACGACGTCTTAGAATCGGAGTTGGCAGATTTGGTAGTCCGACATACCCGCAGAGTCTTCTCGTCCTCAAAGATAGAATATAGCACTGCGAACATACGATGAAACAGGTCAGGCATTGTTCGCGGCGGGCGAGGCAAGAGTAATGGTTGTGATGAAGTCAGGTACAAGGCAGGGAGGGAACGGTGAGGAAGAGAGGGAGGAATGAAGCGGGTCATTGAGGTAGCACTGACTATGTGTGTAGCCTGCCGACTTGTGCTTTGAGCCCTCCATGACGGGTCCTAGCTTTATTTCAGACAAGCCGGGGATCTTGCCTGGCGAAAAGGAACAAGCTTGAGCTTCCTAAGTGAACCGCAAGCTTGTGCTAGCGACGCACCCTTCATTTCTGCACCGCGTTTCGCCCATTCTGCGACGAACTCAGGCGAGGTAGCTTCATTCGATTTGTGCAGGACGACATGAACGATGGCCATCTTTTCTCGAGCAAAGCGGGTATGTAGACCAGTCGGAAAGAATACGTGGTATTCTAGAAGGAATTGACAGGCAAACAAGATGTAGGCAATCGGAGTTCTGACGGCCGAAGAGCCACATCCGGCAAGCAACGGGCTTTTCCGGTTCAAAGGAAGAAGGTACAATCAGATAAACAAACCTCTGAGCCTATACCCGAAACACGCATCCTGAAATGCTACTCAATGCTACGTACTCCTGGCCTGTTGACGGGATCGGCAGACTTACGGGCTTTCTCTTCCAAGGCATACTGCTATGGTCGCTATAGCATGATCCTGGAAGGGTTGTGAAAGCGGCTCTCGCCTCCGTCTGCTGCTGTCGACCTGTAATTTAAAGCCACGTTGGACCAGCCGATAAGCCCTCGCCGACAACCCGCTCTGCTGTGTTAGACTGCCCAGGAATGTCGTACATTCAATATGCTTTCTCGTTCGGCCTACTATCTTGACACACAGGATATTCATTCGTGCTGAGCAGTCGGGGGTGTCAGCCGGTGAAGATGGGTCTCCAAAAATGTGAAGTAGTAACGACTGCATGCCCATGTTGCGCGCGCCGATGGAAGCTGTAAGAGGGACTGTAACTCGCGTCATGACAGAATGCATGAACAAGTCGGTAAAGCTCCTGATGATGCTCGACGTCTGAACGAATTTCGCAGAGAAGAACAGGATGTCAACCAGGGACCTGCGCCTGTGCACATTGAGTGTCGTTGTATCAAATGTTTGTTAGCTAGAAGACTCTGCCGGTGTTACTCGGCCTGGAAGTGAGCTTGGTGAACCTTTGGTGGTATCTCCGATAGTGAGCACCATGAAGAAAGACTGTTTACACTGTGGTCGTGAGTTGTCATCAGCCTCAACGGGATAATAGCGCGACGTTCTTTCTTCTCCTCTGATCCGCCAAGAGCTGGGGCGAGCATATTATCACATTGCCGTCCGCACATCTTCCTGTTTACAAATGACGAAGTCTTAATGATGAGCTGAGCCTGCACCACCTCGCTCGAATCGAATCCCACAGTAGCTGCGATCGAGTTGTCAGTGAAAGACTTGACAGGGCTGGGACAAGGGTGCGCGCCTCACCCGCATGCTTTAGGGCCGGGCTTGTCTACATTGATGAATACTCTAGGATGACCGAGTGAACCGCCGCCTGGGAGGAGACTTCAGCTTCATTCTCATACCAGGCCATGCGGGATATTCGCAATGACTGCTTACCTCCGTCGCACGAGGCAATCCTAGTCTCAACTAGCCTGATGGGCTCTTCTGCAATCATTGTCATAGCTGACAGTGGTTGTGGTTGTAAGTCCATGTTGGTCTGCTCGAATCGTGGTCCGCGCATTGCGTTTTGCCTAGAGAAAGCAGGGAATGCGACTCAGGCCAAATCCTAGCTTGCATGAACTTGCTAGTCTACCTTGGGTTCTGATTAGGGCTCCAAATCTTAGGGTTGTTGGGTGATTGATACTGAGGGACGTTAGGCGGCGGACGAGGCATGCTTTCGTGCGCACACAGAGTCAGTCTCTTCCACATATGACTACACAGAACATCACTGACTTACGCTACCTTGTTCGCGGTAGGCCCGCCCGAGACTTGGGCTCTTTCAGCGATGAGGGACCCTCGAGAACGGCCAGCTGTCTCTTCGTGCTTCTTGTTGAACTGGACGCGGGCCAGAGGATGCTCCGGAGGCTGCGATGCCAGCGAAGAATTTAAGCGCCGTCCAAAAATCTGAACAATCCGTAGCCTCTGCATCATGGCGGACGTTTTAGTTGGTCGAAGCAAGCCTGACCGAAAGGGAACAAGAAACACCACCTGAAGCAAAGACATCTCAAACTCCCAATGATGCGAAGAAGCCGTCCTGCCACCTGTATTCCTAAGCAAGTCCATTTGATGCTGGTCATGAATGCTGCCTTGTCGAGGCTGCTCGACCATGCCTTTTCACGGTTCACTGGCTGGCTGCGGTATAAACCGTTACTACCTCTTCGCATCACATCACCATCTGCTACTGCCATCGTCACGACGTATTGCACCTCTCGCGAGCTCCGAACCCTCATGAACAAGCTGACGAATGGACGTGCTGGAGAGAACGA
The DNA here is from genome assembly GCA_001972285.1 of Erythrobasidium hasegawianum. NCBI lineage: Eukaryota > Fungi > Basidiomycota > Cystobasidiomycetes > Erythrobasidiales > Erythrobasidiaceae > Erythrobasidium > Erythrobasidium hasegawianum. Next base: position 67,758 of record BCII01000028.1, read on the forward strand.
GGCGCCTGTCCCTGTCGACGAACACTACACTCCCGGTATGATGAAGAGTTATGCTAACATTGCAGCTTGTCTCGTCCCAGTCCATTCTTGCGATATATTGCAAGGCGGTCCCTGACCTATTGCAGCTAGGTCCAGTCCAATTGGATGTATCGAATGTCCTTTCCAAGTAATCCCTATATTCCCGAAGCTGGTCGGATGCCCGGACACCCCGTCGGCCTCCAGAACGATCGCGCGACATGTTGGGCTGCGCTGGGCGGTGATTCTGACGACGGCGAACTGGCATTGTTCCGTACTAGGTGAGCTATTCCGAGTGGAGCAAAAGACAACCAGCGAGTATGGCTCGAAGAGCACCAGAACTGCTTGCATAGCATTGGCTGCAAGACGAGCACTGCCTGACAAGCCGTTCAAGGAGACCAAGAACTGGTCCTATCGTCAGCTGAATTCTGGAAGCCATGCTGTCTGTCAAACTTCGGTCTCTGCCCATCTGTCAACGTTTACATGCTACGGCCCTGCTATGATTTTCACTCAACCTGGAAGACTGCTGCTACCGTCCTATCTGACGATCTGGCTGAGCTGCCAGACTATGTGTGACCTGACCTTCAAAGCATAGTGAAGGTGTTGAACGGCTTTCTTCGCTATCGCCAAGAACTGGAAGGCTGCGGCGCGTCTATCTCTCCGAAAACATGAAAACCAATCCTCGAAAGTCTGTGCTGTAGATGCAATGGCTCCCTTGGAAGACGTCTACCTGATCGCCGTCGTTTGAGAGTACTATTGTGACGTGCACAGGGCGATCGTCAAACACCAGGCTACTGGCGTACCGTATAGTCCCATCAGTGTACGCAACCGCGTTCACTAAGCCTAAACGCCTGAGGTACTCCATGTTTTGTTGGAAGCCTCTTGAAACGAGAACAATGGGCGTTGGACGAGGAGGACTGGCCCGCCGCGGACCTGATGAACCGGAACCGCGAGACATGGCTTGGCTGCTTCGGTAGATTGGTGTGGAGGACAGTCCGAGAGAGCTGACAAACACGTACTGGGCGCAAGAGATAGTGCTGCAGAGAACGCCCTCCCTCGCTTCCTGGAACTGACGTGCTGTAGCACTGCCCTGACAAGGCAAGAAAGGAATGTCAAATCTCTGCAGACGTGACAAGCCTCTCGACAGGGGCGTTCCGACTGCATACAAATCTGCCCAGTATCCGCACATTTGCAGGCAGGCCTCCTGGATCGAGCTTGCTGATGGAGCATTTTCATGTCAGAACGTGGCTGCTTTTGTTGTAGTCGATCGTATTCTAAGATGCAGTGACTTCTGAACACATCAGGACAACAGTAGATGCTGTACGTAGTAACAATGTGTGCTAATGACTTCAGTCGCTCCTCTTACTCCTCTCCACTTCCTCCACAAAGTCCTCTGCCATGGCCGTAATTTCCGATATCAAGGCTGACTTATCCCAGTCTTTGCGTGCCCGCCATATGCTATCATAACATGCTGCTCGAAGCTGTTCCAACTCTTCGACAGTCAGTCCCGGGGTTTTCTTCACCAAAGTGACTTGTAGGTTTTCCAGCTCTTCCTCTGACAGCAGGAAGTCCGGCAAAGGCTCAGGTGGAGGTGATGGAGACTTTGCAGGAGGCTCTGCAGCCATCGCAGGTGAAGGATCGGTTTGCACGCCATTCGTCAGAGTCCGGGCAGGAATGACAGGTGAAGGAACTGAGGGAGCGGGAGCTGAGCCAATTAAAGTGAGACTAGCTGAAGTAGCATTGGCATTGACGAAGGCCAGACCTGGCTGATTGGTCATCGGAGCGTGTGCTAGAAGCGATGCGGTCGAGGGGCCAGCTTCCTGCTGTGACGCCAGCATAGTACGATCGACAGATGCCGAGGTACCGACACTACCATCAATCATCTCGACGTCTGTACCCTCGGTTCTGGCGCGTTTGCTCGAGTCTTGAGAATCGTCTTCCTCCCGTGGACGCTTGAGGCTAGCAGCGGTACTCTCGACAGTATCATCTTTATTCGTCGCTTCCGCCGCTTTTTCAGCTTGAAGCGCCTTCGCTTTCGCTCTTTCTTCAGATCGCTTCGCTGCCCTCTCCTTCTCTCGCTTGGCCATTCTATCACACTCCAGCCTAAATTGCGGCTCGAAACCCTGATCCACCAATACTTTGGCAGTGTTGACCATCTCGTCTGCCTTGGACATATCTTCAGGATCGCCGTCGTAGTATGCGTTCTCTGCTATTCGCCCAATATCGGCAAGTAGCATCTCGGGACTGAGGTACTTGTCACGGTATAGCCTCTCGTGCATCTTGTCGAGTCCAATATCGTGGAAGCGGAATGTATAGACAGGTCGAGCAGGTGCGGGCACAGCGATCGTAGGTACGGCCAAAGTTTCGCCGTCCGCTACAGGCACGGTAGCAGCTTCATCTCCTGACAATTGACCGTTTGTCTGGAGTTCGCGGTCTGTCACTGATGTCGAGGGAACAGGGGCTGTAGCAATGCTTGTGTCCATCTCTGCATCTTCGGCGTGCCCATTGGGCTGGGTCTCCTCTGTCGGTTCTGCGTTGCCATCGACAGCATCGGCACCGTTAACTGCTTCAGCAGCTGCGGGGTCCCCGATAGGCTCTACAGGGTGCGCCTCGGCGGGTCCGACGATTTCGATCTCTTGGCCGTCCTGTCAACTGGAATTAGCCAAAGAACAGACACCTGGACTAGGAGACCTACATTCATGGGCTTGCTGAACCGCTTGAAGCGACGCTTGAGGTCCTGTAAGATAGGCCCCAGCCTGAACTTGAGATATTCTCTCAGCTTTGCGTCATTCTGAGCCTGCTGTTCCAATTCTGCGGCAGTCGGTTCTCGCGGTGGCAGCGGAGGAGCAATAGGCAGGTCCTCTAGAACACGCTTCTTGCGTGGCATTGCATCGCTATATCCGGAAGGTTTGCGACGAATAGCTTCGAGGAGGTTGCCGAAGAAAGCCATGCGTTTTGCCTGTGTGGAATGTCAATATGGTGGGCGCCTCAGACAAAGACGAGAAAGGAGACTTACGTTGTCAGGGGACGGCAATATTACCCTATTATTGCGAAGGAAGCCGAACCAGCATTTCACGTCTGACGGGACCTCTTCGAATGTCCCTTCCGCTAATGCAAGAAGAAGGATAGGGTCGGAAGGATCAAGGCTATCTAACAGTCCTTTGACCGTGGCTTTAGTTGCATCGGAGACTGCAGCCGCCCAGCTGATGATAGCAGGAATATAGATGATGGAAGGCTTGTGCCGTTTGGCTTCGTTGAAGATTTGGACGACAGCGGCTTCTGCCGTCTAAGGCGCAAAGGAAATATAAGCTTGAATTCAAAAGGCAGAAGTTAAGACACACCCTGACGGTGTCACCAACGAGAGTGGCGAGGTCGAGCGACTGAACATGAAAGCCTTCGAGGTGATGTAGTAGAGCAGCACCGACGAAGTTTTGACCGGAGCCTTCCACTCCAGCAAGCAAAAGACGCGGCCTGAAGACCCTAAGACTCTCGAAAGCTGAGTGCAATTATTCAGCTAAAACATGAATATTTAGTATAAGAGTCGCAACCCACTCTGCATCATTCTTTCTTGCTCAAAGCCACCATCGGTATGCGGTTCATATTCTGCTTCTTCGAGTACGTTGACTTTCCGGACTTCCGGAAGGATCTTGTTGAGGGATGATATTGCGTTGGTAAGACTGTCTTTGAGGAGTGGTTCGAGATGGGGAGGCAAGGCGGAAGCGAGCGAAGACGAAGACCTCGCAGTGGAAGGAATGAGATCTGTGAGAAGCAGATTAGCATTGTTTTCAGATTTGCGGCGCGATAGGCACTCACTTTTGGCTGAGATGATGAAGTCTCTTGCTACGACGCTGATCTCCTCGGGCTTGATGACGAGTCTTTCAGGGCGCTTGTAGATTTGAGGGTACTTTCGCTGAACAGCATTGAGAGCCGCTTCTGTACATAGAGCTCTTATATCTGCACCTCCATAGCCTTTCGTCAGTATAGCAAGTTCGTCCAGGAACTCTTTTTGAATAGGAGGTTGCCATTTCTTCGTGTTGATTTCCAGAATTTTCCGCCTTGCAGCCAGATCTGGCAGAGGGAAGTAGAACTCTCTGTCGAATCGACCTGGTCTCCTCAGTGCCGGATCGACGGCGTCAGGTCGATTCGTAGCACCGATGACGATAACTTGGCCTCTTCCGTCCATGCCGTCCATCAAAGCCAAAAGAGTAGACACGATGGAAGCATGGATTTGATCCTGCTTGCTGCTTCGAACAGGCGCAAGGCCATCGATTTCGTCGAAGAAAATGATGGAAGGTTGGCTGTTCTTGGCTTCTTCGAAGAGCAAGCGGAGCTGCCTTTCGGCTTCTCCCACCCATTTACTGAGCACATCGGCACCTTTGCGCATGAAGAAGGCTAATTAGGGGCAAAAAGAAGTATTAGCTGAAACGAGCTTTTCAGTTGTACAAAGTGATTAGACATCTTACAGATCTTCTGGCCCTCGGTGGAACAGCTAGCTGCTAGAGCACGAGCCATGAGCGTCTTACCCGTACCAGGAGGACCATGAAAGAGAACACCACGAGGAGGAGTGATACCAAAGCGCTGAAACACTTCAGGATAGAGGAGAGGGAGAGAGACCATTTCTTTCAATTGCTGAATGTGCGATTGCAGACCGCCAACATTTTCGAAAGAAATGGTTGATGAGGGAAGAAGAGGATCGATATCTGCCAGATCTGTTCGGAAGGCGTGTCCGCTATCAGTAACGCATCCCTTGGGGAAATCAGTACCGGGGAATGGCAACTCACTGGTCGCTCCGGATACTTTGCCTAGATTGTTGCTCGTTCCAGCAGCGCCCATCCAGTCTCCAGTGCCCGTTCCACCAGTAGCTAGTGCACCAGGTCCACCAAAGTACCCAGCAGCACCTCTCTTCGAAGGCGAAGCTACATCATCGTCATCTGACGAATCAGGGGGATCTCCAAACAGATTACTGAGTTGTTTCCCAGACATGTTGAAGGGTAGATGCTTTGGTCCTCCGTAGCCTGATTTCTTCTTCTTTGGTTTTTCTTTGTCTTTCGCTGTTGCTGAGACTTCGGGTTCTTTGGGTGTTCCATCTGGATTGAGGCCGAAGATAGCAGGAAGGGAATAGTTGACCTGAGCTCGTTTCCTGAAGCGATACTCCTTCTCATCTTTACCGCCCTTCATCTTCTTGAGCGCAGCTTGCACGAGCTCATCTTGAGATTCCGCATCCGTCAGGTCGGGTACATCGTCGTCTTCCGAGTCCGTCTCTGTAGACCCTGCATCCCGACGTGCATAGGTATTCTTTTCTTCGTAATCGCTGTCTTCTCCACCGCCCCCTCTCGTAGACCTGGTCCTCCTGCCTGAGTCGTACCGCGAAGCTTTAGCACCCTTCTTCCTGGCCAGTTTCTCCATCTTGCTACGTCGAGCATTCCGACTCGCCCTTTTCGAGGTACCTTCGCCCAGATCCTCATCCTCTTCTTGCCAATCTTCGCCATCCGAATCGTCGCCTGCATATCGTTTGCTGGACTTGCTTTGACCTTTACTCTTGTCTTTACGCCTTCCCTCTCCATCATCTCCCAACCCTATCGAATCGCCTGAATCAGATTCCGCAACGACGATAGTCTTGGTCCGCCTGCCAGATGCAGTCTGATAGGGCTGTTGTTGTACCGCAAGGCGCTGGGCTTGAGCTAGCACCTGTCCGTTGGGTCCTGCCGATCGAGAATGCGTGGTAATGCGGTTTTGCCGTTGTTGCTGTTGTTGCAGGGTCATTCCATCGCTCGTAGGATCTGCTTCCTCTCCTTCTGCGTCTTCTTCAGAGTCGGTTACTCTTAGCTTGTGGCTCTTCTTGCCGTTCGTACTTGTAGACTGCATCAGAGGAGCGGTTGACCATGCTTGATGGGCGTTATTTGTAGTTTGGTAGCGAGGATCAGAGTCTAGGACCAGGGAGGTGTTTCCAGAACGAGAACCGCCAGCAGCACTGTATTGCTGATTTGCAGGTACAGCTGAAACTTCGTCATAGGCTGCATCGTCGGCGTCGTCGTCACCACTGGCTTCTGAGGAGCTACTGTCATCGCTATCCATTTGTTCGACAAGGTTTGGGTGGTCGAATACTTCCCGCTTGACAGGGATGGATGGGGCGCTCCGTGATGCAGATAGCTGTCCTGAGCTTCTCCTCGGGACGTTGGCCCTGCTTTCGTGGCTGACGCTTGCGGGGATCGAGACGACTGATCTATTCTGCATGTCTTGCTCATCTTCGCTGCTTTCTTCGCCTTGGAATTCCTCATCTTCGTCCTCACTCTCTATTTTCCGTTTTCTGGCGGCTACTGCTGATGGTCGTGTTGGTACTGCACTCCCTCCACTTGCGTGCTTGACAGTGTTGCGAGACGTTGGAGCTTGAGCTTTCTTCTTTCCCTTCTTCGAGCCAAACTCCTCATCGTCGTCTTCTTCGTCTTCCTCTTCCTCCTCGTTCCCTTCGTAGTCTCCTGCATCTTCGTCGTCATCATGCTTCTTCTTGCTTGCATGGGTGTGCGGAGGAGCGGCAGATGATGTTGGCTGCGCGTAATTTATCCCGCTCTGGCTAGCAGATCTCCGTGTCCCAATTGGTGGTATTTGTACATAGACGTTACTGCTACTACCTCCACCACCACTCAGACGCGTGCTTCTGACGGGTTGCTGCGCGAAGACTGGAGGAGCTGAACCTGTCGGGATATAAGCCATGCTTTCATCGTAGTTCTTTTCGCTTTTGGCACGTAAGGAGCGAGAGGGATAACCTTGGTTGCTATTGTGGCTTCCGCTACCGTTTCTGCTTCCATTCGTGCGCGCCATGTCTGTACTGCCTGGAACTGGGTTCGCTGCTGCAAAGTAGGGAGAAGTAGTTGCTGATGCGGCACTATGTTGATAGACGGAGTAGTCTGTAGGAGTGACTATAGATGGACTCGGTAATGCTTGTCTGTTCCCGAGCTTCAAAGTGATCTTGCTGGGATTGATGGTCGCTCCAGAACTCTGGCTGTAAGGGGCAGAGGCAGGATTGCGATTGAACGGCGCAGCAGGACCGTTGTTCGACCGGGACATACGCCAGCGTCAAAAGCGCTACTTCGCGTCTGCCGCAGCTTCTGGCTGGCCTTTTTTGCGGGATGGACCAGATGAGGCGGCTCTGCCAGGCCGGGAAGCTCTGCGCAGAGTGCTTCGCCTGCGCAGACCGTGTTGCTGTATATCTTGCTTTCACGGTACTGCAATCTTGATATCTCAGCTTTTCTACAACTTTGCTTCTCCCATTTTACGCCTCTACTTTGCTGGCGGTTCTCGCTCACCTCGCGAGCCGATGTCAACGCGTCGTTTTGGCCCGGCAGTTGGCCAACAACTGGCTGAGGGTAGAGCTGCTGTTTGTGGACAGGAAAGTGAAGGCTGACAGTCGAGCAAAAGCAAGAAATATTGCAACATGTTGACATCAGATTATGCAAGGTGGTAAAGGCCGTCAAGAGCAAGCGTCTCAAGCGGTCTTCGTGAGAACACGCTCTATCGCATCCAAACATCGCCGATTTCCGAGCAAACTTTAGGCGATTCGCCGACCCAGCGAGGGCAAGGAATTAGATGTCGCAGCCAGATCTGATAGCTATCCACACAAGCTTGCAAGTTGTTGTAATCTAGCTTTGACGTCCCAAGTTTGCTTGAATTTGGTCCGCAGGCGAGCAGCCTTGCGAATTTCGAGCCGACCTCTCTTTGCTTTCTTCAACGCAAAATTTCACGGTCCAGTTCAAAAAGCACATCAAGTAGAGAACGAGGTGCATCACTGCATTCTTACAAGAGCAACGCCAGGATTTGCAGAGACTTTCCCAGCTGCAGGCTCCCTCGAGGAAACTCGAGGTCGTCAGCTCGCGGCTGGAAATTTCTGTGATTTCGGGCGATTGCGATCTTTTCGTTTGATGAAGATATTGATGCCGTCTCTGGACACGGAGAGCAGTAGTTACTCGTTTCTCCAGGACCTCACTCTTTCTACTGCTGTTGGCGTGCAAAGATGGGGGTTTTTGGCGGACGAAACAAACCTGCTGGAGCTTGGGTGCGGCGGTCATACCGCTGTTGATGTATACACAATACTCAGCAGTAATGGAGACGGGCGCAATGCTCTGGCGGACATTCTCTCGCTTGTAATACTAACTTATTCTTTGTTGTCGTTTGCGGGCAACGCTCTTTTCTGTTTCCATGTCTCGTTTGCCTTGCTTTTGCTTAAACTGCGATGGGTAGCTGAAGAAGCTGCTGCATCTATCAACGCTCGACACTCTATCCTACTGAATCAGCGAAAAAGCCCTCGACGCCTCGCTGAACAAGGCCGCGACGTGCCAGTCGCGAGTACCATCTCGACATGCAAACAAGTGATACCCTGGTCCAGCCAGACGAACCTGATAGCTATGACCTGTATACCTCTACGAACAAGAAACGCAAGCTGGCGAATGTAGAAAATGGCCAAGACACGATGATTGATACGAATCCGGCTCAGGACTCTTTCGCTACGACTGGAGGTTCGCAAGCATTGGCCGGTAGCAGTGAAGATGTCCACTGTGCCGGAGATATCGATATGTCAAGAACGCAAGCTGTTGCGAACGACACTGTGGATAGTCAACACCATCTAGCCGGCAGTCTAGACGATGCAAGGGTCAGCGTCGTACCTGGCCACGTTGTGGACACAGCTTCTCAATCAGAAGCTGTAGACATGCTCAGAGAAGATGCCGGAAACCGCTCGCTTGTGCCATCATCGGTCGCAGCAGTCTCGCAAATTACCGCTCCATCTACGCATAAGCAGAGTCACAGTAAGAGCGGAAGCAAGTCGCAACTTGCTCGCGAACTTCGTGACCTGCTGGACAACTCCACTGGGACGAATTCTACTCCTCGAGGATACACGAAAGGCGCTGTGAGCGTAGTTTCATCGTCGCCTGTCAATGCGAGGTATCAAGGAGATATCATCAGCATGTCTAGACCGAAGAAAGAAGATGGCTATCATGCTGGAGATTCGACGTCTTCAGAAGCAGGAGGCATGGAGATGGACGCGGCATCGCAAGTCGATGCACGCGAGGCACCAGGGAAACCAAAAGCCAAGGCAAAGAGCTCAAGCGGTACTAAGAAGCTGTCCACTACAAAGACGAAGAATGCGAGTACGGCGCCACCGCTCTCCGGCGAACCATACGATCCGCCGTTTACGCTGAGCGGAAAGTCAAAGGTATGTGCACGATCACGCTCTTGCAATTCAGGAATCATGGGCTTATGCTTTGCATCGCCCAAATTCTCTGTCCAGAAATCGTCCAAATCGAAAGTACCTGAGGATCCGAATAAAGTCTACACCGAAGAAGAACTCGCCGCTAAAGCTGCTGCTTTCGCCAAGAAGTCGGCCTCCTCGAAACTGGCTTGGGAGCGCAAGAAAGCCGCTCTAGCTGCTTACGAGGGTATCTCGCCTCCTCCGCCTCAGGCTCTGGCTGTGAATACTTCTCAAAGCCAGAGAGAGCTTTCGCTGCCGAGTCAGGCGGGAGATGCTGTGCTCTTCGACGAGGTTTCGAACGATGGCAGCGATACGGCTTTCAATCCTTCCGCCTCAAAGCAGTCCAAGGTCAGTAATCTACGATGTAGTGCGTCTCTTTGCGACAGATTGCTCATGGCTACATATTCTAAAAGGCGTCAAAGAACAAAGCGTCCGGCATAAAAGGGCAGGCCAAACCTTCTAATAAACCGAAAAAGAAGAAAGCCGCTTCGCCAGCTGCTTCCGACGCGTCTTCCATACCCATGCTGGCTCTACATTCTGCAGATGGCACAATCTCGAACTTTGATGATGCGCGCGTGAATCTCGGTACTTCACATTCGAAACGGAATGGCAAGTCGCAGCTGCAGCAACAGCAATTAGCACCTACCCCGCCGCTGCCAGAAGAGGAAGAGCAAGAGATCGATGATAGGCTGTACTGTATCGTGAGTCTTGCTGAAATCTACAATGCAAGTCATGTTCGATAGGGAGCTTACGCCTTTACATGACTAACAGTGCCAAGACCTTTACGACCCGGAGAGGATCATGATTGCGTGTGACCGATGTGACGAATGGTATCATATCGCATGCATCGGGCTTTCCGAAGAGATCGTCGACCTAGTGGGCCGGTTCATTTGCCCGGCGTGCGAAGCAGGCAAGTCTCGATTGCACATGATTGGCTGGAGACTGGAGAATGCTGATGTAGTGGTGTCGTTCAGCCACGGGAGAGAAGACGACATATCGAGCTCCGTGCGCAAGGAAGGAATGCACAAAAGCCGTCATGAAGCACAGCAAGTATTGCAGCGATTGGTGCGGTCTTACAGTAGCTGCTTCTCGCCTCGAGCTTCAACAAGATCAGATCGACCCTGTCAAGCTCTGGAAAGCTGTAGAAGGCTTTCAGCGGCAAGAAGCGTTCGTTACTGTCCTTCTACCGGATGGCTCCGTCCCGGTTGAAAATGTCAAAACTTCCGCTTACAATACGGAGCAAGAGCTTCTCTCATTGAATACCTCGCTAGACCAGCTGGTGGCGAAACGAATGTCCGTCGAAGCCCAGCATTCTGTCGTAAATTATCGATTACGGTACCTACGGCTTGCACTCCAACGATGGCAGCATTCATGTGCAGCATTCAAAGAAACCAACCCTGTACAGCCTACCAAGAAGAGCAAATCAAAGTCGGGAGCTACCGCTTCAGCGGCCGATGGTCCCTGTGGTTTCGATGTTCGCTTGGTCTGGGATGACAAGGATTTCGCGGACTGGGTGGATAGTGAAGGCGGTAGGAGAGTATTTGCGGCCTCGGACAATCAGGAAGACGAGGCGCAGTCGGAAGTATTTGCGATGGAGACAGTGACTGAACAGGAAGAAGGGCTGGTCTGCAGCTTGAGCAGAAAGAAGTGCGATAGGCATACTGGATGGCAGAAGATGCGCGAAGCGGACTATGAGGGTAAGTCCCCAGCTTGTTGCGTATTATGAGACGATCGCTGATTTGGCCTTTCCTCCCACTAGTCGAGAAGTCTGTATTGGTACGTTTCGCCGAGCCACTCTTGAGCCTCGCAAGCTGATGCCATATTACCATCATTGTTTTCAGAACCGGCGACTGCAAGACCTAGCGAGAAAGGAACGACACTTGCGGCGGCGCGTTGAAGACGTGTCCGACTTACTGCGGTGGCAGACAGAACGGTCAAACAAAGCCTCCCAAGGTGTTACAATGCCATCGCAACATTCTCTTGCTGCTTCTGCGACTCTCGATACGCCAAATATCGATGCTGTCGACATCGAGACAGCTGTCGAAGCCCACGATGAGGATGCGAACGGTGTCATCGCTAAAGAGACATAGCTCGCTAAGCAGGGCTTATGCTCTTTTGTACATAATGCTCTACATCCGCCTTCCCGATCACCCGGACTTCGAGAGCCAACGGCGGACTTTCCACAGCTGTTATAGTAGAATCAGTCTGTTGTTGTGAACACGTAGATGGTGACCGTACCACTATTTCGGTGACTTCATGTCTAGGCGCCAGCGGGGTTTACCGGAACGCCCTCTTCAGCACACGGCTATTCGCGAAAAAAGTCTTTTCGCATCGACGTACTCTTGTAGGCTTATTTGTGATAGACTGCGTCCACAGCTGTACAGCTAGGTCGCACGGTCCTGTCAAAAAGCTTAAAAAACATGGAAGACCGGTCAGTGCATGATGGAGAAGTCGATAAGGCAGCAGTGGAGGCAGAGGAGCAGCCGCAAGAGCAAGAACAGCTTGAGCACTGTACGCTAATCATGAGCTTCAAGATCTGGATACTGTGCTGATTCTTCTACAATCACTCAGCCCACTTCGAGTTGACGATCTTGATACCGAAACCAAATTTTGGCAAGTCGACCTGGGCGAAGAGCACTGTCAAAGCAGGTCAAGATCTGGACAACTATATTCCTTTGGCTTTCCCAACTAGTGGAACAGACTGTATTCGCGATATCAAGCAGACGGTCGCAGAAAGTCCTGAAGGTTTCTGGATCGGGTCGCATTCTTTCAGGCGCATCTTGCTCAAGGAGAAGCCTGCTGCAAAGGAAGGAGAAGAACCTACAGTCATCATCGATGGAGAGCCATCTGAAGTCTTTAACGAAGCTCTTGACCTGGCTCACGTGTTTCCAGAGGAAACTTACAAGAGTCTAGAAGTACGAAGAGTCCTTATCGCGGTAGCGAGTAAGTAGTATATACTCAATATCACGCGCTTCTGAAGCTGAATAAAATCGCGTAGCATCTTATACCGATGCGGAAGCAAGGTCGCATCTTCTCCGCTTGCGGGATGCAAGCTTGGGCTACCTTACTGCTCTTCAAGCCAAACGACTGTATCAGCCTCCTCCCTATGACAGCTCTTCTCTAGCCATCGACGCTGGTCTCACTCTTTTCCCGTTTGTGAGCGGAAGCAATGACAGTCCGACAGCCGAGCAAGAGAAGCCTATCGTCAATGGACACGGAGACGTCGTCAATGGACATGATGGCAACAAGTCGGGCAAACGACCGAAGGGTAAAGGCAAAGGCGCTCCCCCTGCTCCTAAGCCTAGCAAGGCAGCCCCAGCTTCATCTAAGCAACCCGACAGCACTTCAGCCGAATGGCTCACTGCGCCATCCGACCCGCTACAAGTGCATCTAGATAGGAACAGCTATCTCCCTTCCACCTCTCTACCCACTTCAGCATTCAAGCATCTTGCCCTCTCAGTCTGGAACCCACCTCCAGCACATCTGCGTCTCAGAGGTCATTTCCTATACATCACCGTCAATACTCTTGAAGGGGAGAATTTCCAGATCACCGCCTCTGAAAAGGGATTCTACATCAATCGCTGTGATAATCACCACTTCGATCCGTCACCTCGCAGCAATACTTCGCCTTCAAAGTCACAAGCAGTACAGCAGACCTTCCACTCCATTTTCGACCTTCTTTCCGCCGTTTCGCCACAGTTCTTGCAGAGGACAGAAGCGCTTGTAGCGGATATTCCGACCGACTTCTTGGAGTTCTTCGCTTCAGCACCTCTGGCCACTTGCAGTCCTGCGGCTCCTTGGCTCGTTCCTCCACCCACCAATGTGGCCGATGGTACTCGCTCCCAGCTAGCGTATCTCTACACTGGCTCGACGAGTGCAGATACCCTACCTTCAGCCCGAGATTGGAACGAAGAGCTCACTTCGATGCGAGAGCTCCCTCAAGCTACCAATGACGATCGCTTGTTCCGCGACAGATATGCCGCCAAATTGTTCTCAGACTTCCAGCTTGCAGCTATGCGCGCGGTCCCATCAATCGCAAGAGGAGATGTCCCACCTCTCAATGCAATCGATCCAGCAGAGGCAAAGTCCTATCTTGTCAGCAATATCCTCTTCACGCAGGCGCAGGATTCGGTAGATGCTTTCGCGCATTTAGGCAGAGACGAAGCAGCCAGAGTTACAGCAGGAAAGGACCTCTGGGCTGCCAAGTTGCTCAATGACGCCGACATTCCCAAGCTGAACCCGATTGCCACGGCTGTGGTCGACTATTGCGGTGCTCGATGGGTCGCACAAGCTATTCCACCTGGTATCTTCGACCGTGGCTTGCCCAGCACCGAAAAGGAGGGTGCTCAAGCAGACACGAATGGCGAGGAACCCGCAGTCAAAGAAGCGTCAGAGGCCAAGAAGGACACCAAGAAGGAATCGACGCCTGCTCCAGCTGGTCTCAGAGCAGTCTACGGGCCTGCCAATACCGACAAGCCACAGGATGGCTACGTTGCCGAAGCCGTCTTCGAGCCACTCGCCAAGCAAATAGCACAGCATTTCCACCTAGCCAAACATACGGTCACGGACACTAAAGGTCGAGAAACCGAGTTGTGGACGCCCGCTGACGTTCATGGTATCATCGCTGCTGATGGCCGTGCCTACATTATCGATCTGTGTACGTGTTTGTGTCGAACTCTCACAACATGACATGCTGAGTATTCTGGCTTTCAGTCCGACTGTTCCCAGTCGATGTCAACTTCCTGGAGCAGAACATATCGGGAAAGCTCTACGGGCAAGAGGAGGCAGTTGAGGCTACGGAAGCCGATGCCTATCCCCATCGCGTGGTGCTCCTACGGCCCGAATTGGTGGAGCTGTATCATGGCACTAAGGCTCGAGAGTGGATCGAGCAACAGGTCAAAGAGTCCACGAACAAAGAGACATTAGATGCAGCGGCGGGCGATGTAAAGGAAATCACCGATGGTACCGAAGACAAATCGTTCGAAAAGCCAGAGTCAGCAACTTCAGAAGAGTTTGTCAAGGTCGAGAAGGAGAACAATGATGAAGCAGAGGCATCAGCATCATCGACTGAGCCAAAGAAGCAGACCGTCATCGATGTTGGCAACTTCAAACTAGCTTTCAATCCGGATGCCTTCGTTGATCGCCCGGACAAATCGCAACATACCGCTGAAGTGGCCGACCCATCGAAAGAAGAAGACTCAACAAAGGCAGTTCGCGATGCCTCCACCTACCTCCGCGAAACTGCGATACCCTCGTTACTGCGAGATGTCATTACAGATGAAATCGTACCTCTTGACAGCGCTCATCTGTCTACCACCTTGCACAAGAGGGGTATCAACATTAGATACCTCGGTCTTATTGCAGAAGAGACGAAAAAGCCCTTCCCCATGCCAGGCGGTGGGCAACTATCAGAGACTGCAGCGAACGAGGTTGCTGCCTTCATGGCAAACTTCAGAGTGAGCATCTTGCTGTATGATCTGCAAACTTCGCTAACTCGGTTTCAAGGCGTGTCTTGTCCGGGACATGGTAGCCCGAGGGGTCAAGCACGTTCTGCGCCGTATCATATCTGGTCTCTGCAACACCGAGCTTACCGAGGCCATTTCTCATTTCCTCAACTGTCTCCTTGGACCGGCTTCCAACGCACCAAACGCCATCAATACCAGCGACTCGACTGCTGAATGGACTCGCTTACAGCCTGAGTCGCTGCGGAAGGAAGTGGTGGCCGAAGTACGTCGTCGATTCCGCTACAGCATCCCTGCTACCTACTTCGAAGACGCTACCAGCCACAGCCAACTCCTGCGAGAAGTCGCCTTGAGTTCCGGTATACAGCTCGCTCTACGGCAATACTCTTTCTCAGCTTCGAGTGCTCTTGTGAATGGCACGACAAGCGAAGAGGATGAGAGCCACACCAAACAGGGCAGCAGTGGGAAAAAGGCAAAGAATGCTCAGACTAATGGACGCGTGAACGCATCTTCTGTTTTCACGCCTGAAGATATCCTCAACTTATTCCCTATACCTAAGAAGGCTCCGTTCAGGGTAAGGTATATCCCTACACAAGAGGCTAATTGCTGATCGAATCTGGTGCAGAGCGCATTTGTCGAAAACCTCTTCGAACAAGGCCAAGTCTGCTATGTCCGCGGGCAGCACGAGCACGGTGAAGCCTTCGTCAATGACGCTCTCGGCTACTACGAAACCATATTCGGATCCGTTCATCCGGAGCTTGGCGAGGCGTACCGCGCTCTGGCGAATCTCTACCATCGACTGGCAGGGCAGCTGTCTAGGCGCATCCAGCTCTTCGAAGCTTCAGGCGCTCTTGCCAAAGACGAAGATCGCAAGCGAGCCCGTGCAGAGACAGGCTTCGCGGATGAAGAGGCTCTTAAGGTTGCGAAGGCACACTACGATGCCTACTGCGAACAGGCGATTAAGCTTACACGGCAAGCGGTCATCATCGCCGAGCGCACTACCGGTATCGACAGTCATGAGACGCTACAATGCTACTCGGACTTGGCTATATTTGAAAGCCAAGTAGGCAATGGGGACCGCGCCTTGCGGTGCTTGCAGCATGCCGTAGCTCTCAGCAATGCTTTATACGGTGACAACCATCCGGAGAAGGCCAAAGCAGCAGTAAGTTCGAAACCCATTCGAAAGCCTCTTTCCACGCTAACACAGTGCTGGTCGTAGTTCTTCGCCGCTCAGAGTGTGAAGAAGCCGAATGTGTCTACTGTTCCCTTCTACAAGGCTGCACAGACGATTTCGAGCAAGGCCTACGGACCCAACTCCATTATCAGCGCCAATTCTGCATACCAGCTAGGGCAGTCTTTCATCGTCGACAACAATCTTGCTGGATCGATTCCGTTCTTTGAAGAGGCGATCAGGATCTTCGAGACCCGACTTGGGAAGGACAGCGAGAACGCTCGAGAGGCTACACAATTGCTTGCGGCAGTCCGCCAAGCTATGGAGCAGAAAGAGCGCGGTGAGCTCGAGAAGGTTCAAAAGCTAGCAAAGAGGCTAGGCAGCGATTCTGCCCGTGCCAAGGAGCTCATGTCTCGGATGGGAGGCTCAACAGCTAGGAAACTGCCCACTGCTGCAAGCTCCCAAGCACCAGGAGACAGTGTGCAAGCTGTAGAAAACCGGACCGGCAGCAGAGGACATCTCGCCGTTGATGAGCTAGTGCAATTCATTGAGGGCAAACCCACTGCAGCTAGTAAAGCCAGCAAAAACCGCAAGAAGACAGCCAAGAAGCAATGATCCTATTACTCTATATTCATCCGATATTTCGTTTGTTAGAATAGCAAAACCTTGTTTTAGCAGAGCGAAGCATTCAGCTTAACCGTCGTTAGTAACCCCGCAATGCATAGCACCCCTCAAATCAAGCGAGCGAAGTGAAGCGAAACCAGACAGCTCCAGGATAGCTACCTTCCGCAGCTTATAAATTGCTTCCTCGGCACGTCTTGATGCTCGACAAGCGCTCGATATTTTCGAAGTCGAGGCTGTTCAGTGGCTTACGACACAAGTCTTCAGCTGTATGGATGCACTCTTCAAGGTCTCCCCCCAAAGTCTATACATGTCTCGGGGCAGTTTCGCCCTCCGTAGGCTTGTACCGCCTAAGCTTATCCAAAGTCATAAGAGACGGTTAGCGTCAACAACCGGAAGGCCAAGGGAAGTACATGAGGTCGTTGCGGAGGTGACGACTACAGTACAAAGCATGACCCAGAAGGGAACGGGCAGCAATGCTAGAACAGTCGTCAAGGCGGAAGGTCGAGACGAGAACGGGTCCAAGGTGAGAGGGAAAGTCGATCTTCGTGGCATACAAACCATCAGAGGGGCACCGAGAGTAGTCGAGATAGGTTCTCGCGTTCGCGTGGTCCATCCACAGCGACATGCGAAGAAGAAGAAGTTGAAGGGTGGGACGTGGATTCTGGTACCGTGACGATGAGGATACTGCGAAGTCATGAAATTCGACCTCGAAGCGGCTCTATTGAGGAAAAGCTGTTACAAGCAGGACTCGACAGGGCAGCCTATGAACAGACGACCGAGGCGGCAGGTTGACGTTACGGTCGGCAGATGTACCATCCTATAGGAGCTTGATTGACGATTGCCCAGAGTTGTCATTCATCGCATCAGTTCCTTGTTGTACAATCAGTATCAGTTGTACAGCCAGCCAGCGAAATCCAGTGTTTGGACACATTGAAGCAGCGTATTGAGTGATCAGAGTGCACGATCTTTTTTTATGGCTTATGCTGACTAGTTGCCATCATTGAAGAATTGGAAAGAGGTAGACCGGCAAAGCGCATTTTGGCATAAAACGCACTGAAGACTTGACCAAGTACACCTCGCGAAAGGACATGTCTGAAGCACCTGAAGCATCAACCTCGACAAGTCGCAAACCAAATCCTCTCTTTGCGCCTCTAAGCGAT
Source organism: Erythrobasidium hasegawianum (assembly GCA_001972285.1). Lineage (NCBI taxonomy): Eukaryota > Fungi > Basidiomycota > Cystobasidiomycetes > Erythrobasidiales > Erythrobasidiaceae > Erythrobasidium > Erythrobasidium hasegawianum. The sequence goes on from BCII01000028.1 coordinate 85,431, forward strand.
GATGATGAAGACGAAGCGCCCAGCTCGTCCAAGTTAGCTGGCCCGAGCAGTCCAGACAGGCCAGCAGACGTCAAGATGAGCTTTAATGAAGCTGCATACATAGATAGCGATCCAGATTCGGATCCAGACGACCCGGTTGTGCAGACTTTGCCTGTCTTTCTGACTCCTGCTCTCACGGAATCTCTCGCTCTACTACAATATCCTCATCGTCCACCAGCTCCGCATACACATCATCCATTACTTCCGCCAGCCCTACGGCCAGAACCTGGTCAGCCGGACGAGAGACCCAGAAGCGCGCGTCTGACTGCACGCTACAAGCCCAAAGTGGGGCATCTGGAGGTGTCTGTACCCATAGAGGTACGGGAAGGGATACGACAGCAGCGCTACAACGAGGAGCGAGCGAGGGATCTCGGGAGAGGGATACAAGCGACAGATCTAAATGAGAATGGAAACCCTGAGCCTATCAAGACTGTGAACGGCACGGGAAAGCAGAAGGAGAGCATGCTATTGTATGAGAAGGGGAGCGACGAACCGCTGGAACGGATGCTGTTAGCCGGAGAGACTATTCCTGATCAAACGTGGTATGCTTGTGCCATCGTCAAAGATAGTGAGTTCGCATCTAGCGTCCTAAATCTTACTCTACTAACTTATGGTCTGACTAGACGAGGTCCACCTTACTCCTCTTACCAAGACTCTGCAAATGCGACCTCACCTGTCATATCTAGATCGACTGGGTTCTATGGCCAAAGAGAACGCACGAAGGGAACGGAAAGCTGCAGAAGGGGCCGACTCTGATGACGACTCGGGAGGAGGTGCTTCTGATCATGAAGAAGAGGCTGCTACCACCGCACAGGAAGTTGCCGCTAGGAAACAGAAGAAGCAGGCTGCAGCCGACAAGAAGAAAGCCGCTGGAGAAGTCAAAGGTGTCTATGCCAGTATTAAAGCCCCTGGAGAAGGAGCGCAGGGTGTCGGAGATGCAAAGACTGGTCGCGCAGCTGCTTCTCTCTTTGGGCCGCTCAAAGCAGCTGAGCAGGAACAATGGCTGAACATGCCCGTTTACGATCCCACGGTGCGTATCGTACACTCTGTGTATCCCAAGGAGTTAGGCTGATGTGTATATTGACTGAACAGACGGAAGAAGCTAATGCAGTCTATGACCGACTATTTGCGCAAAAGCAGGACAGGCTATCTATGGTGACCAATGCGACCTCGTATCTTCGCTTGTAGCTACACTTCAACAGGTTTCAGCATTACGCCCGCAAAAGTGTCCGATTATTTAGCGCGCGACATCACTTGCTAGACCCTTAAGCTTGTATCTTCACGCTTCCTTGCATATCGAAGCAACAATGGCACCGAGAGGTCTTGCAATTCTGATGGGCGCTGGTCCAGTCGCTGTACAACAACGTCGTTCATTGATCTCTCGGCACTTTGACTGATGACGATCCGCAGGGTGCTGGAATAGCCCGAGTACTCGCCAACCCTTCGCAAGGCAACCTTGCAGTAGCTTTATTAGCTAGAAGACCTGAAGCCTTACAAGAGCTCGTTACATCCTTGAAAAGCTCGCTGCCCCAAGGAGCCGTCATTGAAGCTTTCCCTACGGATGCAGCCTCTGAATCATCTATCAAGAAGACATTCGAAGACATACAGTCACATGAAAGCTTCAGAGGCCTCAAGGCTAATCTGGCCATCTACTCGGTCAAGCATAGCTCAAAGAAGCCTTTCCTGACCGAGACGTACAAGGTGCGCAAGGCTATCCAGGCTCTACAGCTGAGCCATACTGATAGTTCAAGTAGGAATTCACCGAGTCTCTCGAAACCTATGTCGGGGGAGCCTTCGTCTTTGCGCAAGAATCCATCGAGCTCTTCTTCAAGCATCACGGCGAGACTCCCCTGTCTGAAGGAGGCCAGAAGAAAGGCACTCTGATCTTCAGTGGTACTCTTGGAGCTCTTCGATGCAGCCCGGAGTTCGCAGCTTACGGCGCTGGACGATCGAGCGTTAGACAGCTAGCTCAAACAACCGCTCGAGAACTCAGTCCAAAAGGCGTACATGTAGTTCATACCATCCTTAACGGGGGTATCGTCGATGCCAAGGAAGACGCAGACGTTCAAGCTACGGCAGAGGGCAAGAAGATGCACGCGGAGGCGATTGGCAAGACCTATCTCTGGCTGTCTGAGCAAGAGCCGACGGTCTGGACGCATGAGCTGGATCTCAGACCCGCACAGGAGAAGTTCTAATGCTGAAGGAGGGATGGAGGTATATGCGTTTTTGGGGTATCTCACGGCACCTCAAGGGCCGTCAAATTTGCGAGAAACGGACCGCAGCCTAATGCAGAGTATCTAACTCGACTCACGATTGGGTCGCATTCTCTTCAAACCGCTAGAGTCTCATGGTAGTCATGCCTGCGACCAGAGGAATTGTCAACAATTGGTCTCATGAAATCTGAACACTCGAACTCACGCGCTTCGCTGCTGGTGCTTCTGGTCGTGCTCGACACGCCGCTGGAAATCTGCGTTGCGGTGCTTGTGCCTTGTCGAAGACACCGTATCAGCTGCAGCTCGATCGAGCTGGATACCACTATTTACCTTCCCGGCTGCTGATCCGCTGAGGAACGCTCGAAGGTCCTGCAGCCTGGCTCGAGTCATTGCCTACGGTCGCACCACCCGCTGATGTCATCCATCCTCGAGCTTCCGAAGAACCAGAGACGATAGGCTCGTAGTCTTCTTCGCCGACAGCAGTAACCGAAATATGCACGGATCCTCCTTTACTGCCATAGTTCATGTCGCAAATCACTGCGTTATAAGCTGGGTCTTTAGCTAGACAAGACGAAGTAAGGCTCTTGACCGCCTTCATCAAGTCGGGTCTTGCAAAGGTTATTGGATCGTTTCCCAAGTTTGACCTGGTCTCAGAAAGGAGGGTCAGATTCTCCATGCAGCTGACATTCCGCTGGCTGTCTTGTTCGACTTACACGATAACTTGACACGACGCCTGGTCACTGGCTTTATAAGGTCCTATAGCGACATAGGCTCCGAGTTCTTCTTGGCTATTATCTCCATATTCCGCGATCACCAAGTTGCACGCATCCTGGATTCAAGCTCAGCGCGGTCCCGTACTATCGGATAGACGCCTCTGCTCAAGCTTACTACTGTAAAGCCTTTCTTGATGGCCGGATTGACGGTCTATGGGCACAAACGTTCACTACTCATCGATTGAGCGAAAGCCATATAGGAACCTACACATGGTATAGGCTGCCGACAATTTCCCCACAGCGAGGAAGGGATCTCTACGGTCCCTTCTTTGGGTGAGGTCGCTGTGGTGTCTTTTGGCGCTGCAGAGCTCTGTCGTGGAGAGCTGGCGTCTGAAGAAATAGGACTGGCTTGTCGAGCGCGGTGCGCCTGGCGATGGTACCAAGGCGATCTCGCTGCGCTGACTAGATGGGTATGCCCATAGTGTCAGCTAATCAACGAATTCGCGCTTGGTGCTAACTCGCCTTCCGATACACCGTCGCAGCTCAACACAGCCAGCAGTAGCGTTACCAGGCGAAAGAACCTGTCTCGTTTCGAGCCCATGAAGATCCCAAAACCGCGCTTCTGGATACGATATCACCACGAGTTGAACATGCAGGTGGCGGTCGAGATCCTGCTATCCGTTGCAAGAAGGTGTTGACTACTCTGTGGTGTATTGGCTGGTGGGTTGTCGATCCTTTTCGTTGCTGCTTGACTGGTCTGTTCGCGAAAGAGAGCTGATGTAGCACTGCTTATGCACAGACTAGTGTCACCCCTTTCAACAGACATGGAAGCCATCCATTTTCGTTGATTTCATTATCGGACAACAGCCTTGGCCGGCAGAATCCTGTCAAGGAAAGACAGAAGTATGCTAATCGTTGACGACTTCGCTAGCACGTCTCTATTGAACTGGAGTTGTAGGGATTCAACTATATGACAACAAACGCCAAACAATATACTAAACATCTGAGAGCTGATGAAGGCTTGTGACTGCCGAGGATATTGCGAATCCTTCTGAGACCTCACTTTCCAGCTCCGAGTTCACGCGGCAGCTTTATCGCCCTTCGCCGTGATCTGCAGGTTGAGGGTTGTGCCCTTGTACGCGATGTCGCAGCTTGCGACATTATAAACAGGATCCTTGTCAAGGCATAGAGCGCTCAGTCTTGCGATTGCCTTCATGAGATCTGGTCTCGCGTAAGTCAGGTTAGCGGGACCATAGCCAGATCTAATCAAGACGAAAGCAGACTCGTCAGAATGGATCTGCAGGACTTTCAGGAAAAACCCAAAAGTGCACTCACACGACAGCTTGACACGCGTTATCTGCAGCGGCGGCTTTGTAAGGTCCAATTGCGAGCCGGGGTTCAAGCTGCTCTTTCAAAGCATCTGTGTACGAGTCCGTAACTGCTATACAAGCAGCCTGTAGATGCAGAAGCAGTGTACCCTTTATCAGCCACTGTGCTATTACGCAATAGTCATACTCGAAAATCACCTTTGTGAAGCTCTTTAGTCCCGCCTTTTTCTCCTGCAATGCATCGGATTCACAGGCACAAAGCAGTCAGAATGAGTCTTGAGAGAATGAAGATAGAGGAGGCCGCACGCATGGCAGAGCCTGGACGCATTTATCCCATGCACTAGCTGGGAAGTCGATAGCGTCCTTGAGAGGCGCAGGGTCGGCTCTAACGTGCAAATTTGAGGTTGCGGTGGTGTAAGCTAATGGCGCTGTTCGTTTCATTCGATTGTAGGCGGAACATCAGATACGATTCCACTCGGATGCGCTGATGCGTAGGCTGGCTTGCAGGCCAGCACATGCCTGACTCACATGTGGAAACACAGCCTATCATCGAAGCTATTAGCAGAAGGCCTGAAGTGAATGCAGCGCAGTTGTCGAGCATCTTGGACTATGATGAGCTTGATGCGCTGAGCGATGATGCGGAGAGAGCACTAAAGGAGCTGCTATTCATTTAGCTGCAGAGGTCGAGGTACCTGATTGCCCTGAAGAATCGTGAGGACTAGACTCGTTTGTCAGATACGAAAGGCGTTTAAGGGCGAAAGAAACAGCAAAATGGCACAGCTTGCTTAGACCTTGGTCGAGGATGAATCAAGGGAGACCGTCAATCAGCCGCATGAAGGAGGACTTCCACAGCCAAATGGTCATTTCGCGTCGTTTTCGGAAAGCCGGAGAGCGAGCGGTGCCGGGGCAGCACCGATATGCCCAAGATGTCACGAAGTTGAGCTGCAGTTCGCGTTCAGTAGCATGGGAGATTCAGTTGCTCCTCCGTAATGGCCTTTCATAGGCTTGAGCTTGGAGGTCCTCGACGACGATTGTCAGAAATCATGATATGACCACGACGACCTGCTGAGAAGAGCCTTTTGCGAACGAAGAAGTCTTTGCGAATCAGGACTGTTCAGCGTTATCCCGTGGCATTCGCGGTGTTATATCCTCCCAAAATACGATCTGTATTTGCTGAAGCCCGACGACGAAATCCACGAGAGACTCCGGATACAACGGAGGAGCAGGACAGGGAGCGTTTTGATGTTTTGCAAGTAGTACTGAGAAGAAGCCCGAGAGAAAGAACCAGAGTCTAGTTGGATTTCCCACTTATGCCTCGGCGAGTTCTCGTAGACGTCTCATCGTGCTGCGGTGCATGTAAGTCGTCAGCGTAGACTCTTGCACAATGTATATGTGTCTGCGAACCTTCTGACGGTTGCGGCAGCGGTCGTGGATACGGTCCATGCACCTCCAGCTACTGTCTTCCTGCATGCCTTGCAATGCCAGATTCCTACTGCCGTTCTCTTCACTGAGTCCTTTCCGCAGAATGTGCATGTGTATCGTGCGTGCTGTATGGAACATCGCTGAATTAGCGCCAGAATGTGGCCGATTGTTGCGAGGTGTCGCAGCTTGCCTGAGAGATCAACATCTTCTTGGACTCCTTACGGAGGGAGGCACCATAACGGGTACCGTATTGACCAGTGATACCGGCTTTCTTGCTGTTCTTTCAAGGTCCCAGTGTCATCGTTGTCGAGAAATCGTATGCAGGTCGAGATTGCCAGAAAATGAGCGGGAAAAAGGGAGGGAGCGCCTAAGCCATGCTCTCTAGATGTTACGTTGCTCCAAACCTACGTTCTCTTGGTCATCTTGTCGTGGTTTGCGGTCTACGAGTTGGGAGGGCCGAAAGCAGTCTTCCCCTCGGCGGAAGTTTCGAGGGCGAACTTTTTCCATCTGGGAAAAAGGAGGAAGAGAGGATTTCCTGGACAAACTCGCAGCGCTCAAGAGACGAGTTGCAAGGAATACGTACTGCACACAGATACAATGCACATCCAGCTGTAGCCGAATCGAATGTTTCTAGCAATCGCGAAAGAACCAGTCTCAGAAAAGGAAGCCTGATCATGCTTCATGAGCGAAGCGCATTGCAGACCACCGCTATGTCGGCCCTGTGCACTCTACTCTCTCCGAAACGACTCCCTACGACAGACGCAGGGCACTCTTTCGCTCGTTCTGGCTTCGAAAGCCTTCCAATTCAGGATTGCGAGTTGACGCCTGTCCACCTTGAGAGCGCTGCCTTACTACATCGCTTTCGCATCACTCTTGCACATCTTCTCTGCGCCCTCCTTGCAAGACAAACGCGACAATAATTCTGCGGGAAGAAGCGCAGGTGCAGGGTGCGACGCCTCGCAAGACTTTCCTTGTATGGACAGTTATGGACAGTGAACCAGAAGGAATCTCGAAACGATTGTACAGTACTCCATGCCACTCCCAGACAGGATCGCAAATCTTTCGGTATCGAGTCTGTATTAGCCGCCCACAGATTGAATCTCAGCTGCTTCGCAGTACGCTTTGTCAAAAGGCCTACCAGAACTGCTGTCCCTTGTGGAGATGAAGGATCCCGAGAACGAGAGGAACAAGCGATCTGCTGTCCTCCTGGCCTGCTTGCTTTTACCTGACACGCTAGACAACACAGCAGTATTCCCAGCTAATGTCATCACTGTCATACCATCACCGGTGCTAGCGAGTCCCCGTCCTGACTATGATCTCGGTGTTCAGACAGAGCATCCATGCATCTTCATTCCTACTCCAGCTCTTCCAAGCTTCAGCGATCTCCTTTAGTAGTTCCTCAGTGGCATAACCATTCTTGAGTGCTGTCTGATACAGACCACTTTCCGGGTTGCCCACTCTTTCTGCCCAAAGGTTCCCGCAATTATCGCGTTGTTTCTGCGCATCGGGTCCACCTCCTCCATAGGACATTGAACCAGGCTTATGCATAATTATATCTTTGGGTGCGAAGCCAGCTTGTCGAAGGAGGGCGTGTAGTTTTCGCCCACATTCAGGGTCTCCACCGTTTGCTCTTTGAGAATCACGATAGACTCGAAGCCAGTCGTCGTTGATAAGTTTGATGTCAGGATAGATCGTGGGATCTCCCATGTCGCCTTCTCTGAACGAGACTATTCCTCCATCTGGCTTGGCGAGCCTCTTCATCTCCGCAAGCAGCTTCAATGGCTCGCTTACATGCTGAACCACTTGATGTGAATGCACGACATCAAAGCTTCCGTCTTCAAACTCTCCAAGTCGCTCCATGGCATTGCCGACCCGGAATTCGACAGTGTTGTCTAAGCCTTGCTCCTTGGCTTTCTCGCGAGCTTGCTCTATGACGGTAGAGGAAGCATCCACACCAATGATCTTGCCTGTCGGTCCAACGAATGGTGCGAAAGAGAGGGAAATAGTGCCCGGGCCACAGCCGACATCGAGCACTCTCTGGCCTTTGGCTAAGTATGGAATGAGGTGAGAGGCAGAGTTCTGAACATTGCGAGCGGCGTGAGCTGCAACGACCGAAGGGTGATGGCCTTGCGAGTATGCGGACAGACCAGGCTCGGCTGCTGACTGTTTGGTAGTTGCGGACGCCATGAGGTAGACTTAGTGCGTTCTTATGAGGCTGATGTATCACGATCCTAAGGAAGGTTGCTTCTGGCGTCGATGTCAGAAATGTTGGCTCATCGCGAAGGGCTGTTGACGTATTTTTCGCAGATCTTCCTGCAGGTGCGGCCCAAACAGATGCTGTCGGACGTTTGCACGCTGTTTACACTGCATGACATGTTGCTCCTGCTCAATACGATGTAACGACAGCTAAGTTAAGTTACCAGCGAGTACTCTGCACCCATAATTAGGGACCTGTCAGGCACGTCTTAGGCACGCGTCCTGTCCGATCGCGTCCATGCCTCCTTGCTTTTGTCTGGCTTTGACCCTTTCTCGCTGCGCAGGATCCCCTTCGACCGCTTCAACTCATTACTGAAATTCCATTCTTCCAGAGCTGCCTGGTAGCACGCTCCTTCCCTCTTCGCACCTCGTCAATCTACACCACAGCTCACCGCAAACCAGCGGTCGACACAGTCTTTACTCGACGACTTGAAACCCTTACCTCAAGCTATAATCACAATAAAATGCTCTCCCTATCGTTCTTCACAGCATGCGTTCTGGCTGCCGGACAGCTGGCGAACGCCCTCGTATCGACCGGCGGATCATGCACTATGACTGGAGCACTCGCTCAGTGAGCTCGCCATTGAGGGTGTATCCTGAGCGTACGCTCATCCACTACAATCAACAGATGCATGGGCTACGACGCCAGTCAGGGCTGTAACTACGCAGCCTACGATGCATGCGCTTCCAAAGGCAGTCTGCGTGCTCAAGGTAACAAGCATCAACAAACTCCAGTCCTTCCATAAGGCATTGACTGATTTGCGGATACAGCACAATGCTACTGCGATTTCTTCCAACTTCAAGCGGATTGCTGGGGGCAAGGCATCTGCTGTACCGGTGAGGCAGCCATTTGGCGATGTCTTCGATAGCAGCTCGCTGACGAGCAGTCAACAGAATGGCCCGCTCATGCCGCTGTCGCCGCCGATGTTTGCCGATACGCCCAAGGCTGCGGTCTGAAGAGCTCAATTCTGAAGTCCAAGGTCGCCGATGCGTACGCCGTAGTAATGCAGACGTGAGTGGTGTGTCAGAAAGATCATCTTGAAATAGCTGAACTGTCTTCTCTGCAGGTGTAATAATGAGTGGGTCGTCGACCTTCAAGTCTTGTATCAGGCAGCATGTTGACCTTTTCCCTCAGCTGCGGTACCGACATTCCATGTGTCTCGTCTGAGCCAGCGCCAAAGAATGGTCAGAACCCCAATGGTAACTGCCAAGCGCGTTCGTACTGGGATAATGGTAAGCAACATTCGCCCTACAATTGACTCCCGCACACATCGCTGACGTACCGCTATGAAAAGGCGTATGCTCGGTAGGCTAGACTCTCGTCCCGTCTTTTGCCTTGGCGATTGTGCTGACTTTCTGTAACAGCGTCACATGTGCGCAAGCTACGACAAACGCGGCCTAGGAGCCGTCACAGAGGTCCGCCGGTCTGTCCATCAGCTATCTATATAATCCATCAATGAGGATGGGGGAGCTGGATCTCCGACGAAGAAGGCCTGGTGCCCTGGAGGATATTTACGAAGGGCGGAGGAGAAAGCAGCAGAGGCAGGACCCTGCACGACAGATTTGTACAGAGAGAACAATGTGTTCGATAGCCTTGAAACAGAAGCAATGCGGATACATCTGCCGAAAATAGCGAGCAACGCAATTGGCAGGGGAATAGCAGCGTGAACATACAGCTAAGATGCAGTTACTGCAGATTGTCATTGATGATGCTGCTTTGTAACTGTCGTTGCATGCTTAGAATATGAGGAACACGGGCTCTCGTTCGTCCGACTCGATGGACCCGCCGACGTATGCGAGCAGGACGGATGGCGATAGCAGCTCTGAAGCATGGCCTGTCTTGCTCAACTTGATACCTCAGCCTGGAGAAGTCTCGTTCCAGCACGGCTATCTTGGGATTGCGAGCACTTCCTGGATTAAAGGCCTCTTGCAGCTCAAGTTTACAGATAGCTCATACAGAGCCACAGTCAGCAAGGTGGTTGTCGAGCTCTTGGGGGTTGAGCGAATCAAGGATGCTAGCGAAGGTCCCAGCAAAAGCCGAAGGGAAAGCGACAACATGGTCGAATTGATACGAGAAAGCAAGACCATCTGGGAGAGCAGCCAGGCTAGTGACGTTGGAGCAAGTACTGGCTCGAGCAGCAATCCTGGACCTCCTGGAAACAACGACTTTGAGTTCAGACTGACCGACGACTTACCTCATTGCTGTCACGTCGGAAGCGGCTCGCTGGAGTATACCCTGACTGCTCGCATATACGGCAGTAAGACGTACAGCTGTTCCACTCCTATTCATCTTTCTCGCACGTCAAGGCCGCCTTCTCCTGGCAAAGCCAATGCTTCCTCTTCCTGTTCGTCATCGCCAAACAATTCCTTTTCTGCATCTCTACCGCCCGAGGTTTACATCTCTCAGCACCCCACCGAAGTGGCAGTCTTCTTCCCTCATGGAACGACACACTTCCGCAGGAGCGAATCTATAGAGCTGCGTGTTAGGATACCGCCTCCGGATGTGCTGCTAGTACAAGAGAAAGGCTTGAAGCTGCGTAGTATAAGTGCAGAGCTCATTCGAACTATATCTATACGAGAAAGTGATGTCTCGGAAGAGAAGGAGATTTCGGCCATGCTCGATACTCCGGCTCTCACAACCCTCATATCCCATACAGGGAAAGCAGCTGCATTCTCTCCTCTGCGGAGTGTCTTTCTCAACATGTGGCTACAGCCTGTTCCTCAAGAGGCTTGCGAATGCATCACGCAATCGACCATCTTCCAAGAGATTAGCTTTTCTATCAGGGTCACAGCGAATGTGATGGGCAGAGATGGCGACCGCGAAGACATTCAGATTCTGGACAGGATCGTCAACCTAGTGCCGGATTATCCGCCCTCCTCAGCCGGCGATTTGGACCTGCCAGCGCTGGATTCAGTACAACCTCCTTTCCGTACCACATACAAGTCCGCAACCTTGGCGCCTCCATCTTCAGCAATCAACATAGATCCCGCCTTGTTGCGGGCCTTCCAAGAAGAAGAGGAGTATGATGGCTATGAACAGCTCTCAGAAGGACCAGCTGCCGAACAAGCGCCGCCAGCCATCGACGCCGATGAGCCACCGCCTTCACTGGAGGCGGAATCGGGTACGTTTTCTTTTCTCGTCGATGGAGCGAAGCTGATGAATGTTCAGCCCAACACGGTGCTAGCGATGTGAGCACGAGCACGAGCACCGGCAATAACGACGGCGCTCGTGGCTCCAGTCATGACAACCCTCCGACTTCTGAAGAAGCGCCTCCGTATAGCAGCGAAACGGTTTCAGCTGCCCAACTGCCCGAGAGTGCAGTCGAAACTACCGCTAGCATTCCAAGCCAATCGCCCGCGCATCCAGATCATCACCATGACAGTAATCCAGTACCTCCACCTCCGCCTTATGAGCGCGAAAGACACACAGATATACAGGAAGAAGGGCTCGATGAGCAGGACCAGCAGACCCTTCGCGAAATGAGGCAGGCAATCCGGCAGATCCTAACGTCGTAGTATAGAATACCAGACCATCGCAATACATCTCACTCGTTAGCTGAACCCTTGATGTGAAATAGTGTATGTATAGAGTTTATGGGCAAAGCATTTCACCTGACAAGTGAGGAATAGAAAGATGCAGGCAGATTCGAGCTATCCTTTAGTCGAGGCGATCTCAGGCGGCGGACTGGCTTCAGAAACATCGTCAAGACCTCATGGACAGGTTGTTTGGTCACGCCGATCACCGCTTAGAGCTTGGACCCCCTGTCAAGCTTGACGAAACTTTTCAGCGCACTTCTCTTCTCTCTTCCAACCTTCACTCACCGATCCACACAGGAGTGGCTTCTGGCGGTTGCTTAATAGCGGGATGCGACCTCGTACGTTTAGAGCAATTGGGCTTCGGATCTGCTTATGCTGACTTAAATGGTCGCAGAGCGAGCAGCGAAGGTCGCGGCTGCCGCTGCTATAGCTGAAACAGCATCAGATGACGTCATTTACGAACCGGTTCCTAGCAAGAGTCTCGCCAATGCTGACCGTGATTCTGCTGCGCTAGTCTCTCCAGTATCCTCGCAAACGTTCTCTCCATCTCCTTCTCCAGAGCTCGACCCGGAATACCCCATCTATCGCCTACCTACCGATATTCTGCTTGAAATCGTTTCTTACTTGGACGGGAGTCCAGTCTCTATTCTTCACCTTCTCTTTGTCTGCAAAGCATTCCGTAAACTTGCACTGGGCCCCACTGAAGAGAACTCAACCTTAGGCAAGCGAGCCATGCAGGCCGAACAGTGTAAAACGGAACTAGCTTGGAAGCGCAGGGTTGCGACTATCCGAAGCGACCACGGCCACTATATCGCCTTGAAAGGCCTTCGCAAGTCGAATAACGTCAACACTGGGTACGAGACTTTCATGCGTACTCTGGGAAGCAGATGTATCAGGTGCTGCGGAACGACGTCTGCCAAATTTGGGCTTCTCTGGCCATGGGTGCCCCTCAATGGGCAGTCATGTGTCGCAGTTGCCAACATGGACCTTTCAGATGCACTCAAGCCTGCCAAGTGAGGGGGGAACTAAACGAACTTGTGCAGAAGGGCGTACCGTTCAATCCTTCAGGAGATCGGAAGCAACCTCGGCAAGAACGAGCTCTTTGCCGCCTCTGGCTACCTTGCCACACAGCGACACCTTCTGTCAACAAGAAAAGGTGCTAAGCACAGCACGGAACCTAAAATCTGGGCAAAACCACTGGTGCTATCTTATGCGAGCTAAGCGGCTATGACCCAAGCTTGCGACGCGAGGAAGTGGTGTTCTACCGTACACGATTTCACAGACAAGGTTGTATGTGGATTTAGTGTTCTTCTTCGCTGTCGCCGGCACCTCGGTACATCGTAATTCCAGTGAAGTTGCCCTCGTCACGAACTATTGCGACCTTGTTCTTGCCGTCGAGATCTGTTCTCCAGATGGAGCCCAGAAGGTCTGCAACGTATATCTTCCCATTCTTGGTGTCGACGGTCAAGCCGATTGCCTCATGGAAGCGCTCTGCGATGACCATCTTGGCACCTCCAGGCTGAGGCTTGCGCTGCGCGTCAAGCTGCGAGGACACGTCCGCACGATTGAGCGTGTTGCCATACGGCGGGTCTCCGCGATCCGTCCAGTAAAGCTGCTGCTCCTGTTCGTCGATATCGAGGTCAATGGGTTCGGGTAGGTTTTCGAAGAGGACCTCGATATCGGTACGGCTCGCAGCAGTTTCTCCCTTGGGAATGTCGGTATTGGCCCTAAAGAGCCGTCCTACAGAACCTTTACTGTTCCCCTTCTGCGACCAGTAGACAAGCTTACGCTTGGGATCGACTGTGATGCCAACGCACCACTTTGTCTGATCTGTGACTGGACGGGCTTCGCCTGGCGCCGCATCATACAGTGTCTCGAGATCTGAGCCATCGAGGTTGCAACGCTGGATGCGACCTCCCTCGCGATCGCACCAATAGAGCTTGTTCATAGTGTGGTCCAAGTGTAGCTGTTTGGGGGTGTGGGTCTGTCCAGGCGCGATGATGGTAGTTGGCTGCGCCGCTTTGTCGGGTGTCGGCTTGAAGCACTGCAAAGAGCCATCGTTGCTCTTGGCCCGACCCATGTTTGTAAAATAGATGGTGCCGTCCTTGCCCTGCTGCACTCCGTCGGGCAAGGTGACGAGACCTTCTAGCAGAGTCTTGCGCTCGTTGCCAGAAACGGACATGCTGTTGACCGAACCTTTGACAAGATCCAAATAAATTAGATGGGCTTCAATGTGCGGCTTGGAAGCGGGATGCTTGTAAAACCCTTCACCACTCTTCTCGCCGAGCTTGCCCGCCTGGACGTATGAGTCGACATACTCTAAAGGCTCCTTGGGTAGACCCGGGCGTACAGCCTGGTAGTGAGCCTCGATATCGCGGACTACATCCAGTCCAACGCCATCCATCATGGCGAAAGGCCCGGCGGCAAAGCCGAAGGCCTCACGCAAAAGGGAATCGATTTCACGCGGCTCTGCGACACCCTCTGCGGCAACGAAGAGCGATTCGCGCTTGATGGCTGCCCAGATGCGGTTGGCGATGAGACCTGTCGACTCTTTGCGCACGTCATAGGGTTTGAGACCGTGCTTGGCAGCTTCGGCGTGGTAGAGAGGTGCAATAGCGGGATTGGTCCACCGATTGGGCATGATTTCGACGGCGTTTGAGCGCGGCGGCATGTAGTAGTGAGTGCTGATCACGCGGTCACGTTGCTTGACCTTGTCGACCATCTCACTCGACATGTACGAGCTGCTATTGGTGGCAATAATGACGTCCTCTCCCAGTATGCTGTCGAGTTCGCCGAGGAGGTTGACCTTGAGGTCGAGAATCTCTGGGACTGCCTCTGTGACGACCCAAGCGTCTTTAACAGCTTCCTTCCGATTCGTGAAAGTCTTCAGCTCCCCATGCCCAGGCTTGCCAGGTACGATATCGCGCAGCACAGACGGCAGGACACCGTCAATGTACTTCTTCGCGTCTGCGAGTGTCTTCTCGCTAAATCACTAAATCGTGTGAGGCGAGGTGAGCAAGGCGAAGCTGAATGGAGAAGGGGGAGGGGGGATGACCCACAAGAGGTGCACAAGGCCGCCGTGGGTCAACCACATCAGGGCAATGCGCCTTCCGAGGGTGCCAGCGCCAATGATGGTGTGCGCCCGACCGAACAAGGTGGTGGGCTTCGCGTAGGACATATTTTCTTGCGAGACGAGATTCGGTTCAGGAAGATCAAGACAGCTAGTAGTACGTTCTTTGGCTCCCGCCGCTTAGAAACAGCAAAGTATTGATGAGGGAGAGCTTGCACCGTATCTGTGTGTGGCACGAGGGAGGTTGTGCTGTCACAGTCAACGAGTGTGACAGTATCGAGTTGCTTTGAAGGCAAAAGGGAAGCACGCAGATTAGAACGAAGCCTGGCCCGACATAAATCCTAAATTTGTCAGGGACTCAACATCCGGATAGACCGGTCGCCCAGTGCAGTACGGTACGTACTCGCGCCGGATGCCGAACGTGGACGTCCATTTGACGTAAGTTATCACTTCGAGTTGCTACTGATAGCTTATCATAGTTAGTCGGTCTTAAGAACTGAATTTTTTGCGAGCGCCCGTGGATTGTCACTGATCATCACGTAATTTGTGAGAGCTGTCCGGGACCGGGCGTTTAGGAGGCCGGCTGTCTGAATTTTCAGTCCTTTAACTGCAACCGAAATCGCCGAGCAATACAATCTAAGATCGGCCCAGCTCCCTGTCAACCATTCTCAATGCTGGTGAATCAGTCAATGAAGGAGTGGGAATCTCTCAATGTGGATCCGTTATTCTTGATACATGCTTCACAGGCCACACTGGCAATGCGTATTGCTTACAACGCGCAGTACGTTTCTGCGACTCAGTATACATCGACTTTCTCCCAAAGATTCAGCCTAGGAGGAATTAGGCCAATCTGACGAGTGCGGACATACAGCTCTGAGCATCCTTGTACCATGATCAGACAGACCGGAAGGTTGAATGCGCGACCTTTGACTGAAGAATGCAGATATTAATGCGGGTGATCATCGGCGGGCGCAAGGTAACGAAAGAGCTGAATGTAATTGCGTCAAATCATACAGAAAGTGATATTTGACTGAGGCTGTGAGGATGCGCGAGATGAAGCTGGCGTTTCGCGGCTAAGACAGGCAACCGCTGCTAGCGGCTGATTGGGTCGAAGTAGGAGGAGGATCGAGGCACAATTGACGGTCCTTCAGGATTTGTACAGAAGAGCGCGACTGTAAGGCGGAGGCACATGGAACTGGGCGCTATGTTGGCGATGAGGTGGTAGCGAGATGGCGCAGACAGGAGAAGAGGGCGCCGTAAGGCGCAAAAGAAAGGTCTGTTATCGACATGGGGGATGGAAGGCGCAGCCTGCACAATGAACAGCCCAGAATAAGACCGAGGAGCATCGCAATGGAGTAGGAAGGCCTTTTTGACTGGTCTGCGAAAGCTGCGCGAGAGGGTATACGGCAGCTCAGAGCTAAGAGACACTCCCCACTGGTTCATATGATAGTCTGGAAGCGACAGCTTGATGACAGCAAGCTTGAGGTCTCTGGAGGGATTGACTTTCTTGTTGCCGCCAGCTTATGGCCATTTGCTTGCAGGTCCGAAATCTGACCACAGAATTGGTACTCAGAAGAGAAGAAGGTGTTCAGGACTCCCGCTTGTCGGCCCCATAATCATGACTTCCAGCTTGGTCATAATTCCAGCTTGACGACTTGTGCAACCAGCTCTCGCAGTGTCCGACAACTTCTGGAACTTGCTTCAGTATGCCCTCGAACGAATCTTGCTAGCACATCGACGGCTTCCTTGCAGTGTGATCGCTGCCAGCAAGAGAAGCTGTGCTACTCGAAATGGTAGCATCGACATCCAGAGTCATGCCCGACGACAGGCTCCCTCCGCTGCCAGAACCGTATATGTCGGCCAAGTATGTCGTGCAAAGCAACAGAGAAGCTGCGAAGAAGATGCGAGAGATCTCGACCGACTGGGTTGCGCGACCTCAAGTTTGTTGACCAAGAGCGTGGATGAGCCATTCTTCGCGCTGACTCGCAATAATCCTTCCTCTCAAACCTACGACCCCCCTGGACAGTCGTATGTTGCTGGCTATATTCGAGCTCTGTCCGGCAAGGTGTGTTGGCCAAAAAGCGAAAAACGAAAGCAACACGACTGATCTTCCACGCCCGGGCGCTGTAGGAACCCAAATACGTATCCGGCACCTTTGCTTATGTTGAAGATGGAGCACCTATCATAACAAGGCGGTCAGTCCCGATACACATAGGTCCGGCCCGCATCTTCCGTTCGCTGACTTGTGTGCAATTGTCTTGCTCAACAGCGTAAGAGTCGTAGTGGACTTTGCGAACGGTATAGAAGGCATCGGTGATGCAGAAGATATAGAAAAGGCCGAAAAGATAGCAGCCTTGCATGCGCTTCTGAAGCTCGTCAATGCTGATCTGATAGACAACAACGGCTTTCCCATCGAAGAGATACCTAATGGCACAGAAGGAAAGGCTGGCGAGCCGCTACCCGTTCCTGCTTCCTCTACAATTCCTCCGTCAACAGCTTTCACCTTTCGCAGTCCCGTCTCAGCGGAGGCTTCAACTGCAAAATCCCTTACTTCGTTATCCGTAACGTTGCCAGAGATACACTTCAACGAGATGAGGGATGGAGCAGCAAATCCCCAGGCTCAGCCGGTCAATGCTTCGGATTCTCAGAAAACCAGTCACAACAACGCACAACCCCTGCAGTCGACTGCGCCTTCGGGCCCATTCACGTTTACTATGCCATTATCAACGACAGAGCCGCATGTCTCTGTGGCGCATGCACAAGCAGGTGTCGCCAAGATTGCTGCTGAAGGTCAAGCGGCTGCTGCAAAGCCCCTGCACGAAGCAAATTCCATGCAACGTGCCATCGAGGAAGTTTCGAGGAGCTTCGCTGCACCACGAATCTCGAGCAGCGAAGGCAGCGGCCTGCCAGTCGCTCAGTCCAGTCAAGCAAAAAGCAGCGGTCCGATCTTCAGCGTGGAGACTGCGAGGGAGTTTATGGACTACTATTGCAAGAAGTTCAGCTATGCGAGAGCAGACCTGCAATATCGTTTTGTGCCGCAGGGAGCGACGACATTGTGTACGGCCCTACTGGTTATAATGGGTCGGCAAATCGGCAAAGGAGAGGGCGTCACGAAGCAGCAAGCAACGTCAAATGCTTACCTGGATGGCTGTGCCTGGCTGGCGAAGTGCGATACCAGATTATGGGACGAGTACATGCAGCACTGCGCTATCAGAGCCTCGCGAGAAAAGGCACCAACGATCGCTAGCATGTCTGCTGTGATCAGAACACCGGCCCTGAATTTCAAGTTCTCCGAAGCCCTCGATAGCAAGATTCGCGACGTTATCTGGGAAGCCAGAGAAAGCGAGCTTTACAAAAAAGCAGAAGAGCTTGTTCGCAAAGATCATCAGCGACGGCAAGAAGTAGCTGTAGCGAAGAGAACGAGACAGCAAGCAGGCCAGCAGACAGATACACTTCGCAATGCAGCGGATAATTGGCAAATGGACCGTTCAGGCGAACTGAGTCAGAAGTCCCACGAGTTGAAAGAACGCTTGGAGGCATATAATAGCAATCCTTCTTACGCAAGAATGCGCAAGGATCGAGCAGCCTTGCCTGTCTCGACTTACGCAGACGAGCTGATGGACCGCATAAATCGCAACTCTGTTCTCGTTATTGTAAGCGAGAACTTTACCGCGAAGCCTATATACCATTGCTCACCTGCTCACGCAACCACAGATGGCGGCCACCGGTTCGGGCAAGACCACTCAACTTCCGCAGATCATCTTTGACCACTACATCACGCGTGGAGAAGGTGCAAAATGCAACATTGTCTGTACGCAGCCTCGACGGCTGGCTGCCATTAGTGTAGCACAGCGTGTTGCTAACGAGAGATACGAAAATCTTGGGTCCAGCGTCGGTTATCAAGTTCGTTTCGACAACAAGGCGCCTCAGCCAGATGGCTCCATTCTCTTCTGTACTACAGGTATCTTCCTTAGGCGACTACAGCTGGGCCTTGAAGATACCAGATCTAGCAACTTTCTCGACTCTGTCTCACACGTAGTGGTTGATGAAGTACATGAAAGGGACGTCGACGTAGATCTGCTGCTATTCGTCCTGAAAAGACATCTTGCGGAGCAGAAGAAAGCAGGAAAAGAAGGGTTCAAAGTTGTTTTGATGTTAGCGAGACCAGCCTGCTTGCCTGCGATTCAGCTGACGGGAAGATTACCTTCAGGTCTGCTACGATCGACCCGAGCCTCTTCTGTCGTTATTTCAAGGACACGGAAACGGGAAAGCCGGCGCCTGCAGTCGAGATACCAGGTCGTTCTTTCCCCGTGCAAAAGTACTATCTTCAAGAAGTTTTGCGAATGATCGACATCAACCATTATGGCTTTGCAAGAGCTGGCTGGGTCTTGGATGATAAAGACGTTAAGGCCTATCTAACAAGAGAGTTGGCCAGTCCCCTCGATTCGACGACGGCCGCTCGCACCGATGATCAGCTCAAACTCCCTGTAGCCCTCATAGCACTCACAATCGCTTACGTAGCTAAGAAGAGCTCGACAAAACGTGACGGGCATATTTTAGGTATATTCACTAAGCCTTCTTGCGAGATTTGGCTGATCTGCACCCCCAGTCTTCTTGCCTGGTCTGGACGAGATTAAAGCGGTCCGGCGCACTCTCGAAGATGACAAGCAGTCTCTCTTGGGTGTCAACTTCGGGCGCTACGAGATCTACATCCTACATAGTACTATTCCGATCGCTGAACAGCAGGCGGTCTTCGCTCCCGCACAGAAAGGAGAGCAACGAATCATCCTCGCTACGAACATAGCGGAGACTTCGTGAGTATCGGCGTATAGTCAGCCTGACAGGTTGACATGGCTGATGCATTGGCAGAGTCACTATACCCGACGTTGTCTACGTTATCGATGTTGGAAAATGCAAGGTAATTTGTAGACAACTACTACCCTCCTCGGCTTACTGACCAGTTGCGTACCGACAGGAGATGCGTTTCGACCCAGAAAAGCATATGTCCTCGCTCGTATCCGCGTTCACAGGGACTTCCAATATGCAGCAGAGGGCCGGACGAGCGGGACGACATCGTCCAGGAGAATATTACTCCCTGGTTTCTGATCAGCGTCGTAAAACCTTGCCAGTCAATCAGACTGTCGAAATGAAGAGGCTTGATCTCAGCAGCGTGTGGGTCGGATGTTTCGATTGCTGATCGCTACTAACTTCCCTCACAGAGTTATGCACGTGAAGGGCATGGATATCGAGAACATGGAAGTCGAAGATGTTCTGCAAGCATGCATCGAACCTCCAGAAAAGGAGCGGGTTCTGGCAGCTATTCGGCTACTAAAGATGGTCGGCGCACTTGACGACAATGAAAGTTTCACCTCTCTTGGTCACGTCCTCGCGCAGTTGCCTGTCGAAGCGGCAATAGGCAAGCTCTGTCTGCTGGGATGCATCTTCGGCTGTTTAGGTCAGTCGCATTTCGAACGATACCGCGCAGACAGCTAATCCTACTCTAAGATCAAACGTTAGTCATTGCCGCTATCTTGACCAACAGGGATCCTTTCGTAGCACCGATCGAGAAACGGGTCAGTCAAAGACTCGACTTTGCGACATCTGCTAACCGTTGCTCAGGCTCAAGCGAATGAGGCCAAGATGAAGTTCTCTCAACAAGGCTTCCGATCGGACGTACTCACTATTCTCAAAGCCTACAACACCTGGTCTGCGCTTCCTGACAATTGGGAGCGCGGTCGTTTCTGCGAAGAGTTCTTTCTCTCTCGTCAAACTTTATATGCGATGCAGCAGGTCCAAGATCAGCTTGCTCTTTGTCTGTACCGTTCCGGGGTGCTACAAATTTCAGCAGGTCCGACTCCTGTTGTGCTGCATCGCAATCGTACAGGACGCATACTCGTTCCATCACTTTTCAATATTAACGGAGAAAGCCTTCCCCTTCTTACCGCGCTCATGTCGTCGGCATTGGCACCCAATTTCGCTGTTCGGCGGACTGCGCGCTTGCTACGCAGCCCGCAAGACCCCGTAAGGCATTCAGTCCACCTTGTCGATCGTCCTTGGCTGATTGCGTGATAGGGTGCTATCATACATCCCTCTTCGATTTTATCAAAGCTCTCGAAGACATCGGAAAAGGAAGGAACGAAGAACCAGGTACGGTGCTCGCTGATTGCCCTCATACAAGCTAAATTGAATGATTCAGGTCTACGCTTTTGCCGAAGCGACGTTAAACACCACCAAGACGGAACCAACAGGACGTTCTCTCACCAAGGAGCCCTCTATGCTTCGTTCCGTGACTCTGCTAGACACGCTGGGCTTGCTCCTATTTGGTGTTCACAAGATTTCTCCTACGCGCGAAGGGTGAGTTCCGATGCTATGCTAGCTTGGCTTTGTTCGCGGCTGACAGTTGCGCACTCAGCTTCACCTGCGACGGCTGGCTGCCTGTCACAGGAAATGTTGGTCTCCTAGACGACATTGAACGCTTCCGTCATGTCTTACAGATGTGCATGCTACGAGTCTTCCAAGGGCTGCGAACAGCCATTAGCACTCAGGCAAGCGATCGAAGCGATGGGTCTGATGATGCTGATTCAGACGGAGAGTAAGTCTCAATCAAGACGAAACTCAAATGTCTATACTGACAACTTTTCTTTCACAGTATGGCAGAGACACTCAAACCATCGGACGATCCTCCATTGAGCGAAGTAGAATATCGTAATCTCGGCCAACTCAGTCGGAACCTGGTTGCGGTACTCGACAGTCATGCAGTCGAGAACGGTCTGCCAGATCACGCCCGAATTGCGCGAGAAGCGTCCGCCGATGATGTCGTGGTCGATACTATTCCACCTCCTTTCAGAAATGGCTTCCGAGCGGGCACATCGGGACAAGCCGCTCGCAATAATAATCAAGCAAGGCAGCCGAATGTCTCTACAAGCTACGGGCAAGGCACTGAATGGGATTCATGGGGCCAAAATGAGGGTGGAGCTGTTGTCTCCGCTGTGCCTGACACGCCCGCAGAGACAGTAGCAGCCACGCCAAGCCACAACAGAGCACCTGTGGAGCCTCCAAGCACGCAGATTGTCGATGACGCAGATGACTGGTCAAGCTATAAACCCGCGGCAACTGACAACGATGCATATGCCCGTAGAGCAGCCATGACTAGCGGACCTAGTATAAGACCCGCAACGCCAGTCAAAGAGATTCGCAGTGCCAGTCCGCCTCAATCTACTGGATGGGGGCGTGCTCCAGTTACCCCTCAAACATCATCACAATACCGGGATACCCATCAATCGCTATTATCCGTACAAGAAAACCCACCTTCACCCGAGACCGCAAGCACTCTGTCCGCCAACAAGGATGTAAGGGCTGCGGGAGGAATTCTGAGGGAGCAGGCTAGCTTTGAGCCTGTTTCAGGAGAGATATCAAGACCGCCATCGATCAAGAAACAGGTGCGGATCTCCGAGCAGCACCAAGAACAGGCAGAGGAAGCTCCAGACACCGCGACACAGCCCGTCTCCGGTTCGCCGAACAAGGACGATCCTTGGGCAGCTTGGGCACCCACGACGTCTACGAACGATGCCTTTGATCGCAGACAGAGACTGGGGATAGGCATGAGCGCCATGAGACGAAGAAGCGACGACAGTGGTACCTTTCCAACTACCTCCGCAGTGCCCGAGAGGCCTGTCTCACCTGTTAGCCGCTCGCCCATCGCAACGGATTCTAACAGCAAGGTATCCAGTCCTCAAAATAACGACTGGGGGCGAAAAGTGATAGAAGCGGATTCTCATCCGCCCGACTACCAAAATGGCTGGGAACAGCCGATTCGCCAGGTTCCGGCACCATTCTCAGCACCTGTTACAGAGTCTGCAGGACGGTATCCTTCTGTCGACAGTCCCACCAAGCCTGTCGCTGGATGGGGCCCATTTGCGGGCAACCCGTCCAATAAGTACCCAAATGGACGTAATAGAAGTCCAGCAAATTCTACTATTACCTCTTCAAATACAAGTCGGACACGCTCTTTCAAGACACAGCCGCCAACCGACTTGTCTTCACCGACAGAATTCCCGAACCTTTCGCCACTTCAGCTCCAAACGGCTCAATCGATTCCAGGCAATAGGCCAGCTCCTCCAGCAAGCGATTGGGACTCATGGCAGCCTTCTCCTGCTGCTCAGGAGACGGGCGAGGAAGCTTTTAGGCGGAGAGCTATGAAGACTCGTAGCGGTTCCATCGCGTCTTCCATTGCGCCTAATCTGACTTCGCGACCAGGCTATACGCCTATCTCCGAGACACCGATCCCAATTCCTGAAGCTGCTGCTGTGAATGGCTGGAGTGGCTCACCGTCCTCACAGCCTAATACTGTCGAACACATTCCGGAAAACAGAAGCGCAGGAAGGTCCGACGCCGGCTGGGAAGAAGCACCTGCAGGTACGAACCGCAATTTAGGTTGGGGAGGATCTGCCGAGTCAGTACAACAGCCCATGCGAGCGGAAAGTCCTTTCCGCGCTCAAACTCCCAGACCAGCACCTACAGCTGCGCATCCAATTGCTAGCAATGACGATGGATGGGGAAGCTATACACCTACCAAGTCGGCTGCGGATGAAGGAGAAGCGGCATATCAAAGGCGTATTCAGATGTCCAGTGGTCGAGCTCCCACTTATGGCAGCATGCAAGACCATTACGTACGCCAGCAGCCACCATCGACGTACTCGCGTATTCAGCGACCTGACTCGCGAGCCTCTATGCAATCAAGAGTATACTCCAGATCGGGCTCGCCTGCTCCTAGTCATAAATCAAGGTCGAAGGGCGAGATCTCTATCAAAGGCATAGCCTCTCGGGCTCTTAAGAGTCATGAAGCATCTTCTGCAGCTGTCCCAGGAACGCCAACGAAAAGCACCACCAACAGTGTTCCAATTATTACTATTCCAGCTCGAATCACAGAGGTCGTCATCGACTGGAAGACGATTGAAGCTATCACCGGGAAGATAAGCGGTCTTTCCTTAGCACCCGAAACTCTCACTCAAGAGACAAGAGCACCGGACTCTTTCTCCTATTCAGCTATGCACTCTCCGACTATCACCAGAGAGCCAAGACTGCCTGCTACCAACGGCCACCTCGACGAAGCCAACTTTGCAAGTCGGAGAAAGGCCCCGCCTAGTCCTCCTGCGCCTCCGAAAACTTACATTGGATGGGAGTAATGAGCGGATTTAAGTATTTCGCTTGGCCGAAACATTCGTATCCTTTGTCATTGTCTTATTTAGAGTTCTTGTAGCATAGTCATTCTTTCGAATCGTATAGGCTGGCAGTGATAGACAGTAGAGTAATGAAGCGCTGGCAGAAAGGAAGCAGCCAGGTGGCCGCAGGCTCTCAATAACGTATTATTACTTGCCCCATGCTGATGAATATCGATGCGGATGCTGACTTTACACGCCCACGCGCCGTTATCTAATCGTAAACAACACAGCACTTCTAATTCCTGAAGTGCCCATTACGAGGCCCTTGAGGCGTGGAAATATACGTAAAACTAAGCTAGCGTGAGAAGTGTTTAGACTGGCTGGACGACCTGTGGGTACGCTTGTACAACATGATTGAACAAGGCAGGATCTTTCTCTGCCAGAGCTTGCGGTGCTTCGGCCAGGCTGTTCACATGCAACGACTTAGCCTATGGTCACAGCTACATGCGTGATGCGGCACTTACGCAACGAAGATCGTAGAGACACCAGAAGAGAGAGCGACGTATCCCACTGGAATCATTAACAGGCATCTGGTCAGCCTTGCCTCAACAGATTTTTAAGCCGGGAGGACGAACATGAGTGCGTGAGCTGGAAACCAATCAAGAATGCGTAAAGCAATATGATTGCGTAGAAGTTGTTGTTGTCTTCTATGTATGATGGTCGAACCAGATGCAAGTACAGATATCTGCAAGGAACATCCTCATTAGCTTTTGAAATAGCTCGCAGGACTTCGGCGGCTTACGCGAAGAGCGATGTAAGCACACCGACTGCATAGCTGCCGAAAGTCCAGATGATGTTGACGAGGGAGTCGTTGATGAGAGCATCGATACCTCTGGAAACGAACAAGAAATCAGTAACTTAGTTTATGAGAGCCTAATTCTATAAGCAATCATGGTGTACCTCTGCTTGAGTAGATTCCATGCATCTTTCGCAGCGTTAATGTATGATTTTCCGAACATCGCGATTTGGATGTATGCGTATCTGGATAGAGACGGAGTCAGTCCCGTGTCATCGGCTGCTGTTCGAAGAAAGCATTGTGTACCTGTTGAAGTAGTCAACCAGACCTCTCACACATCCCACCAGGCAGCTCGCGCAGCACGCAATAACCGCGCCAATAGCATCTCCAGACATTGCTTCCTGCTGTTGTACCACGTTCAATCCCGCTCTGATGACGTCTAACAGAGCTACGATCAAGCTTCCTTCTGCGATGGAGCCGAAGGAGTATGTCATTGCTCGCTTGAAGGAACTGCGCGCGGCATGCTTCGTCTTCTGATCGCCCATGCTGAAATACCACGTCCCGAATATCCCGGCAATGGTCGTGAGAGACACGTTGGAAATGACTTGGGTTGTCCAGCTTGAAAAGAGAGAAGGAACAGAGCGATGGGCGCACGAGAGCGTCAGTATTGATGCCGACCCTCCAATAGGGAGATGGATGTCCTCACTAGAAGGAGAAGACGCTGAAAATGATAGCTGGGATGAGGGATCCGTTTCCACAAGCCCCTCCGCCCGTTTGGCATCCACCAGCAGAATTAGGCGAGTATTTCTGCAGATTCAAAGCTTTCTGTCAGCATTGTAGATCATTATAGAACTGTTGTTCCTATGTGCTCAACCTGATACAGCCCAACAATAGTGAACGACCACCAAACAGCGTATATACCCTGGAAAGTGATGTGATCGTCAGCTCTTTGAGTGTCTATGACTCCCTTTTATCTGGCATCGGATGAAGGCCTACCTGGACGAGGGATGTGAGGATAGCAGCGACGTAGACGCTCTTGTATGTCTTGGCGATTCTGAAAACGAGTTGGAGGAGAAGCTTGCTAAAGGGAATACGCCGGCGCTGTACAGCAGAAGGAGACGTTAGCTGTGTTCTCAAAGTCTACTGCTATCAACATTGAAGGAGTCCGCACCATGGGGAAGTAGCAGATGACCGCAATTACGGCAAAGACGGTGAAGATGATTGCGCCCGAGTAGTACTTTTCTATCCAGAGATAGACAGCATACCCAACTGAGAAGGCAACCGACAAGAACAATGAAATCTCCAAGATGACTTTGGTAAAAGTCTTTGTTATCCAGAGGAAGATCAAGGCGCATACAAATCCGGCTGCGCAGATCAAGGCTAGGAGATAGGCCGTGTTCAAGTTGAGAGTAGGTCCATTGGGTCCGTCGCCTGCTAAGGTGCCGCCTGCGTTCCCGACTGTTCGAAGAGCTATGACGGAAAGTGCTATGAAAGCAGCAAAGTGGGCCCAAAACAGGATCGCGAAGATGAGCTGTGATATTTCAACATTAGCTGAGACGGACTGAGCAGGGAAAACAAGGCTGCGAACGTCGTTCCACTTTGGTTTTGAAGGAGTAAACAACTCGGCCCTTTGAAGATCGACGCGGTCGCAAACGATCAGCAACGAAGAAGACGATACTCTTGGGGCTGTGATTGCGAATTACTCTGATGGTTTAGCACCGTAATTGACTGCCGCTTGCTGCTGTTGAGGTGGTCCTTGCGGCTGAGGGTAGTTGGGGGCATTCATCGTGTAAGGCCCTTGAGGAGGTGGGCCATAGCCTGGCTGCTGTTGCTGCTCGCCATAGTAAGGCTGTTGCTGCTGCCCGTAGTACCCTTGCTGGGCCATGCTGGAAAGTTGCGATGATGTGACGAAGAGGCAAAGTGTATTTGCGGCTTGACGCTAGTGGAAAATGCAGACTTTTCGAAGAAGCTTCTCAACGTAGCTATCAGAGACAGACAAGCATTCATACTACCATCCCCAAACCGCGAAAAGCTACGATGCGGCTTCAGAGCGATCTTGGCCGGCTTGCTACGGACTGGCTGGGCCCAAGTGCTCTACGTTGCGGTTTCCAGATGCACACTGCTAAACGATAAGAAATGAAGCTCTGTGACAGTACAACAGGACGAAAACTCCGCATTCTGACAGATGTCGGTCGCGCCATTATGCCCAAACACATGTCAATCAACGGCTCTGCGACTCAATCCTGCTTGAAAGATCTAATCTCAGCAGTTTCTGCCTTGTCCGGTATCCTGCAAAGAGCTCCAGGTGTGCATAAGAGCTCTTGTCCACAGCCCAGGCTTGGAGAAAATGCCGTCGGCCATCGATCCTGTCCAGAAACTCAGCTTGTCTACTTCACGAGCACCAGACATGTTCCGGTATGCAGGTGATAGGTAGATCCAAACGCGATAGACATCGAACGTCTCGAAGACTCCCCCACAGCTATCAGGGCCGGAGTGGGCCGCTTCAGCTTCTGCAACTATCTGCGTGACAAATACTTCCTCCAAACGAAGGTATCATACGTCCGGGCCGTTCTCAGCATGTTCAAGGGTCTTGCTGACGCATGGGCCGCCTCCAGATCTGGTTCCAGCGATATGGGTGCGCGCTTGTACTGAGTGAGGGTAGATACTGAATAACGCTCCGAATTCCCTTCCCTATCGTCACTCTCTCATCAGCTAAAGGGGAGGAAAGGCTCGTGACAGATTGGCCTGGGACGTGTTGACACAGAGAAGTGGAGGATGAAGAATGTGACAAGCGATCTCTGGAGCTCAAGATTGCTCATCAATTGAAGAGGAAGGTCTTCAACAGCATAAGTCGCAGAAAGGTCCCAGGAGCGCGTCATTTGGCATCGCGATTTCCAGGTCGAGGGTCCAATTAGCAGAAACTTCCAACATCAGTATCATCAGTGAAACACCTCTACCTGAAGTCTCATTGAATCAGTTGGGATGATGTCAAGGGAGGGCAGCGCTGAGACGCGCTTGCTATTCGCCAAACATTGGGAATAGGGGTTTCCCGCGACCCGACCCGCCTGAAAAATAATCAAGTCCTCTATCTCTTTCTCCCACTTCGTCTCTTTCCTTCCTTCCAACCACTTCCCCCAAAAACTGAAATTTCGCAAACTCCCCTCCAAAACAACGACAACACGAACAGAATGACCTACAAAGTGAGTTACGAACCACTGAAGCTAATTGCGACTGCTTCCAAACCGGTTGACGCTTTGTTTACTCACTCTCTGCTCACTCCTCCCTTCCTCCTGCGTCCCTTCCTGCATCTGCTCACTCGCCCACCTCCTGACGCGCGACGGACAGGTCGACGACTTCGTACGTTTCAACGCGCTCGACTTTGAGATGAGGAATATCGCTGACAGTTGGATCCACACCAGGTCACCTACGCAAGGACAGCAGAAACTGCCAAGAAACAGATGTAAGGGCACTTTCCTTCTCCCCCGACCTGGTCTGTTCGAAGGACACGACACTAAGATCTTGTCCCTCACAACTCTGCACGCTGTCTATCCCCTCTGCCCCTGTCAAACCTCCCCTTCTCTGCTGAACGACTCCGTCTTGCTCGTCTCGCGCGGACACGTCTCATCCAGGACGTGCGCCGCTCAAATCAAACAGGTACAGTATTGCTCTTTTCTGTATGACTACCAGCATCCGTCTCAGATGCTGACTTTGTTTCTCTACTTCGTTTCATTCTGCTCTGCCATAGCTGTACACGGATGCGGACGATCTCCCGAAACCTAACAAAATCAACAGGATTCCCAAGTCTCTTCTCGTATGCAGAACCCTATTCTTCGATACCTGAAGAATGTTCTGATACTCGAAATCCTCCTTCTATTCCGTGAACTTGTACGCAGGACGAGGAGGAACCTTCTTCAAGTAACCCCTGGGCTAAATTTCAGACTATCAGCACCGCAAAGATATCTTACTGTGAGCTTCTTCTTATTATTCATATGTTCTCCTTGTCTTCATTGAGACGGAGGCTGATTTACCCTTCTCGTTTTGCAAACAATCGATAGTCCCAGTCAGTCGTATAATCGGATACAAAGAGCTCGACGAAGAGGAAGAAGCTGCTTATCTCAAGCTCTCGAGATCTTCCTCGTCATCTAGCAGTAAGAGAAAGAGCGATGCCTCGAGCGACGATGATGGAAGAGCTGCTCCTGCTCCCGCTCCCGTAAAGAAGGTCAAGAAAAACAAGTAGAGAAACACCCGAAGAAACTGCATCTCTCTTCCTCTCTTTTGTTCGGCAACGCTCTTCCTGCATCGCTCTTCTTTGGTGGATGAAGGCTCGACCGTAGCGAAGGATAGGAGAAAGCCAGATATTAATTCACACAAGTATCCAAAATCAATCAT
This sequence comes from Erythrobasidium hasegawianum, assembly GCA_001972285.1. NCBI lineage: Eukaryota > Fungi > Basidiomycota > Cystobasidiomycetes > Erythrobasidiales > Erythrobasidiaceae > Erythrobasidium > Erythrobasidium hasegawianum. The sequence continues at coordinate 114,355 of BCII01000028.1, forward strand.
GACAAGACAGAAGGGAAATCCATAGTTCGACGTGTTCTTTCCAAAAGGTGTATCTCGTCGGTCGTCGATGTTGTCGTTTCTTTCAATTTTCTTTCCCCCGTTTCCGCGTAGTTTCTGTTGGCAGTAGTTCGTTCTCGGTAATGTCAGCATCCTAGTATCCATTCAATGCTTTGACCGTGTCATTTAGGAAGAATCTGGTTGGTCGTGGTCTGACGATGCTTGAAAGTGGCCAAGTTCGATGATCTCTTGCCTTTCTCCCCAAATCACAGTCACAATGGCATTGTCCCTTGCAGCACACCGCCTACTGAGCAGGCCATGGTGAGTAATCCTCGAGACTTTGCTAGCGAAATCCCACAAAAGAAGCTGAAACTTGGAAACATTTACCGGACAGTTCGTCGAGGCAGGCGCAAGCGGTACTCAGAGCTTCAAGCAGAGGACTGGCGACTGCAGTCAAACAACGAGGGTGAGCTGGATCGCCGTGCCATTGTATTGACAGGCGCTGATCTGGCGATTGATGATGCTGCAGGCCGACAGGTACATTGCTGGCTTTTTCTGGGATTCAAGAATGGTTTATGCTAACGACTGACTCATAGGCATCGTGTTCATGAACATGGGAGGCCCACAGAAGGTAGACTTCATATCTGAGGAGAAGATGTGCTGCTTTCTTACGCTTTACCGCCACAGGTTGAAGACACCTACGACTTCCTATCCCGTCTCTTCCACGACAAAGACCTCATTCCCTTACCTTTCCAATCCACGTTAGCTCCCCTGATCGCCAAACGGCGTACCCCTAAAATCGAGAAGCAGTACGCGCAGATAGGCGGAGGCTCACCCATCTTGAAATGGACACGCGAGCAAGGTGCTGGGATGGTCAAGATCCTCGACGAGTTGAGCCCTGAAACCGCACCGCATAAACCTTACGTCGCTTTTCGATATACGAACCCCTTGACGGAAGAATGTATCGAGGAGATGAAGAGGGATGGTGTCACAAGAGCTGTTGCATTCACGCAATACCCGCAGTACTCGTGCTCTACAACCGGTAGCAGCTTGAATGAGATGTACAAGCAGTTGAAAAAAAGCGGACAGCAACGTGATATTGAATGGTCAGTCATCGATCGATGGCCTACCCATCCTGGCTTAGTTGAGGTGAGTCTTCCTCTATTGCGTCTGCGTGTTATACTTCGACTGACGCGTGTGTCCAGGCCATCGCGCAAAACATCGAAAAGTCGCTAGCGACCTACTCTCCCGAAGATCGCTCCAATACAGTCATCCTCTTCTCTGCACACTCCCTTCCCATGTCCGTAGTGAATCGCGGCGATCCTTATCCTCCTGAAGTAGCAAGCACAGTCAATGCCGTCATGTCTCGCTTAAACTGGTCGAACCCCTATCGACTGGTATGGCAGAGTCAAGTCGGACCGAGCGCATGGTTGGGCCCACAGACCAATGATGCTATCAAAGGATTGGCCAAGAATGGACATAACAATGCATTGCTGGTCCCTGTCGCGTTTACAAGCGATCACATCGAGACGCTGTTTGAATTGGACTTGGAATACCTCGAAGAGGCGAGAGAGGTGAGGCAACACTTTCCTTGTTTATATTCTCTCATGTCGCCCTTACTGATCTTGTTTGCGGTTACAGCTCGGAATGACAGGTGTCAAACGCTCTGAATCGCTCAACGGGTCCCCCGTCTTTATTCGAGCACTAGCAGACATCGCAGCTGCACACTTGAAGAACGGCGAGGCAGTATCTACACAAATGATGCTCCGCTGTCCTGGATGCACAAACGAGACGTGCAAAGAGAGCAAGAGCTTCTTCAAAGGTGATTCCGAGGGTAGGGAGGCCGTATCGGGTGCTTATAGATAATGTAGCACGAATGGAGAATCATAGAACATTATTGATCTCCTGTCTCCAATTGGAAGCTACTCATTCCGAATTCGCCGCTACTGACAGCTCGCTACTGATCCGAAGGGTCGACGATCTTATCTTGAAGCGATCGCATCACATCACATCCACATCACATCACCATCAAGTCACATCACATCCACATCGCATCGCCGTCTGTCACTCCTCCCACTGCATTGTGCCTTCTATCACCCTGAACGTTCTCTCGTTCTCTCTCATCTTCCCATTCCAACAAAGCATCCCCTCCAAACAATCACCGCAATCTTTAGCCAACCTACAAAATGCCAAACCAAATGAAAGGAAGTGACGCAAGCAGAATCCAGAGCGCTGCTGTGCGTCCTCACTTTCGTGCTTGTCGCACAGTCGGTCTTTGCTGGCGCTGAAATACTAATTGGATGACAGGCTAAATCTGGCGGAAACATGAGCTCTAGCGGCTTTCCTGCTCGAGCTCAATCTGCTGCTGCCACGAACAACAGCGGTGCATCGTCTGCTACAAGCGTCAGGATGCTGAAATCCGCTTGCATTTCTTCGGCTGCAAAAGCTGATATTGATGTGTGACCAGTCCGGTGGCTCTCACACATCTGGTGGCAGTGCATCTTCAGGAGGATCTGGAGCAAAAGGAGGATCGAAAGCCAAGTGAAAATTCACTTTAGCTACCTCCGATATGGTGTTGCGTTATGATGCGGCGTACTTGTTGGATACTGCAATAAACGTGGGCGAAATTTCTAGAAATGAGATGACCGCTCAATCTCACTGCCCGTTTGAGACTTGCTCATACGATATTCAAGTGATGTCGAGTCTGCCTCGCTTGACCTTGCTTGACGCAACTCATGATGTCTGCACATTTCAGACCACGGGAGCCGGAGCTCTGTGTACGACTGCGGTGGCTCAGCATCCTTTCTTCGGGCCCGACGAGAAAAGAGAGCGCGCAGTCAGACCTACTGTCAGATTGCCGGCATCTGCAGCCCTTATACGCCTGCTTTCTGAGCAGTCATCCAAACGCTCTTGCCTGTAGCCTCGACGTGCCTCAGACGGAGATTGTTTGATCATGACTATCGCAGCGAATAGTGTACGACTTAGTCACCTAGACTGTCGAATTTGGATGCGGCCGCTCCAGATGTGAGAGATGCTCGCAGCCATTGATCTCCGTGCTGCGATTCTGGTCGTATTGACGCGCTGTATTCAAAGTGCCTCTTCATCTTCATTCGCCCAAGTCTTAAGCTCATATGTGCCAACGCAGGCTCATTCTATACCCTCCGCAGAATATCGATAGCGACCTTCATCATTTCCTGTGTATCGCCACCACCACCTTCTACCAATTTGAATAGGTTGTCCAGACCACCAGATTCTTTCACTCGTGCCCAATGCTGCTCCAAAACTCTCAGCCCCGCTTGCCTTAAGACTGGATACGTGAAGCAGTCTGGGGAGAAGAGCTGGTCCAGCACGTTAAATGGGGTGAGTTGTGCCTCGAAGTTCTCGGCTGCATGCGCTTGTAGGCCTGGAATGTCCAGTTGGTGGGCCAATTTGTAGAGTGATATAGGTGAAGGGAGCTAGTCCGTAGGAGCTAGACCAACATGGACGAGACTTGCGAACTGGGCGCTTCCAGTCAGAGCCCACCTCAACAAGGCTTTATATGTAGTGTAGTCTGCATCACGAATAACAAGATACCGAATTGCAGCCGACTTGCTTATGGGTGGATCAAAGACAGGCTTGATATTCTCATCTCGCATACTATTTCCTTCTTGCTGTATGTCCATTTCACTCGGTACAGTATCGGCAGATCGTCTGTTTTTTCGCTCTGTCGAAAGTATTTTCCCTATATCTTGATGAAATGCATCTACTACTTCTGAAGTCTTGACTAGGAAGTTCTGACTCTCCGAGAATCCGCCTGTGAAGATCGATCTGAAGTAACCTGACAGTCTCTCGAGTTCTTCTACTTTCGCCCAGAGCACAGCCGGAGAGTGTTGTGTCTCGAAAGGAAATACAAGCGCAACATCATTGTGACATAATAATGAGTTGTATGGTAGCGTTGGTGTAGTCACTGCATGTACCCGGAGAATCAACACTGCCCCGGATAGATTGTTGAGCATAGCATATATTCACCAGGCTTGACAGATGTCCGCATATTGAACTGTACAGTATATAGGATGTCTTCACGATGTTTGCTGGCGTGTTTGTATTGGTGCCCTCGAGACCTGTCCAATGCGACATGGAGATGCCGAAACTCGTCCCCTCCCAAGGCCATATTTCCACGCTCATTGATCACTCCACTCAAAGCAAATCGTGTAGCTTTTACTGTGCTGAGCGAGCCCATGAAGAGAGCGACAGGTTCCCAGCGCGCCAGAAACTCGGGAGACATATCGGCAAACGAGAGGTAGGCAATCTCTGGGCCAGTAAAGAAGAGATCCATTTGCTGGTAAAGATCCTCCTCTTCCAGGTCTCCCACGGGAACAAGTGTGACACCAGTTATGTAGGGCCACCTTGTGGAACCGAGCTGGCCTTCGCCATTCCTGTCCGGAGCATCTCCATCGCGAAAGCCTTGAAGGAACATACGCGGTTGCAGAGTTGCGACATTTGACATGGCTTCAAGTCCGGAAATGCCCAAATGTCTGCCAATCGAGCTGACTCTGACCCAGAGGTCCTGTTCTGTGCTACATATTTGTCTATAACAACAAGCGAATACTTTTTTAGTTCTTCCTCGCTGTCTATCATGCTATTCGGGGTTGTGCTCCAAGGCGGCAGATCTAGGATCTTCCGACAAATCGGGCTGAGGAAAACTATACCTGCGAAATCCTCTCACCCAGGCTATCACTGACTTTACCTACGTATACTATTCCCATGTAATGCGATACCTTGTCGCTATTCTACCGTACTTTCTCAGCTTCCATGAAGCGCATGACGGATTCCCAGACGAAAAGAGCAGACGCGTTCTACGCGCAAATTGGCTGTTCAGCGCCGCCGTGAACACATTCCGAAGGATAATACTCACAGTAGGGAATGCACGTAATATACACGGCACGAAGCCTCTATACACTGATTTAATACCGCCTTCTGCCCATATTGCACGAGCTGCGGCTGTCCAGCTTGGATAGCGTGGAGATGTGATGGAGTCTGCCATGAGCCGGCTGCAGATTGCATCAATTAGTACTAGCTGCGATGAGAGGGAGGCAACGCGCACTTTTTGACGTTGTCGAACGGGTAGGCGAACATCCAGAAAAGATCTGCACGTACTTTAACATCAGCTTATGCATCAAGTATGAACGGCTAGCTGCAACTCACTGCTACTCAAGCCACCAGCCAGGAAATTGGCCGTCCCTTCTTTGATTCTCGGTCCATAACTCCCATCCTTTTTCTTCACTTCCGTCCTCGCATAGCGTAGCATGACATCGTACGACCCAAACATGACTCCGAACCACGCCCGCTGTGCCATTGTCGCTCGTACTCCATGCCAGAAGCCCGTGACACCTTTTGCGGTATATATCTGCTTGGCGAACCCTAAGGGCGAGATGTATTTCGTTGTTGTGGATGGGATGGAGGAATGAGAAGAGGTAGAGGAGAGTAAGGAGGAAGTGGGAACTAGCTGCATTTGAAGCTGTACTTTCACGAGCTCGATCGGAGTAGCTGCAACAGCGACTGTCAGGCCTGCCAGCGTACCAGCTAGCTGTGACGATTTCAGTGAAGGGAAATAATAATATCTGAAACAAAAGAGGAAACTGCGCACCGCATGGCCCGGTAAGCTTAGCTTTGCACTCGTCCCTGGCGGATCGCTTGGGTGTAGAGGACGGACGAGGGGCGTGTGTTTCGCAAGAAGAAGGCGGTAGTTGTGGAGCGATCCCAAGAGTATCGCGTCAGTAACCGCCCAGCCTACAGCTGATTTTGCGAAAGAAAGAAAAGGTACATCAGCTCGGCTTGACCTGTACCTCTTCCCTTAGGCCGCTACTTTGATCTTTCACAAAGAAGAAGAAGATGAGGATGAGGATGGAGTAGCAACTCACCTGGCGGACTTGCGCCCTTATATAAAGCACGTAGACCTTCTCCTCTGATGACGGTCTTCAAGCAGTCCAGCGGACCAGTGTAAGTTCTCGGCGGAGAACATTGCATGCGCGTCTTGATTGTACTAGACAAAGACCCTGCGATCGTCAGCTTACGACGCTGAACCAATGGAGAAAGGCTTCTACTCGAATGGGTGCCCGATCGTGAGCTGGGGAAACAATGTTCTTAGCTCTTCTTCCATGGAGACAGACAAGTGTAGAGAGAATAGGCAAACCAACCTTCGTCAGGCCACTAGCAGTGCCCGCCGCGAAGTCTTTAAGACCTTCGACACTAGACCTCGTCCTCTTTTCCGGATCTGCATCTTCGGCTTCTACAGTAGCTTCATCCGACAGATCATGGGCTGATGAAGGATGGTGTGCATGTGCTTCTAGAAGACTCGGAGGAGGTGCATTGACAGGCTCGACATTCAGGGCTTTCTTTGCGCTCGACGTCGTAGCAGCAGCAGCATCGGAGTTTCCCATTGATGCGGGAACGAGCGGCAGGGAGAAGATCAGAGGGACTGAGCAAAGCACGCCGATTTATCGCAAATTGAGCATCATCGTAATAATGCGTCGGCGAAAGTGCAAGATCAGACCTCAGGAACGCCGAAAGGCAATCAAAGTGCTGTCGTAAGCTTGTGAATCCGGGGCACGAGATTGAATTGAACTGCAGCGTAGAGCAAGGCATGGTGTGTTATCGTACAACCACCGGAAGACTATGAAGAAACAGGTTGTGAGAGGAGGAGAGAAGGTCTAGACAAGCGACTGAGGTAGTAAGAAAGGGCTAGGAGACCGCTACACCGTCTCAGGGAGAGAGAGAGAGTACGTAGGAACGAAGGCTCCGCATGTAATTGAAGAGGCTCGAAGGCTCTGCTCCGTCCCTCTTTCTTCGGAATCTCATCTAATCCTGCGCTCCGCTGCTCTCTGCCCCACTGCTCGGGCTGAGGGCATTCTGCGTCCCCACAGCGCTAGCCTGTACACCTTCTGTCCTTCTTACGATATCAAAATATGGATGTGCGGCCGCTTCCATAGCCGTCATTCGTTCCTGATGGTCGTACCTTAACAACTTGTCTAGGAAATCCACCGCTTCGTTACTGATGAATCGCTGGTTCTCAGAAGTGATGAACCGGCTCCATGGCTTGCGCTGGTACCGCCCGAGAATGTCGTCGTATTGCGCGTCGAGATCAATGTCGTATTTTTCTAAATAAGAGTACAGCTCGTCTGTGCCCAGCACTTTTGTGATCTTCACAAGTTGATCATAGTTGTCATGGCCGTGGAAAAAGGGTTCTTTGCGGAAGATCTGGTAGATACACAAGAGGGCTCATCCATCAGCCTGAAACTCTCCACAAAAGAAGGAGAGATGAGGGAAGAGAGACTGACCATACTGGCAAACATGCATCCCAAACTCCACATGTCGAGCGAATAATCGTACTCTTGGAAATCGACGAGCAGCTCTGGGCCTTTGAAATAGCGGGAAGCGACGCGGACGTTGTATACTGTATTTGGGTGATAGAACTCTGCCAGACCCCAATCGATGAGTCGGAGCTGCGCATTCATTTCCGAAACTCTCATTAGCCTCTGAACCGTCATAAGGAGAAGAAGAAGGAGGAGAAGGAGAGAAACGGCACCTTTCGCTGCTCGTGGTCAATCATGACATTGTGCGGCTTCACATCCCTGTGCATTATCCCTCTTGAGTGACAAAAGTCTAGTGCTTTCAAGAGTTCCAGAATGTAGTATCGGACGTCGTAGTCTGAGAATTTGGGATAGAGGACTTTGAAGTCTGTGTTGTTTACGTATTCGAAGATGATGGAGGGTGTTTTGCTCTATATGCACGCATTTGGAATTAGTATCTCTAACGAGGAAGGACGGAGAGAGAGAGGGAGAGACACGCCAGACGCACCTGGGGATCCCTTACGACGTCGAGCAGTCCGACAATGTTGGGCCCTCCTGCCAAGTTTTGCAGTATCTTGATCTCTCGCTTGATCTTCTTCTTTTTAACTGGTTTGAGTACCTTGATGATGCACTTGTCGTCGGAGAGGACGTTTACTCCTTCAAAGACCTCGCTGTACTTTCCGCGCCCTACTTTGCGCAGGATCTCGTAGTTGTCTTGCATGCTGGGTACATTAATAGATAGTGTTAGTTGGTCTACTTTGATGTACCTTGATGGATGCTCGCCCACCCCCAGGAGACCATCAGGTTGTCTGTTGGTGTTCCAGGACGGTGAAACATGGCCAGGAAAGCGCCAGAGAGCAGGCAGGATGATCATCACCATCAGATTGTTGCAATATGTATCTATTGGTAGTATGCGCCCACCGTAGTCCCACCATGCTCTTCCAAACTTGTCGTTGACCCCTGGGTAGACCCTGGCCTGGGAGCGGGCGGGCATTGCGTGGATGTATAAGGGTGTGTGTATATCCCTCTTGATTGAGTGTTGAAAGTGTTGAATGGATTGTAAGGGTCGATGGTTGAGTGTTGCCTGTTGCTGTGAGGGAGAGCAGAGAGAGCTTGTTCTTGGACTATAACTGCTACAGTGAGAAGGGGGGACATGAGCAACAACAACAACAACAACAACAATCAAGTAGCAAGGAGTAGTAGTAATAACAGCCAATCACAATCACAGTCAGATCCACCTGCGAAACAGCCCCCGCCCAGCGACTCGCATTTCACAAGACTCCAAGATGCAGCAAAAGAACTCAGCAAGCGCAACCAGCTAGACGCAAGCATAGAACAAGCAACAGAACTATCAAACTTGCTGAATTGTGCGCGGGAATCCCCATCTCTCTGGACGAACTTGTTCTCTGATGTTACGAGCTACTTTGTTCCCTCTCCTCTTCGCCATGTGATTGTAGCTTCTGCATCCCAAGACTATGTGGAACCCCCAAACTCGGCGTGGTACCCCTTCATCAAGAAGGGAACGACGCACTTCCCAGACGCCCTCTTCGACGAATACGATGGTGCGCTCATATCAACATATTCCGCATCACCTGCTGACTATGCGTTAGTGCAAACCAACTCGTGCTACATGGGCTTGTTCCCAGAGATTGAGCGCGCCTGGGTGTCGATAGACAACCGGCTCTACTTCTGGGACTACCAGGAAGGGTGTGTGCAGCCCATATACACTACTGTACAAGTACTGACATTCATTATACATGTGTAGATCCGCCCTCATCAGCTTCGAGGAGCTGCAAGATATAATCATCGCCGTAGGGCTAGTGCGTCCGCGACCAGGTGGGTATCTTCACTCTACTATTCACAACGTATATGCTAAGAGCGTATATCGCAGGCATCTTCATCGACTCGATCACGCATCTCCTCATCATTTCCACGCGCTCAGCCGTCCATCTAATCGGGCTATCCTACGCTCCTCCTTCCCCCCAAACGCAAAACAAAGCCGTATTCGAACTCTACATGCTAGACATCAAGATTCCCACTGGAGAAGGCTGGTCACTCAACAACCTATGCAGCACTGCGTCCGGTCGTATATTCGGATCTTCAATCTCCCAGCCTGGGTCTAGTTCTGCGAAAGGAGGAGCAGGAGCAGGAGATCTGTACGAAGTCATCTACCAAGCCAAAGATGGGTGGTTCAGCTCGAAAGCATACTTGAACAACCTCAGTAGCGGAGGCATGGTCGGCGCTGGAGCAGTCTGGGACAGCTGGCCTTCGTTGAAGATCGGTTCTTCTGCGTCTTCAAATAACGAACATACGATCTTGCAAGTCCTTGTTGATAAAGAGAGGGAATTGCTCTATTTACGAAGAAGGAATACATCCATTGAATTGTGGAATCTGCAAAAAGGGCAGAGCGTCAAAGTAGCAAGTGTCAAAGACGTCAAACGGCTCGCGGGTACACTGTGTCCTGGCTCACCGCTCGTGAATGGGAACAATGGTCCTTTCGAAATCATCAAGATGGAAATCATATCGTCCAAAGAGGGAAGAGGGATAGGTCTAGTGTGCGTGACGAATGCTGGTCTACGACTGTATTTCACGCACCTAAGAGGTGGCATAAGAGGGTATGGCGAGCCCCCATCGCCATCTACGCCTCCTGCCGTACTCGAACTCGTACACGTCCGTCTTCCGGCGCCTTACCCTCCGCCCGACAAGAATCGGATCCGGCACTCCCACATCTCGTCCTCGGGGTCCAGCACGAGTATCCTCGCGAATGAAATCGCAGAAGACAAAGATCTTCTTCTGCTGTATTCAGCACATATAGGGCGCATCTCATACTCCGTTTCGGAGAACTCGCGAGCGCCTCTATTGGAAGTCGTAGGCGGTATAGAAGTGGATGGAAATACATGGACTATCTCTGAGCTTCCCAGTGCCGGAATGAGATACCCAGGGAATGAGCTCAAGTTCCAGATGACAAGTAAGGACAGTAGGAGGGAATGGATAGTCCTCACGGCTTTCGGAGTAACGTATATTACGAAACAGAGGCCTGTAGATGTCCTGGTCAATATACTCCAGACGGCAGGGACGGGTGGAAGAGATGATGAGCTGAGGCGGTTTGTGGACAAGTGAGCGAACCTTACTATTACTTTTCACTGGTATTACTGCTGAGCTGAGCAAATAAACGCGATTGATTTTAGTTATGGCCGCGATCAGACCTGCGCGATGCTAGTCTCCATCCTCTCAAGCTGCAGTGCCGTCTTCTCTACTTCCTCTCCATCCTCTTCCTCTTCCTCTTCAAACACCTCTTCCAACTCATCGCTCACAACAGACGCCCGCTCCGTTGCGCGACAAGCGTTCTTCGACCTAGGCGAGCGGCCCAAGACTATCCAAAGAGGCATGCAAGTCCAGTCGGCCACACCTACGGCTGGCGATGGAAGAATACTGCTGAGTGGAAGACATGAAGGTCTGACAATCTACTTCGCGAGGATAGTAGAGCCGTTGATGAGTAGTAAGATCGTTGTGCCAGCGTGGGTTCTTTCCATTCTCCGTCTCTCTTCCTTTCTGACCTAGCTGATCTTCTAAACATGATTGATCTATCTCGACAGCACTACACCTCAAAACCCTTATCGAGTCGAATCCAACCTATCTGACACCATTCTCATGCGCATCCAACGGGACCTCTCCAACCTTCGGCAATTCATCGATTCAGAGATCCACAACTTCGACATGGTCGGCAGCCAATGGAGCGACAGGAGCGAGATTGAAGCGTTCCAAATCGAGATGCAGCTCATCAATGCGCTACGAGCGTTGTTGACGCAGACTGTGGAAGCCATCTCGTTTGTGCTTTTGCTGATCGATTATAAATTACCGGACGTGGTGGCTTCGTGCGTCCTTCCTTCAGCTTCTGCATTGGTGCTAAAGATGTGCGCTGACGAGAAGATGGCGACCCCGCAGATGCCCTCCTGATCTAGCAAAGACGCTTGTAGACATGAACTACGCCGACTTGCTCACAAGCAGTAAAGGCAGAGATATCGCAAGAAACTTGGTGTCTGCAATCATCAATATCCAAATTGGCCAGAACCTCAGTATAGATGCGGTGTCGGATGTGCTGCAACAGCGCTGTGGAAGCTTCTGCTCTGCGGATGATGTGCTGCTGTACAAAGTAAGAGCGCCCCACCATCTGCCACCGTATATATTGACTGATGTGCGATTCTTGCAGGCCATCGAGAACATCCGGAAAGCCAAGACTGGCCCGCGGAGCGAGCAGACTCTGAACCTCAAAGAGTCTCTACGGCTATTCACACGCGCATCTACACATCTCACAGCCGACAAGCTCAGCGAAGTAATCACCGAGTACAATTCTCTCGGGAACCAGATCGGCTCGATCGACCTCTGCTTGACATGTGCATCCACTTGGGACATAGATGAGCGCGGTCTGTCATGGTGGAGAGATGGTTCTCCTCGAAATGATGGGCGGTCATCGAGTTGGGAGTCTAGGAATTTCTGCTATGGCAAGATCCTCGAAACGCTGCAGAGCACGGATGATCTTCTTAATTCTGCTGTGCAAAGTGAAGGACGGGGCAGTGGGACATCACGGACTGAAGCAGAAAGTGTACGAACGAATGCACGCCAGCGAGCTTTCAATTCCACGGACGAGGCGTTCCATTACAAGCTCTATGACTGGCATCTTGAACGAGGACTCACGGATCAGCTCTTGGACGTTCGAACACCATTCTTGGAGTATTACCTTTTGCAAGAACCGATGTCTTTGGAGCGGTACGATCTCCTCTGGCAATACTACGCACGTCACTACCAACATAGTAAAGCAGCTCATATCCTCGCTCGACTAGCAGATAGTACCGAGTTTGGTCTCCCGCTCGAAACAAGGTTGGAATACCTCAGTCTAGCAGCGAGTAATGCCAAAGCACACTTCCCCGACCCTGCAAGCAGGCAGGATGTAATACCCTTCTTGACGGAGGTGGATGAGAAATTGGAAGTGGGAGCTGTGCAGGTCGAGATCTACCGGGCGGTCGAGAAATTGACCGATCTAGATGATCAGCAAAAGGACCAGTTGCTGAAAGAACTGCAAGAAGTGCTCTTCAGCATCAGCGATGTGAGCTTATTCCAGTGTACCTATGGCGATGAATGCTGACTTGCTTCCCGTCTTAAGCTGTACACCAAGTTTGTAGAGCCGCTGAACCTACTCGAGATCAAGCTTGTCATCCTGCACATCTCCGAACACCAAGATTTAGGCTTGGTAGAACAGACGTGGCGCGATCTGATCCATGAAGTCAGAGGGTCAGCAGCTAGCGATGCAGAAGGCGTACAAGCACTCTCTGGTCTCGTGTCCTCTATGGCGAGGCGGTTTTATCCTAGCGAGACTGCTCTTCCGTTATGTGAGTATAGCCTATACTGCATCTAATTACTGGACTTTGCTGATCCGCATCGCAGCGCTTGTGGTTCATCTACTCGAGGACTTCTCGATGAGCCAATTGGGCAATAGGGATCAGCAAGGGCCTGTAGACTCGTCTTGGATACCTTTATCGCTCCATAATGGTGGTGTACCACTAGACCTGCTATATCAAGTGTATGACAATCTCTTCCAGTCGAAGGTAAGTCATGCTCGTTCTGCGGAGCTGCCGATTTACGAAGCTCAAGCCAATGTATTCGTTAGGTTCCTCCTTGGCACACTCAAGCAGGAGCAGCATTCCTCCTACCAAGCATCGTCACTGTTCTATCCTCTTGGCTACAAGAAATCGCAGTCCATGGCGCGAGCTCCACGGAATATGGCACTTTCCCTGTTATAGAGATAGAAGCGGCAGTAGGGAGATATCTTGCTGATGCTGGTATTGGAGGTAATAAAGCTGTCAAAGATAAGCTGGCGGATATAGGAAGGGAGATCAAACGGAAGTTCTACTGATGAATGTATTCCGGGCTAGCTTGCTTGATAACTGAGGGTAGAATGATCAATGCAATGAAGCAATAAGGAAATGTATAATTCATAAGCTGCTGCAGCAGTCCAAAGTGTTTTGCGAGGCGTGCCTTTCGCGGTTACCATGCCCCCGATTGCCAGTCCCAGTCGGCGCCAACAGCATTCTTCCACCTTTCAAAGCACCTCTTCATCCTCACCAGCATCGTCCTCGTCTCAGTCGATCGATGTGTTTCGCTCGCTCGTCTTTGATGGCTCAGTCCCCTTGTGCGTCTGCCTGGCCAGCGAGGAGCTCCCTTCTGGCTCAGACAGGTCCCTAGAGAGCGTGTATGTGGGTAGTCTACCTGTACAGGCAGTTATTGCCATTCGCTGATCATTTCTGACGCGTTGATGATGTTGTGCCCAGATTCAAGCGCCGAGAATCAGCTACCTCCCTCTACTCATCAGCGAGATACGGCGTAATCTACTAGATCTAGTTCTAGATGAGAATGAAAGTGCTACGTTGAATGAGCAAGAACTCTGGTTTGACTGCGAAGGAGAGCCCTTGAAGTGGTAGGTACACGGAACTGGCTTTACTACAGCTACGACAGCTGATTATTCTGCATAGGCACTGGCCTATCGGTCTTATACATGACTTCCTGCGGGCGAACCATGTCCAGCAGCAGCCAGCGAGCGCGACGCCTCGATTCTACTTTCCGGCAGCTTCGACCTCTGTCGCGAACTCTCGGCCACAGCCTCTTCGTATCACTTTACACCTCCGTAATCCTCCAACAGACAGGCTGCTCATGTCGCCCTCGCTAGAAGCGTGCAAGACGAACTTCATGAACCAGCTTAAAGAGGCAGACTACGTTCGGTGGGATAGCGTGCGGCGCGTTACAAGCCTACGGAAAGTAGATCAGGATGCTCTGTGGGAGGGTGTCGTGGGCGGTACGTTAGTTCACTCTCACAAGCCAGACTTCCACCTGAAGCTCAAAGCAGGCGACTTCCAGAAGTTCTGGAATGTAGCAGCGAAATTAGTACCTGTTCCATCCAATACCTCACGGCCGCATACATCATCGCCTGTGCTGTCGACTACATCAGCTCTCGATGCTGGCCTGAAGGCGCCTGATGCCAATGCAATGCGGAATATCCCAATGCGAATATACCTACCTCACGGCGGACCAGTCATTCAAGAGCTCGTTCCAATCAATGTGCCCTCTACGACCCAGCCGCACACTCTACAAACAGTCTTGCAGCAACTTCTTCCTGCTCTCTTTCCTCCGCGGCAGGCTCCTGGTGCACATAGCATGACATCGAGCTTTATTACGCACCAGAAACAGCTCATCAGCAAGGTTATCATACAAGGTATAGACGTGCCGCTTGATGCAGAATTAGGGTGGTGTGCAGCCTGTCTGGCATATCCAGATGGTTGGTTGAGTATCATTCTGGCTTTCTAGATTAGTCTAAGACGTAGTGCAGTATTTGTTGTTGCAGGTAGCAGTAACGCAAGGTTGGCTTCGTAGATTGGCCGGATGGATTGCAGAAGCTCAAGCTAATCAATTACACATATTTCAGTCGAGGCAAGCTGGTTACAATCTAGCGTGGAGAAGAGGACTGCTGCAGTAGGCGTTCATAGGGGTGAGCTGATAGTTGGAAGATTGGTCCTGGCAAAATCTTTTTGGATACGGTGGATACTGGAGAGAGACGGAAGCCATGGTAGAGCCAAGATGTGGGTTCGAGAGCAGGGCCGATTGTGTAGAACGGGGATGCGGGGCTTGATCTTGCGACTGAGCGACTAGAGCGCTCTCTGCACGACTTAGGCGTCTACTCCTTCAATCTACGACACTCGCTCCTGACCTCCCTCATAAGTCGATGCTGAAGCGGGACTTCTCTGCGCCTTGTTGGCGAGTTTAGCAGTACAGATAGTCATCGTCGCTATCGCTGTCGGTATCCGTATCACTATCAAATGAACCATAAGCCCACGGAGTATGCCTTTTGATGTACCGTCTACTTCGTGCTAGCCTTGCGCACGCGCCCGATGTGATAAAGGAGTACGCGCGTCCGCTTATGTCGAAGACGATGTATGAGCTGTCGGGGAATTTCCCTTCCGAATGTTCCTTCTCCAATCGAAAGTATTCATAGTTGGTCGACCGCTTAAAGCTGTAAACCCTCACATCGCCACCAGCACGCAGGACTTTTCGAATAACCCTAAGACATAATTAGACATCGGGCTCCCTTTACTGATAACTGATAGAGAAGGCGCACTCGAGAAAGGTCCTCCTCTCGACATCCGTTTCTCTACCGTCCCCAGTAAACAATACGACACCACATGGCCTTCCCATAGCGGCGCATATCTTGATCCATTCTTCGATCTCATGAATCAGTGTATCATCGACTCCAGACCTAAAATGCTGTCAGTCGCGTTCGTCAAGCAAGACGAGGCAAAGTTCGCACTCGCGACTCTTGCCATTTCGAAGCTTCATGAGTTTGCTCGTATCTACGGCTACGCCACGATTCTGATGTACTGGGTCAGCCTATAGCCTAGAGTGTGCTGCAGGCCGAACCTCAAATGCGTCTTGGAAGATCCTGGGAAACCTATTGTTCGTCGCCAGAAAGCCTTTTTCGGTGCCAGGCGACATCATGAAGTCGACCACGCATGCTATGTCGATCTCCTTCCATGAGAGATTGATCGCCCTTGGGAGGAATTTCCTCGTCAAATAGTGGAGAAGACTGACGTAGAAGTTTGACCAATCTATGAAAGCGCGATATAGGGCTGGACGATGGATGATGCTTTGTCTGATCCAAGCAGCTTGAAGCCGTTCCTGGCCGTGTGCATGCAAGAAGCGTAGCGGCGCTGTGGACAGATCTTCGAAGAAGAACGAGCTGCCTGGGAAGGCTCCAGTGCCGTACTCGGCTACGAGATCTGCCCAACGTCTATTGTTCACAGCTTTGCAGCTGAGTATTCGCACATGGCATTTGTTCTGTAAAGCTTTCCGGACGAAACTGCACCTCGAGGTCAGCGAGTGTACATCTACGGCTGCACTTAGCGTACCTGACGAGATCTGTGAGTGCAGGACCGGACCAATCGCCATCGCCAGTTAGCAGTGTGAATGCGCACCGATGAGCTGGCTCCATTTGTGGTACGGTAGCGCGGGCCCATCTCATCATCCTGTCAAGCAGCGTCTCCTCTCGGCCAGTCCTGTACTAGAGCAAGCATTAAGCTTGGCGATCAGCCGATGGCATTAGTTCGGACTCTGGGTTGCGGAGTACACGCCCTGTCGGCGCGAACAAATAGTGGTTCTTCACCTCGACCTTATGATTAGCTCTAAGCCTGCTTGGCAGTGCGTGTGAAGGGCGCGTACCGAATTCGAGACGCCCGAAAGTGTTGTAAGCGGACAGTTGCGTGCAGAGACCGACACATGCGAGTACTGAATGATGGAAGGCTGCAGAAATGCGATCACCTCGTCGAGATTGACCTCTTGTGCTGAAAGTGTTAGACCGGCAGCTTTGAAGATACAAGCCAGAGCATCGTATGTCCCGAGCCAGTCAATAAAGGCGGCGTAAGCAAACGGAGGGCTCGTCACTCTAGCTGGGGGAAGTCTGAGTCTACCAACATCGCGTTGAAGCTGCGATACGCCGCCATCAGTAGCAGCAACGGCGGAAGTTGGAGAATGCGGCGCCGTGTGCAGAGGCACTGGTGGAGGTCCGACGCGAGTGGCATAGACGTCTCGCCAATCGCTCCTGTCGTGTTATCAGCGCACCTTCGATAAGGTAGAACGGCGAGTCGTGCGCACCATCTTGCACTGGACGCATACACTATCTGTCAGCCGCCTGTGCCCTCAATAAGCACGGTCACGTACTCGATAGGAACAGCGCACGCGGAGCGAGGATCGGGAGTAGCTGAAAGCCTGTTTGACGGATGCGGAGGGCCGGCAGCTCCCATGAGAGCAAGATTGGAGTCGAGGATATGCCAGGTGACGAGTAATGTGCTTGACGAATAGGCTTTGACGAAAGTGCCGGTCCTAAGTACGCTTGACGCAGTTTGTGCGGAGGAGAGGAACGTCTCTAAGGCCACAAGGATGTCCCCTGGTGTCGCATCTCGATTAGCCGAGCGTTGTACGTCTTCTAGTGTGGATTAGCCGAGCCTATTAGAATCATCGGGACTGCTCCGCATCCTGTTCGACATAGCTTGCAGTCTGCCATCAGCCAGTACTTAGGCTCAGAGGGACGTGATGTAACCCATCAGCTGTGCGACTAAGGTAACAACAACCTTCGCCTCCTCTCTTGCAGCCGACTCCGGAACCACCAGACTGCTGCACCCGTTCCTCCAAGCAGCACCGAAGCTCTGAGTATAATAGCCAACACGAGTGCCTTCCTGACAGCCGCATAGAACTGATTGAGCGCCATTCCTGCAAAATTGACTCTTCCACCATGCGAATTGAGTCCCGGAGTTCCGGGTACAGATGGTCTTCTATAGAACCCTGGTCGCGAATTGTTACTATTGTTGTTCTGTCGTTGTATGCGATCGTTCCATCTTTTGACGAGATGGCGATACCGAAAGCCGAATACCCAGATGAAGAAATTGATATCGGGGTATGAGAAAGTAGGGAAGATGGACGTCATTGAGGGTGCTAAGAGGGGTGGAAAAGCAGAATGATGAGTAGGAGGTATGTGGAAGTCGTATTCTTGTTGATTTTGCAAAGCTGTTGTTGCAGGAGGAGAATTGCCATAGAAGCGATCGGCAGTGATGGTCTTCTTGATGTCGCTGTAGTCGGGAAGAGACATATGCGAGAGAAGATCGAGCGACATGCCGAGCGTGAGACCCCAGAGCGAAAGAGGCGGCCTTTCGGAAGCAGTCGCAACTTCACCGTAAGAATGGGAAGGGCTTGAGTCTGGAGAAGTGATTGGATCGTTGGGCAGGAGTATGGATCTACACAGCTCATCAATAGCTACCCAGAGATATATATTATGGACAGCTCACTTGAAATGCATGTTACCAGTCAGCAAGGCTAGCACTTTCCGAATAATGCGATTCCGAGGCGTAATGCGGCTTGTAATATCTATGCGAACATCTCCCCAGCGCACATGAGGAGCGAGTACTGCATCAAAGGATGTCAGCTACGATCACGGGCGTTAGAAGCTCACTCACGGCAGGTCAAGGGTATCCAGTGCGCTGAAGCTACCTCGCTCGCTTGTATATCAGGTATAGGCGCTTCAGGCGAAGTATGCAGAAATACTAGAGAAAGATAAGTCAGTGCATACGGCATTCACGAACAGCGAAGGCACCTACTGAACGGGCTCAAGACCATCAGCAGCCGTTTCCCAAGACTCGTCGTGATCTCTCTATCGTCCAGCTGTCCAATCTCTAGGTATTCCTTCTGTTCCGCCAGGTCTATGCCAACCTCTTCCCATGTTTCGCGCATCGCAGTATACAGCGCGTTCTCATCCTCCGGCTCCTGCCTCCCACCTGGGAAAGCCACTTGCGCAGACCATCTATCTGTGGTTCTAGTAGCTCTCTTGATATAGAGTATCTCTGGCGTCCCGCTCTGCACCCAAGGTAATGCGAAAAAGTCCTGGAGCCGGGCGACAGTTGGGTTCAAGGGTAGTTCCCTTGCGGATTCAGCTAGTGAGGAAGTAGATTGTACACGAGAGCGGAGGAGGGAAGAGTCTTGGAAGCTTTGCAAGGTGGGAGATCCATGATGACCGCTCGGATCCGAAGGAGCTTGGTCCGAGTATTGTGATTCTCTAGGAGAATTCGACGGTCGCACACGCAGAACTAACACATCGACATCAACAAACAATGTCATCTGCGACTCTACTGCGACGAGAAGCTCACTTATTGCGACGCTTGCTCGCTTTCCTTTTGCCGGAGCGCCGCCAGGACGACTTGCGGTCTGGCTTGTAGGAGGAGCAGCAATAATTCTCGCAGGGTTATGGTGGATATTGACCAGAGCCTGCAGCAGCCGGTCAGCTAGGGCATGATTGGACATTTCAATGGATTCAAGACAAAACAAAGCGCGAAAGTTTTAGGCATTTGTGGGCAAGTAGAAGTCATGTTACGCGTAACTTTGTAGCATCTTACCGCCTCTAAACACATACAAGACCGTTCTTTGCTATCTGAATTCTTTGTACAACCCTCTGCATCATGCGGACTGTTCGCCTAATCTCAAGGCAGGCCTTTGCTGCTTCTACCATTACTGCACTGCATCCTCCAGCACTTCTGAATGGTCTGAGACTATGCTGCCCAGCTGCTGTTGCTCCTCCCGCTGGATCCTATGTTTCAGTTCGCCATGCATCCAAGAAGAAGACATCCAAAGCTGCAATGAAGAAGGGCTCGCAGAAGAAGAATGAAGCTGAGGACGATGATGAGATTGAAGTGGAAGACCATCCTGTCCCAGTCATTGCTAAGGGAAAGAAGGGAAAGGCTGCTCAGGTTACCGAAGCAGATGCTGTCGAAGCGTTTCATCTGGATCAGCTGGAGAAGGACATGGATGCATCTGTAGAGAGGCTCAGTAGGGAGCTGAGGACACTGATTGGGAGAGTGGAGCGCTTGTCTCCTGGTCTGTCCTCCCCGACTATCACAATCATACGAGCAAAGTGCTGATGTTTAGCAACTTTACAGCTCTACTAGACTCTGTGCGCGTCGAGGAGCATGGCCAGCGGCATGCCTTGGCATCCTATGCTACAGTTTCTGTCAGCGGCAGCGAAGCTCTCACAGTCAACATTTTCGATCCTGCTGTATGGTGATCTCGTCAATGTTATGAATGCTGTCAGCTCATGCCAGGTATCTGCAGAGCGTCAAGGCCGTCGAAAATGCTATTCGCGATGCAGTCGACCTGAATCTGAATCCGCAACGAGTAGACGAAACGACCATACGAGTTCCGGTGCCGCGGTGAGTCTGGTACACGGAGATTCTGGCAATGTACATAGGCTGAAATGCCTTGTATCGACTATTCAGGCCGGACATGCAGACTCGAACGTCATTAGCCAAGAAAGCATCGGAGCTCGCTGAGAATGCAAGAGTAGCCATCCGAGCTGCGAGGCATCAAGGTCAGAAAGATCTGAAAGCGGATCAGGACAATAAAGTAGTAGGCGATAGCGATGCCCGGAAGGACGCGAAACATGCAAGCTTTCCAGGCTCGGAAGGAATTGTAGGAACTGGACTAATGCTTGTGTGATTTACAGCTGCAAGACGCCACAAAGAAGCGTACGGACGAAGCAGACAAGCTTTTTGCGCATGCTAAAAAGGTGCTAATGGACGAGTAGCTTCGGGTCGCGTCTATGCAAAGCAGATCACCATACGCTACGAGCTTCTGCTTTCGCTACGAGCTTCCAGTCTAAAGCAAATCTGCATACGCAGCGCCAATGTTTGCACCCGCCAGTCGTGCATGCATCTGAGAGCGGGCTAACCCTGCTCACTTGGAATGGCCAATATAGAGCATGACCACTAAGACGCCAAAAAATGCTAAACTACCCTCATAAGCGGTATGTCTCATATTACAAAGGAGATCTTGCCTTTTCTTAGGCCTCTCCGGAGCTGAAGCATCGAACATAGGGCCAACTGGCAGCATATTTTTACACGTTCTCCGGATCTGAACCAGCGCGTACAAAGGTAAAGCTTACCAGCTGACCTTATGCAAGGGCTTAGCGTTCAAAGGTCCACCGGACGAGGAAAGGCTTTAAGAGCTGATGGTCTGCTTGTCTTGCTTTCCTCTACAGCAAAACCAAACACACAACACACTCACTTCTCCAACACTCACTTCACTGCCGGCCAGTGCATCACTCCTATTCCATCACTTCATTCAGCACCAGATAGCACTATCTTACCATGTATAGCCTACTCAACAAGCCATCTTTCATCTTGCTAGCAGCTTCTACATTGTCGCTCGTCCTCGCTGCACCTGCTCCCATTACGAGACGCGCCATCGCAGGAAGCGGTCTTTCCAAGTGGCACAATTTCGAAGACAACATCGCCGGGACTAAACTCGCTCTCGGGAGTCGTTGGGCAGAAGGCTCTTTTCTTCAATGCGGCATGGGCTTGCCAGGTATCAAGGATTGGGGCCAGCTTGCTCAGGTCCCGTCGGGCAACTTCAATACCGACTGTTATCAGTGCGTCAAAGTCCAGGCGAATGGCAAGACTGCTTACGTCAGAGCAGTCGGTATCGCAGCTACTTTGGAAGTTGGGCAGTCGACTAAAGCAATACTAGACGTAGAGGACACCTACGACGCTTCTTGGTCATCTGCCCCTGATGCAGAATGCAATGCTCATGGAGTAGATCCATGGGATAGAAAGACGTGTCCCGCTCTTCCAGATGGTACATTCAAGCCTTTGTACATCACTGAGGCTGGCGGGTACTGCAGCTAGACAGTACAGCGGCGATTGTAATCAACTGAGCTTGGCTCATACTACCACGTCAATCTACTTGTTAATTGCACACAACAACGCCAGACGCGTTTCTACATGCTTACTAAGATAGATGTGATAAAACAAGCCGGAAATTTTGCCGGCAAGACCTAGTCAAGTGAGAAGCTCCGCTTCCAGCATGGCGCGGTCTGCATGGAGATAGCAGAAGACTCACCTACCAACTCTGCGTGATGTCTGGATCCGATGCGACTTTGACGACCTCGGCTCATGCCAGTGCCGGCAACCGTGGGCCTTTAGAGAAAGAGCTGGAGCCTGCAGTGGCCAGTCAAGCAGAAGTAGAAGAAGACTATCCAGATGGAGGGCTGCAAGGTAAGCTTCAGAGCTGGCCCGTCAAGGCTGGTCTTACTGCGAGTCAGAAAATAGAGCCTTGTTGATGAAGGATGTGCTCAACAGCCTGGCTCGTGGTCTTGGCTAGTTCTGCAGCGACATTCGCGACCTTTGGGTTGGTCTCAACAAGTTGCGAAAGCCCTGATGAGCCAGCTCTAATTTATTCGTCTATATCTCAGGTACATCTCTTCTTTCGGCGTCTTTCAAGGCTACTACCAAGTGAATCAGCTAGCGAATGAATCTGCTTCAAGCATAGCGTGGATCGGAAGTCTTCAGCTTTTTCTGATATTCTTCTCTGGCATCTTTACAGGTAAGCGGGTCAATCCTAATTCACCTGATTGTATGCTGAATTTGCTCCTACAGGCTACCTATTTGATGCAGGCCACTTTCGCCCAATAGTCACATGCGGGTCAGCTTTGCTGCTCATCGGGATCTTCCTGACAGCGGAATGTACGAAGCTTTGGCAGTTTATACTGGCGCAAGGCATCTGTGCAGGACTAGGATGCGGGCTCTTATTCTTACCAGGAGCTGGTACGTGTTCCCACTTTGACGGGCATGCGCTATCGGCTGAAACTTATGAACTCTGACAGCTGTCCTCTCACACTGGTTCAAGAAGAAGAGAGCGCTCGCATACGGCATCATAGCGTGCGGTTCCTCTATAGGAGGTGTGCTCTTCCGTAAGTTGCTACAGATTTCCCCGTATCAAGGCGCTAGCTAATCGGACCAATAGCTATTCTTCTTAGTCAATTGTTTGGGCAGATCGGCTTCAAGTGGGCAGTGCGTGTAGCAGGCTTCGTAGTGCTCGCATGTCTGGCGATCGTCAACGCATTTATGAGGCCTCGTCTGCCTGCCCGGACAGGAGGCAAAATGCTGGAATTCCACCACCTCAAAGACCCGGTCTACAGCTTGTTCTGCGTGGCTGCCTTCTTCATCATCCTTGGTCTTTATACGCCTATATTCTATGTAAGACCAGCATGCGATCTCTTCTCTTTACGGAAGATTGTCTGATTGTGTATACTGCAGATCTCATCGTATGCGCAATCGAAAGGCGTTAGCGAAGAATTGTCGTTCTATATGTAGGTCACGCGTAGCAATCTGCTACATGCAGGTACTGACCTTCAATCTTCGCTTCTAGCCTATCGATATTGAATGCGGCATCCCTCTTCGGACGCCTGATACCAAATCTTTTCGCCGACAAGCTTGGTCCTAGCAAGTGAGTCGGCTGTCTTCCAAATACAAAATTGCAGAGAGCTGAGGCCTTCCCAACAGTATACTGTGGCCTGCTTCACTCATTAGCGGAATATTATGCTTTTGGTGCGTCAACTCCATTTCTCTTTGTAAAGCAAGGCTGATGAGCCCTTATTCAGCTGGCTCGGAACAACCACCACAGGAGGCATCATAGCATTCGCGGTCGTGTACGGACCAGCGTCTGGGAGCTACGTAGCTACGATCCCGGCGGTCATTGCGAATATCACCCCGAACATGGATGAAATAGGCGTGCGGACTTCTCTGGCCTTCGGCATTATTTCTTTTGCATCTTTAGCAGGGACGCCGATTTCAGGTGCTCTGCACGGCGATGGAGACTGGGTCGGGCCTGCTTGCTTCGCTGGAGGTGAGTCGGGGTTGCGAACGCTCTGCACGGCATCGCTGATTTGGGCCTGTGATAGCGGTGGTCCTCCTCGGTGTGGCATTTGGTCTGTACAGCAGGCATCTGACTGTCAAGAGATACGGGACGTGGCGTGTATAGATTGTTGCAGGAGGACATCAGGCTAGTGCATCATGTATTCATATCTGTCCTTTCCATTTTACCCATTTCACAATTTTGCAGTACTAGATCCTTGCATGCTGAGCATATTCCTGCAAACTACATGACTTCTTGCAGGTGCCTGCTATGCGCGCAGAAGTTCAACTAGTATTCGATCGAAGGATCTTCTAGGGCGCCATCCTATCGTAAGTATCTTTTTGTGCATCATACTCGCTCTTGATGAGCTCTGCAAGCTGGGCACTTCTAGGGCGGATGTCACACTCGAAACGACTTGGAGCAGTCAAGTGGCCAGGCTCGAAAGCATCCTTGCTGACTTTACCGCGAGGAGCGTACGTGAAGGCGTGTAGGAGTCGAGGGACTGTTAACAATATCAACAACGTGCACATGCCTTGACAAGCGCCTGCCCTCACCAAGCAGCTTGAGCGAGTTGTCAGCCAGGAATTGGCCTAGGCATATACGTCTTCCAG
Source organism: Erythrobasidium hasegawianum (assembly GCA_001972285.1). Lineage (NCBI taxonomy): Eukaryota > Fungi > Basidiomycota > Cystobasidiomycetes > Erythrobasidiales > Erythrobasidiaceae > Erythrobasidium > Erythrobasidium hasegawianum. The sequence goes on from BCII01000028.1 coordinate 138,563, forward strand.
CGCCAAAGCCCATCTGCAGCGAAGTCTTGTAGCCTGCGTCTTCTGCACCGTCCTTCAAGCCGAAAGGATGTTTCACGAAGCGTTCAGGCATGAAGTCTTCAGGCTTGTCGAAGTGATCCGGGTTGTGATTGATGCCCCACGTATTTGCGACCACTAGTGTACCAGCTGGAATCACGTAGCCTTTGTATGTTTCAGTCTTGCTAGATAGGTGTGGTACGCCTGCCGGCGCCACCGGTCTCCATCGCAGGACCTCCTTGATGAAAGCGTGGCAGTATGGTAGATTATCAATGTCTTCAAGAGTCGGCATTCGTTCCTGTCCAATGATTTTGTCCAACTCCTTGTGAGCTTCTGAGACAGCCTCTGGATGAGTGCATGAAGCGAGCACAAATGTCAGGAGAGCTCCTGATGTGGTGTCACTACCTCCTTCCAGCATGACGCCACCGTTCCAGGCTAGACACTCGTCACTGAAGGTAGCCGAATCGTCTTCGATAAGCGTTTGCATCCAACATCCGGTAGCTTCGCCTTGCTTCAAGCGCTCCTTCAGATCATCAAAGAGGACTTGTTGATAGAATACCTTCATTTCCTTGCGGAGCTGTCGAGCCTTTGCCTTCCAAGGTGCTAGGGGACCTGGGAGATACTTTAGGGCAGGAAGCATATCAATCGGTGGGGCGGCGCCGACTGTACGATGCTTTGGGGTCAGTCAGGCACTCAGTTCGCGCGTCGTCGAGCTTACCTTCAAGGAAGAAGCTGTCGGTCCATGCATCAGTAACTTGGCCAAGGCCCGCAAGCTGATCTACCTACTTGAATCTGTGCTCCAGGTCATAGAACTTGGCGACGGAGAAGCCGGCTCTATCGATTCCATCAAAAGTAGGAGCCCGCTTGCCGTACGCGATTGCGAGCGTAAGACTGCACGAGTATCTCCTCATCTCATCATACCAGTTATCTGGGTTCTGGAGGATATTATGGAGGACCGCCGCGCTTTCTGCAACCTGTAGAGGGTTATGCTGAGCAACCTGGCCTTGTCCCAAGGTCTTGTTCCACATCTTTCGATACTGTGTCGACGTCTTGCCATTAGCTAGCAGGATGTGGTTGTTTCGCGCAATGAGGTCGTCATTGATGTATGCCGGAGCGCGGTCATTGAAGCTGTTGGATCGCTTGTCCAGCAGCTCAGCTACATCCACAGCCGAGTTCAAGACGACCATATTGCCCCCAAAGAGCTTGAGCGAGACGATATCTCCATACTTCTTCTTGAGGTCAAAGAAGTAGAGATGGGCATAGCGAGGCGGTATAGTAGTGAGATTGCCTAGAACAGGTGTCGTAGGAGGGCCAGGTGGGAGAGCTTTGTCGCGTTTGCCAACTTGAAGAAGTCGATACAAGGCAGCGCCAACGAGAGCCAGAATCGCCCACCAGAAGCTTGCCATGGCCTTAAGAAATGATACAGAGAGCAAGAGTGCTCGACGCCTACGTAGCGGGGCTTCATGCTAATCATGCAGTATTCGTCCGGGACCCCGATGGTCACCTGATCCGCATTCGTTCGGGAGTCGGACCGGGACCCCGATGGGTGCGATGGTCACCTGATCCGCAGATCCTGTGCACGGCAGGCACATATTCGCCTTTGCCAATCACGCACTCATGATAATGATACAGTACTTGCTCAATGCTGAATAAGTGCTTCGATACTGCACTATACAACGACAAGGCCAATTGAAGCTCGTTGCAACCTTGGAGCCCTACACCTTATCAGACACAGAATAAGAATACGTTTCTCCGGTTTCGAAGCGCTGCAAGTGACTCGCGTCAGCTTAGCGATTCTCTTAGTAACGAAAGCGATAATTGCGCACAGTCATGGCTCTGGCAGGTAGCTGTACTTCGACAGACCGGTTGTCTGGCAAGAAGAGGAAGGGCGTGGTTCTCCCGCCTAAGGACGTCGGACGGTACTTCTCCCCTTCATCCCCAATATCGATGGCCTGCTCGACCTTCGTCGACACACCGATCTGGAGAGTAATGGCATGTTGACGTGCTATCTGCTGTGCCTTCCTCCTTTCTTCCATACTGTGGGTAATTTGCCCGACTGGAAGACTCTGATCTACACTCTTGATGAAAACGCCATTGCTCGTCCCACCTCCTGCACCAGATGGGCGGAAGGAGCTACTTTCGAGGCGGGCATGACTTGCTGCACTGGCACGCAAGCAATAGCAGAAACTCATGAGATAGAGAGCAGGAATAGGTGCTATTGCAAGGATCTCGCATCAGTGACGAGATGTGTATATCAGAGCATTACCACTCACGAGCTGTCGCATTGAACATCTGCGCAGTAAGCAGCCGTAGTCAGCAAGGTAACGTGATAAGGTAATGTTCTGAGCCTTACATTCCATAACGTCGCATGGTGGACTGTCGCAGCATACGTGATCGCGGTGAAGATCTCAAAGAAGAGCGGCGCAACACAGGTGCCGAACGCCAGGACAGCGAGCGATGCGATAAAATCGTCCGTCCTGCAAGCCAACCAGAATTTTAGTCAGGTACAAATTCGAGGGTAAAGCTGCTAACGATTTGTTGAAGCCTTTCTTCATCTTGCGCAGACTGTAGCTAAGTACGCCAGCTATAAGCAGGTCAACTACTACTGATCCCCAAAGCCATAATTCTGTAGGGGCGAGAAGCATCTCCGTTCCGCCAAGGCCTCGTTGGAACATGACTATTCAGAACAAGCCAATCAGTACATTCGTGCAGCAGAGCTCTCGCGTTTTCTCTCACCATTTGCGACCGTGAGCCAGACTGCACCGGCCAAGCTCGCAAGAATCCCAGCTGCAATCGCTACGATGAGCGCGATATTGCGGCCTGTGATCTTCAGGCATCTGATGCCCATGAAGACTTGACAGACTGCAGCTGTGAGGCCAGCAGGAAGGGGAGCCAAGCTATCGGCTGTGTTGTATGTGTTCCAGGTCTCAGTGTCGCGGTGTTGCGAGATCATGTAGATCCATATTTCCTGAGCACGAGACCTCTCTTCAGTGACTGTTCCTTCGTGATGAGTGTCGAAGATCCTAACTCACGGCTGTGTTGATAGCCATGCAGGCGAGATTGCAGATCAACGCCGTCGTGAGTAGCGGTCTTGTCATTCTGCCGACGCGTGCCGTCTTGCTTAATAGCAGCGTGAGTGCCATTGATGTAGCCATGCCGCCAAGCATGAGTTCCAGCGTCCTGGCGAAGAACACTGTCTCAGCTTCCGCTGAAGATGGTCGTTAACATTGATTGCTCACCATCCTATCGCGCATGGACCAAGGACAGTTGTAGCTGTATCTTGAGGTGCAGTAAGCTGCAGAGAGTCGGACATAATGATTATATGATGGTAGACCTTTTGAGTTTAGGGTCTTAGGTCAGCCTTTGCATGGGCGGATTTTACAGTTTGCAGGAGGGTGAAGGCTGAGGAGCGTATATAAGTACGAGGCCCTGAAATGTTGTTCCTTGTGCGATAGTGCTGGAGAACAATGGCTGGCTGGGCTGATGGCTTCTTTCCCGAATAGGGAGGACCTAGAGCTATCAGCCTGCTCGAAACGTAGTAAGATGCATGGCAGAGAGGATAAGAAGTTGGACAGTTGTTGTTGTTTATCGGTGATCTTTTCCGTCTCTTGTGGGCTGGAATGCCCTCTACGAGGCATGCAGGCTGATCATCAGCTGACGGTCAATCAGCACCCATAATTGCGATAATACATCGCGTCATTGCACGCAGACTGATCCTGTAGTAGGATGTTGCGTGTTAGATTTGATGCGAATCTTGGAGAGGCCGCCTGAAGTTTGATGATTTCGATGCGTCTTTCTTACCCGCTCGCCATCGCACTTATTTCCAGACAGCGAGGACATGCTCGATATTCCGCCGATATCATCCAAGTATCAGAAACGAGATCACTGTTCGAACACCAGAAGTGACAGGCTACGGTGCTTCTCCCGGCGCTGAGCTTGTCATCGGCTCGACGGTCGTGGAATCAGCTAGTCGTTCAGGCGGCAGCTTGGTCAGCTTCTATGACTGTCGATGCATCCCGCGATACTGCGCACCACGTCCATCATGCTCAGGGAAAGAAGCGAAGCTCGAACGATGCCAGCGCTGGATCCGGCATGGGGACTGACAGAAGCAGAGGCAGAGGAAACACGCTGCAGGAGATCGCAAACAGCAGGACTGCCAAAGCATCTGCAACTGTAAAGCCAAAGAAGAAGAAGGCCTCGATTGCAGCAACATGGATCCTCACGCTGCTTGGCCTTTTCGTCGTGGGAACCTTCATTGTTCTATCGACTGTACGGCATTACTTCGGGACACATACAGAAGACTTCATAAGCCTGGAGGAGATTCAGCCGTTTCGAATGCAAGAAGCTAGTCTACCTTACGAACCGAATCTCCCGCTAGACCAGGTTGCTGAAGAGCAGCGCAAGGGGTTGCACAGAGAGAAGATCCCAAGAATCATACATCAGACATGGAAGACCGACATCCTGCCAGAGCGCTGGGTAGCCGTGCGAGAGGCCTGCATCAAGCTGCTACCGGATTACGAGTTCAAGCTCTGGTCTGATGAGTCGGCAAGAGAGTTCATCAAGGCAAACTATACTGCGTTCCTTCCTACATGGGATTCGTACAGTGGGTCTTACCGATCTACAGTCTTTTGACCCAGTGTTTAAAAAGCTCCGTGTTCGCAGCCTACAATATTCAGCGCGCCGATGCAATACGATACTTTGTTCTTCACCAGTTCGGCGGCATCTACATGGACCTCGACATCGGCTGTCGGGCGCATCCTGGTCCTCTCATGCACTTCGAAACGATACTACCAGCGACAAAGCCCGTAGGCGTATCCAACGATCTCATATTCTCTGCACCCCGGACTCCATTCATGGATTTGGTCATCAATTCGCTGGAGACCTTCAATCACGATTGGCTGTGGATGAACTATCCCACGGTCATGTTTTCGACAGGGCCGATGTTCATATCTGCGATGTACTCAATGTGGTGCAGAACCCTAGCGAGCGGCATTGGCATCAACGATTTTCATCGCAATAGCAGAGTCAGGATCCTCCCGAAAAGCTTATACGGCAAGAACGCTGCCCCGGAAGCCGTACCAGACTCCTTCTTCTGGCACTAGTGCGTCAAAAGTGCTGCTATCTGTAAGCGCCTCAATCTGACTTGCTTGTCTGCGATAGCTACGGATCGTCTTGGCATGCCGGCGATGCTGGCTTCATCGGCTTCTTGGGCAAATACGGCTACAAACTCCTTCTCCTTGGAAGCTCATTCGTCATCATCGGCTTTTGCTACCTTGTATGGGCCAAGCGAGGATATAAATTGCTTTCACCCCGCCCCAATCCTGCGCTCCTCGAGCCGTTCGAGCTGAACAATTCCACAAGCCCGCAAGACAGTAGCAGTAAGTGCCCTCATTCCATACACCTACGTAAAACCTCAAAACTAATGTAAGAATGTCGCTCAGGCGTGTCCGCTATTGGATCGCGCATCCTGGAATTTGTCAAATCTCTTGTCACTGTCTCATCCCCTTACGATCCTCTACCTTCTAACCCGCCATCTCAAGTTACGTTCGATGCCCGCATTCGCCCTCCGTCGCTTGACAGCGATTCTCTCTCTCTTCACTCTATACGGAAATATCCCACCCCCGTACAAACGCAGAAACATCCGTTCACCAGAGAGCCAAAAGGAAGACAGCGCTCTAAAGATGTCGAGAGGGGATCGCCTATACGGTCCAGGTCAGGCAGCAATCAAGCGAAAGATGCCAATGGGAGCGCTGGATGGTACTGGAGTCATCCGCCGAACGAAGCAACCCCTACAGCATCGACAAGCGCCGTAGCTCCAACTTTCTCGCGGCGCGGTCTGTCTCCAGAAGGTAGATCGCAAGGCGACGCCTCGGTTCAGCCACCCGAAGCATCCATTCCGCAGCGTTCCTCTCAGCCTAAAATACCTCGCTATTCTCCTCTGGCCTCTTCACCTCCAATAAATGCTCCTTTTTTCCCTTCTACTCGTGAATATCGCACTTCACCTTCATCCTCCGACCTCTCCGCGCCTAGATATCCTCGGCGGCCTCCTATAGCAAACCATCCTAGCGAGTCAGATACGGATCTTTCAGCCAGCGAGCTCATGGATCTGCTCACGGAGCTAGAGCCCGTCGTCAGCGCATCGGCGAGATCTGCTCAGAATCCGGGTGAAGAATCGTCAAGGCTCGTGCGGAAACGCTCGTTCACTAACGATAATAGTCCACGGATACCAGACTCGCACTAGCCTCATGTACAAACGTATATAGAACTCACGCACATATTTCCTTCAGTCGGCAGAAAGAATTTCTACTGTATAAAGACCCAATACGCATATGAGAGACGGCTGTTTGGACCTCCTCAGCTTTTACACGCGCTTCACAGGCACGCGTCCTACGAGCCGCGATTCACTAACACGGATCTGGCTTCCGGGAGCATAAGCCTATTAATCACCTCGACTGAAGAAGGCTTGGACGTCCTCCAACGACAACACCTATCGCCGCGACTGTAGTCAGCACGTAGCTCCCTGAGCACTTTGGATCATACCCCTCGAGAGCCTTCCCGTCCTGCAAAACAGCTTTTCCTGCCTTTCGTACAACCCTTCAAGCCTCTGCTGCAAAACCTTTCAGGTCTGTCTGACGACCTTTCACCAGGGCAATGCACTGCCGCAGAAAAGCCCATCTGACTTCATCATGAAGGACTGGCTATATGACCTACCAACCGCTAAACTGTGTAAGCGAAGATGCGCCACGCAATCTCCGTCGCTTTTATATCGCTGGTGCTAGCAATGCAAGCTGCTGGAACCCCGGTCGCTACTCAGCATCTGGTCCGGCGGCAGCAGGAACAAAAGGACGATTCGAAAGACGACCCCAAAAGCGCCGAAACGAGGACGCGAAATGCTAAAGATGATAAGCACTCCGAGAAGCAACAATTAACGACCGCGACTGCTGTAGCTGTAGCTCAGCCGTCTGCTACGGTTGATACCAACTCAAAGGGAAAAGTCAACGTCACACTGGCTTCGATGCAGTACAGTCAGTCTCTGTGCACAAACACGAGTCAGGTCCTCAGCGAATCTTGGCTAAACATAACCTGGAATGCAAAGGGCAAGTTCAGCAGCACACTGTATGCAAAGTATGGTACGGATGGTTTCAATGCGTGGACACCTGGCATGTCGACCCAGGCAAACACGGAAGGCAAGAGACTTGATGGGAATAAGAAGAAAGACAATCTGGCAGTCGATTGGCAAATGTCTTACCAGGTAAGCATGATCCTTGCATTCGCGGAGCAGCTGGCTGATTCGCATGACATCTTTTCCAGCACCAAGTGTTCCAATACAACAAAGCGGTTATCTTTACTATCGCCATCCGCGACGAAGCTCTCAATGCAACAATCGCCATCTGGGATACCAAGAAGATAGCTATTGTAGGCAACTGCGAAAAGAAGGGACAAACAGTACAAACAAAGAAAACAGACAAGGACGACGATACTCACAGCCAGGAGGAGGTAGATGATGCGTCCTCAGGGACGGCAGCGGCAAGTACGAGCGCAGGAGCGGCAGCGGACGACGGAGAGAGCCAGCGAGGTGGTTCCTCAGCAGATCAGAGCGCGGCAGCATCGCCAACAGTATCCTGCCGCGCAGGTGTGCTACTTATGACCTGGATTGCCAGCGCAATATTGGTTTCTGGGCTCTAGTGAACGCCGAGCAAGCAGCAACTGCCTAATGTTCCTTCGTTGTATAGCTCCAGAATCAGCAAACAATGTTCCGCCTTATATTTCGCTTCACTACTTCGACAGGCTTTCTTGAGTAAGGACCATCCGACTTGACTTTCACTTATAGGAGCTGATCCAAGTATCTGTTGAACCACCAGTTCTGAAGTCTTCCAGTCGCAGCAAGACATCTGCTCTGGACATCGACCTCATCTAAGCAGACGAACACTGTCTATCCGTAAATTTGAACATTTCGTGTTAGCCGACTTGCGATGGTTCGCTCGTACTCTAGACATGGACCGGTCGAGGCGTTTGGAGGTAAACGCTCATCTTGAGATGTCTGTTCTGGCGCTGAAGTCGGTCGTCAGTCATTGCGAGCAATTCTTCAAATGCCATCTTTGACGGCAAGGTCGCCTGGGTCCCAGGGCTGGAAGATGTCTTGAAATGGGTACATAGGCCATCCACTGACTACCTTATGGGCGATGTAATGCTGAACCTGTTCCCGCAGAACATGAAGAAGGGAGAGCTTCTCGAAATGTGGCATGAAACTGGTCTGCGGAGCGAAGTGACCTGCATCGCACGCTCTTCCATCAAGGATACCTTCGCTGTTGGCTACCAAGATGGCAGTATCCGTCTCTGGAGCGACTTCAACAAGAGCGTCACTGTAACGTTCAACGGACACCGAAAAGCTGTTACTAGCTTGGTCTTCGATAGAGATGGGACACGGCTCGCAAGTGGTAGTCAAGATACAGATATTATCGTCTGGGATGTAGTCGCAGAGACCGGCATGTTCAGGTGAGTTGCGAATCGACTTTCCTAGCCAAGACACTGCTAACGTAAGAACTGTAGGTTACGAGGCCATCGCGATCAAGTTACCTCGCTTGCCTTTGTATCAGCACCTCCTGCAGAAGTACTTCCCGAAGACCCTTCTTCCTCAACACCTGTGCTCAACAACGACCCTCAGCAGAACCACCTAGTTTCTTGTTCGAAAGACACGCTCCTGAAGCTCTGGGACATCACAACGCAGCATTGTATCTCCACCGTAGTTGCTCACCGTACTCAAGTCTGGTCATTGGCAACATTCGTAGACCCGTCGACTTCGTCAGTCGTGGTTATTACAGCGGGAGGAGAAGGAGAAGCGAAAGCTTGGAAGATAAATTCAGATATCTTGGCGGGAAAGCGCGAGATGACAACAGACAGCACCGATGCCTCGCCATCCAGAGCTATCACGCCGCTTGTGGACGGACTTCTGCCTCTAGCATCCATCTCGCATGCGCAAAGGATCTCTCAAGTTGCCTTTCACCCCGTCGAGCAGCTGCTCGCATTTCATACCACGGAAAAGACTGTCGAAATACTGCGTCTGCGCACCGAGGAAGAGATACGAAAAAAAGCAGCAAGAAGGCGGAAGAGAGAGCGCGAGAAGAAGAAGGGCAAGACCAGCAACGGCGCGGCCGATGACGAGGATGATGATGTGGATGTGGGCCAAGAGCCTACCTGGAAAGACCGGCTGGCAAGCTGGATTACCATACGTACACCAGGAAAGATTCGGTCGTTCGACTTTGGAATTGGCGCGAATAAACTCAAGCATGAAGTCACCGTTATGTGTGCACTGGCGAACAACTCGGTCGAAGTATACCAGCTGCCAGACCAACCAACAAAGTCGTCCAAGAAGGATGCTGCCGGAGAGTCAGCGGAAGCAGAGGCTACCAAGCTGCATGCATTGGACCTACAAGGTCACCGTACCGACATACGTACACTTGCTCTATCGTCAGATGATGCTCTGCTGGCTTCTGGTGCGAATGGCTCACTTAAAATCTGGAACGTCAAGACCACGAAATGCTTGCGCACGCTCGATTGCGGGTATGCTATCTGCTCCACCTTTCTACCAGGTGACAGACATATTGTGGTCGGCACCAAGAGTGGAGAGCTCCTGCTCTATGACATTGGCAGCAGTACTTTGCTAGAGACATTCCAAGCTCATCAAAGCACGGTATGGGGCGTAGCTGTGAGACCGGACGGTAAAGGACTCGTTAGTGCCAGCGCCGACAAGGATATCAAGTTCTGGAACTTCGAGATCAAGGACATCGTAGTCAACGCAGAGGAGGATGACGCGCCCGAGGTAAGCCCATGTCGATAAGTTTCTTACCCCGGCGGCCGGGCTGATGGACCTCTCATCAGGCCAAGCGACGTGCTTTGTCGATGAATCACGTCAAGACCCTGAAAATGACAGACGACGTATTGGCCGTGAAGTACAGCCCTGACGGACGTTTCTTGGCAGTCTCACTGCTTGACTCTACCGTGAAGGTGTTCTATGCCGATTCTCTCAAGTTCTTCCTGTCCCTCTACGGCCACAAGCTGCCGGTTCTCGCTATGGATATCTCAAGCGACTCGAAACTCATCGTTACTTGCTCCGCCGATAAGAACGTCAAAATTTGGGGTCTCGACTTTGGTGATTGCCATCGTTCCCTATTCGCGCACGATGATAGTATCATGCAGGTGCAGTTCGAGAAGGGCTCTCACTACTTCTGGTCCGTTAGCAAGGACAAGCTGGTCAAGTATTGGGATGGCGACAAGTTCGAGTGCATTCAGAAGCTTGATGGGCATCACGCCGAAGTATGGGCGTTGGCAGTGAGCAATGAAGGAAAGTTCGTTGCCTCGGCTGCACACGACAAGAGCATCAGGATATGGGAAAAGCTCGATGAGCCAGTGAGTCCCTACAACATCTAAAACGGTATCAGCGATAGCTTATAAACCTTGTAGCTTTTCTTGGAAGAGGAGCGCGAAAAAGAGCTTGAAGCCATCTACGATGCCAGTATTGAGCGAGATCGGGAGAGGGACGAGCTTAGAGCCACTAAAGATGGTGGAATAACTGGACCAGAAGCTACAGCTGTGGAAAAGACCACGACCGAGACCTTAATGGCCGGAGAGCGAATCATGGAAGCTCTCGACATTTCGGAAGAAGATCGAGCGGGCGCAGATGCGCACGCCGAAACGCAAAAGACAATGTCGGCTGAAGCTGTTGCGAGAATGGCACCCAGAAAACGAAACGCCATCTTCACGATTTACTCGAGTGACATAGAGCCAGAAGTTCACGTTTTGAAAGTGGTTCAGAAGATCCCTCCAGGCTCTCTCAACGATGCTCTACTGGTACTGCCATTCGCAAAGGTTGTGTCCATGCTGAAACACCTAGACTTCTGGGCTGAGAGAGTGAGTGGCTACAATGACCGAATTTGGCGTCGGTTCTGACTCTGTAGCGCGCAGAAACTCAACATCCCGCTCACCTCTCGGATACTGTTCTTCCTGATGAAAACGCATTATTCGCAAATCATCGCGACGCGCCTCATGAGGACGACCATACTGCAGTTGCGGGAGCATCTTGGCTCGGCGCTGGCGGATCAGAAGGTGTGCATGGCAGTGCTTTCTTTACGAAAGTCCAGATCTGACTATCGTATCAGGACACTATTGGCTACAACCTTGCTGCTCTGCGGCATCTTCAGAGGCAAAATATCTCGAAGAAGGTGAACGAGTTCTACGAACGAGAAGGCTTTGGCGGGGAGGAGAAGGTCCGCGCACGTCTGGAAGAAGGCATGAAGAAGCGTAAACGCGCTAGCATCAAAGCGTAGCGCGTCCTACACTTGGCCGTGAGCTGCATTCTTGCCAGGCATACTTAGGCTGCGTGCCTGAGCCATACCATCATTCTTGACCGGGACTGGTATGCGACAAAGTCCATTCCACCTGCATTGTTGTTGCCAGTTTCATATTGCGGTTGGAATGTACCACGTCTAATCTTGGTCTGCGAGGTAGGGAGCTGTCGACTTCTGTAAATCTCACGCTTCTCTCCTCTCTCCTTACCAAATCCACTCACATATTCTTACTATAATTACCTCCCTCCCCTTTCGATATCCATGAGCTTATTCGTCAGTCTAGCTGTCTTGGTGCAGCTACTCGCTCCGCTTTCCATTTCTGCTGCGCCTACTGGAAACCTCACCTCTCACACCAAGCACACCCACCACGACGGCAAACACACCAACCTCACTCTCCCTCACTCTCGCCAAAATGGTCTTGATGGACGAGCTCTTGGCGACTCTGACGACGATGGGTGGATCCCTTTCGACTCCTTTGGCCTGATGGTGCCTCTTGAGGAGCGAGACTGCACTACTATTGACTGTCACCAGCACATGCAAACCCCTCCTTCTACCTCCGAAATGCTGCAACCTGTCAATGCCCGTCAACCAAGTAGCAGAGACGTCCTCACTCGCAGAGGCACCTTCTTCTTGGACGAGATTACTGGAAAGCCCGACTACTCAGTCGCCAATCCAGATTCTGAGCATGCCACTCCATCATCGTCGACGTCGGTGCGCAGCAGAGACTTGACCTCTGCCTCGGAACCCCACAATCGCTCTCTCCTACGTCGCGTCAGCAATACCCTCGGGCGTCTGATGAAGCGCAAGTCCAAGTCCAAGAAGAGCTCGAAGAAAGGCAAGAAATCCAAGAAGAACAAGAAGTCCTCTGGAAACAGTCTGACTTCGGCTGTCAAGGATGTAATGAGTGGAGCTACCATCCTGTAAGCTGCTCGTTTCAGCATACACAAATTCAAAAGGCTAACATTGCTTCCACGAAAGCACCACAATCACATGGTACACCGGACACGATCTCCTTAATCCTTACTGCGACCGACAATCGAGCTGGACACCAACAGACGACTCACTGATAGTAGCTGTCACTCAGAAATGGTCTCAGCGGCCTGCATGTGGAGAGTTCCTGGAGATTTCGACTACTGAGAAAGGTCAAAAAGTGGGTTGGGCCCTTCGCTGTGCTTGAGGCTCTCATGCTGAAGTGTTTGTCCATCTATAGCGATCTGTCATTGCGAGAGTGGTCGACCTGTGCGGCGGCTGCATCCCCGAAGTTGCACACGCAGATCTCAGCAAGGCGGCGTTCCAGAAGCTTTACGACCTTGACGTTGGGCGAGTGCAAGGATGTAGGTCGGCGCAGCCAGGATACAGAGGGTATCAAGCTGATGATGCAATCGCAGTGAAAATGCGACGTGTCGGTGCGCCCAAGAAATGGTCGAATCGACTTTATGGCCCTAAGGCATTGTAGCCTCTAGAGAGGGTGCTGGTGATCATCTATCTTCTCCTTGGATGTACTTAGTAATCTTGTAGACTTTTTTGTACTGGAATTCATAGACATTTCTGTCGCGCGAACATCCCTCTTGCTCTCCCAAATATCACCTCTTTCCGGCACAGCTGCAGACGATTGATCATCGTGTAGCTGTCGACACGCATATCCTGCTCAAGCTGATAGCACACATGCTTGTTTCAAAACGCGCGCTTGGCAAGCTCGCTGACACAACCTTCATCATGTTTTCAAGAACATTTGGAACTCCAGGCGACCCACGAAGGCTAGAGAGTACAGTCGCGCTCATGAAGGGCTATATAACTGACCGTCATGGCTGTGCTACGTCGACCAAAGTCAACAGGATTGCTCGTGAAGCTCGCTTCTGCTCAACGCACACCAGACATGTTATCGCGAGCAACTATTCTATCGCAGCTATCCGGAACCTGCTCCATACAAGCTATGTCCCCCACCGCATCTCGTCGCTCGTCTCTGAAAGAGAAGCCAGCAGCTCGAAAGTCAAGCAATGCTTCATCCCTCTGCAGCTCGAATCAATCCGCCGACATTGCAACCTTGGCAAAGGTTCCCGTGGTAGTGAGAACATCGTCCATCTCCAAATCCACAACCCGATGTGGAAGCATCGCCTCCGAAAAACCCGTCAAGCCTGCACAAGAAAAGCCAGCAAAGAACAAGCAGATCCCCGAACAGACCAAGCCAACAGCTGCAGCTGACGCGAAGGACCCCTTCAACGAGCCAGTCCCCGGCTTGGGCAAGTGGCAGCATGAGCGGGCCGTCGAGTGTCTCGCTAGACTCTTGGAGGGCAATCCCATACCTCAGACCAGATACATCAAGCAGCGATCGGTCTATTATAGCAAAATGGATCTTATCAAGTTAGTGGGCAGGCTGACACAGTACAATCACCTCAATCGCTTCTTGGTCGGGGGCATGTATCTTCAATCGGCATGGACCTGGGTCAATCCAGAGACAGACACTCTTCTGGCTCTTCGAGAGTATCTGCGAAGAGGTTGCGACCCCGAATACTTCACATCTGGGGCAGGAGCCGGCTGCGTTGTGTCGTGATGAAGTACTTTTAAAGTGTAAATCTCGTCTGTCCTGCTGCTCAATGCTCGTTTCATCTATATGCCGTCTCACCAGAGGCTCAGGATGTCTTCTCGGCCTGCTGTACGCCCCGATTGGCTGACTCGTCTCGAATTGATGCTGCATTGATTGCGAGCATGCCGGTTTAAGCACTGGCCATTCTTCCTCTACCTCGCGCGATGAGTACGTATGATACACACGAGTATTGCTTAAACTCAATCCTGGCATAATGGAGATGCAGCTGTATGTCTCTGCCAGCCGTTGGCAGAAGAGCGACTGCATCAGCGAGTTCAACATTCTCTGCCTGCTTAGTTTTGCAGTCTGTGATTCAGGTGTATTCATCTAGCGAGAGTCGGCAAAGAGTGCAATTCTACTTTTCTACATGTATTAGAAGGAAGGAAGCGCAGAACCGTGTCGAAGGATAAGAGAGAGAAGAGGGCATGAATTGTATAGAGAGAATACGATATAAGCATGCCGGCCAGGCGGCATGAGCCAGATAAGCTTCTACAGATGGAAGTCGCTTTTTGAGTACTTTGTCTTTGCGGCCTGTGTAGACGGATCAGAGTATTAGTATTAGGGTGCGAGTGAAAGAGATGCAGAAGCACGCACGGCCGCCTCATCGGTGAACCAGAATACCTCTCCCGGCGCTACTGGTCTTACAAGAGACGCAGGAAGAGGAGGTTCATGACCATCCAGCGCCTGCGATAATATCTCCTTCTTTCCATCACCCGTGAGTACGAAAGCAGCTCTGTACGCATGTGCCAAGACGGGATATGTGAGTGTGATTCTTTTCGCGGGTGGTTTGGGCGAGTCGTCGAGCCATGCTATCCAGCGCAGTTCTTCTTCTAACAATGGGTGACCAGGGAAAAGAGAGCATGTATGGCCATCCGGTCCGACTCCTAGAAGAACGAGATCAAATCGCGGGAAAGCAACGGCGTTCTTGCCTGCAAAGCATGCTATCAATTGTTGTTCGTAGTCCCTGAATGGAAAACATGTTTGTAAGCACGACAGCTTCATGATCATGTAAATCGGCTAAATTATGCTCACTCTGCCAGCTCTTCGGGGTCATTTAGCAAGTCCGTATTGATAGTGTGGATGTTCTCCCTTGGTAGAGGCACTTTTGAGAATAAAGTATCGTTGTTGAGCTTGAAATTCGAGTCTTCATGGTCCAAAGGCACGATACGTTCGTCGGCAAAGAAGACCTCCCTGTGCGGCATATGAGCAAGTCAACACATATCCTGAGTCACTGTTTCCTCTTCTGCTGGCTGAAGCCTGGCTCCTGTTGAGACCCTAAAGTCGCAGGCCGCAGACTGACCATTTGTCCCATTTGACTCTGTCGTTCCCGACGAGGTGCTTTGCCAACGTAGCAGCGAGGGAACCACCCGAGATAGCGAGCTTGAATGCGCTGCGCTTGTTGATGGCGTCGTCCTGGGCGCTTATCACAAATTCGGCCAACCCTTTCGAGACTTGGTCTGCTGTTGAGAAGGTGTAGAGCACTGGAGGGGTTGGGCTGTAACATGTCACAGTACAGCACAGTACAGAGCAAAGTCAGTATACAGCTATCCTGTAAAACTTTTTGGCTTTTTCTGCCTTGAAGCTGCTCGTGATTCTTGCTGGCGCTGAAAGAGCGGCCTTACCTGTGGGCGTGCTGAGTAGCCATGATGGTGGATTGTGATAGTACTTCTTGATGTATACTGCGTTGTGTAGGTTCTTGAATGTAAAGATGCGTTCTTGACTCTGATCAATCAGAAGCTAAACCCAGCAAGCTCACCATTCAGCGGATCCCTAAATCAAGGCGGAACGGCCGGAGTCAGCGAGGAAGCGTATACACATTCGCAATCACATAGACTAGCCCTTTCGTCCAAGTTGCGAACTACCTCAATCCGCCATCATGACGGCCTCGGCTGAGCTGGATCCCGTCAAGCTGTATGCCATCCTGGCGGACCTTCTGACAAGAAGTAACGATTTGTGTGTGTTGCAATGTTTATGGCGTCCCTTCCCGGCCCCAAAGACTGACCAGCGCGCGCGTTCGATGATGCCAGATCCGAGATAGCTGTCTCCCCTTACATCCTACCTCTACCCGATGCCAAGGAAGATTCCTCTTCCTCTGCCTTCGCTTCAGACCCCTCTTCCTCTTCTTTCATTTTAGCGGCACAACACTCTACTTCCATCCATCCCTTTTCTCTGCTCGAGGGCGATAAGCTAGTGATACCTCAGAAGCCACTGTACAAAGCGTACGCAGTTGCTATCAAAGCATCTGCGCGATACAGCAGGAAGGAAGTGGATCAGGCGCTGGGAAGCGAAGCTCTGGATCGAGATTCCGAGGACGTTACCGCTCACGGCACGCTCGCACGTCTTGACAACCTCACTCGCGTCATTCTCGTACAGAACCCAGAGCATCTGCGAGCTCTTAATTTCCGAAAGAAGCTCATACTCCGTAAAGTGAGCAAGGCGCACAAGATGCAATTCGATGCAGCAGTACATCAAGCCATACGCGACGAACTTCATCTCGCACGCCTCATACTGGGTCCAGCTGCCAACGCCAAGATGGCTACGCTCTGGCATCATCGCAAATGGCTTCTCAGCCTGCTTTTCCAGAAGAAGGAAGCGCTTGCAAAGTATTTATATAATCTTCCGTCGATACTACTGCCGCATGATATACTGGAGCAAGAGCTTGAGCTGGTGGATCAATGTGCGAGCCGCTATCCGCGCAACTACAACGCATGGGCATACAGAGCCTGGTTGATACGCGGCGCAGACGCGGATCAGATACAGGTAGAATGGGATAGGATAACGAAGCATCTGCGAACCAATATCACGGACCATACGGCGGTGGTACATGTTCTCAACACCCTGCTACCCAGGACCGCAGATGAAGGCAGGAAGAAAGACCTGCTGTATATAGCGCATGACCTGGTGGAGAGATACCCGTACAAGGAGACGCCATGGCTGTTTCTGCGTGGTCTCATCATAAAGCTCAGCGATCAGCAAGTGGTCCTCGATTCGCAAAGGCTGCCGCAGAGGATATTGGCAGAAGCGAGAGTGACATTGGAGAAGTATCCTGTGGACGATGAGCAAACAGAGGCTTCATGGGCAGCGAAAGAAGCTCAGGAGGCTGCAGAACATGCCCTCAGAACAGCATACTTTTTGAATGCGATGGGCGATCCAGGGCACCCAGATTATGGATCTTTAGGTAGCATGAAAGCGAAAGCACTGCTAGAGCGATAGGTCTCATGTTTGGTAGATTGCGTTGATCCGCAAAGCCAGCTCAGAGAGTGTCTTGCTTGCTTTCTTCTTTCTCGTTGCACCACACCTTTCCACGGGCAGAACATTCGCCTGGTGTGTAGTTAAACAGTGCACTCTGGCTTCAACATTGTCGTTTAATCTTCAACTGGCCAGAGAGGTTTCCAAGCCGGGCGCGTGGCTGCGAACAGCAAGCTTTACCGGGGCGTAAAGCGCAATTAAGCCAGTATACAAGGCGCAAGATTACAAGCAGTGAAAGGAGAAAGATCAAAGAATCCAAAAGTTAAGAAGGGCTACAGCTGGCCTCGATGGCCTCTCCTGCTGGACAAGGAGGGTACCAGCAGCAGCACCAGCAGCAGCAGTATGCAGGCGCTGGCAGCCCGCCGTCGTCGTCGATGCAGCAACAGCAACCCATGCTGTTTGGCGGACAGCAGCAGCAGCAGAACCACCAAGGTCCCTCGTCAGCCATGCCGCCGTTTGGCACCTCGAGCCAGATGTCGCCTGGCTTCAATACCGGAAATGGGATGCCCAATGGAAACCAGCAGCCAAATCCACAGCTAATGCTACCTCCTGGCCTGGACAGAGACAAGCTGCAGGGAATGAGCCAGGTGCGAGGACGACTTCTGCCTGTTTCGACGGGCAACTTTCTGGGCAATTCTGACTTTTGATGCGTATGGTGATCACAGCGCATGCAGCAGCTGCGACAAGCTGGACAGACTGAGCAGACAAGCCCTGAACTGGCCCAGATCTCCCAGACATTCAACTTCATCCAGAAACATGTAGCCAAGATGAAGCACATGCAGATGCTCCAGCAGCAGCAGGCAACGCAGCAGCAACAGAATCAGCAACAGGGTCAAGCACAATCACCTGCTGCCGGTCTTGCTGGTATGCAGCAGCAACAAATGCCAGGCCAGATGTATGCCAACTCGCAAGCTCCGCAAGCGATCCAGCAGAATGGACAGCAAGAAGGCCAAAACGGATATGCTCCACAAGCTCTGAACTTACCCCTCATGCCTCTTGCCAATGCCGGTCAGCCAGGTGAGCCAGCCCATGTCATTCTGGTCTTCAGGGCTCAACATTGATGCATTATCTTAGCAGTCAACGGCCAGCAATCCAACGGCAACCCATTCTCCATCCCTTCTCCCTCTCACAACACGCAACAACAAACACAAGAATCTACACCTCAGACCGGTACTTTCCCAAATCGCCATGTTCAGCTCAACCCCCAGCAGATGGATGCTTTCAGAAACCAGATATTCGCTCTCCGATTCTTGCAAAAGGGAGAAGCTATCCCTGCGCACATTGCAGCCGTCATCTTCAATCCTCCTCAGCCTGGTAGCGGATCACCCACTCCACCCCTTCCAGTAACAGCAAAGACCGAACCTCAATCAGTCGGTACTCCCTCATCCTCTACCCTACCATCTCAATTACTCAATCAACAAAACATCGTGCCTACGCCAGATGCAGCACCCTCTGCAGCGACAAGCGGTCCTCAATCGAAAGAAGCGTCTGTCGAGCCAGAAGTGGAGATCGAAGAAATCCCACCGACATTGATCGCTCCTTACAATGCGTACAGAGATCCTCGACAGGTTCTTGCTGCCTTGCGAGCGAATGTCCAAGCGGAGTCTATCAGGACAGCACCTTTCATCCCTTCTTTGATGCCGGCTGGCTTGGATCCCTACTCTCTGCAATCCGAAAGGTCCCGCTTCCTGGAAGCGCGTATAGCACAGCGCAAGCGAGAGCTCGAAGCTATGCCAAGCTTGCTGGGAGACGGAGCAGCTGTGGATGTTGATCAGCTAGAAAACCTGCCACCTGAACAGAAACTTGAGCTTCTGAGCAGTCAAAAGCTCAAAGCGCTCATCGAGCTTAAATCCCTGAATTTACTACAAAAGCAGAGACAGATGCGGGAAGATGTTGCTCGAGGCTTGAATCAGGCTATCTCGCTGAACTTGGTGACGGATAGAAATGCGTACCGAGCAACGAGAAAGATCACTTTGAAGGACGCAAGGATAGTAGACCAGCTCGAGCGGCAACAAAAGATAGATCGGGAGAATAGGGCGAAACAGAAACACGTCGATCAACTATTAGCGATCGCAAAGCATGGAAAAGCAATGGAAGAGGCTCACAATGCACGAAAGTCAAAGATGCAGAGATTGGGCAAGAATATCTTGCGTTGGCATGTCGAAGCAGAGAAGGAGGAACAGAAACGTATTGAACGAATCAGCAAAGAGCGTCTGAAGGCACTCAAGAACAACGATGAAGAAGCATATATGAAGCTCATCGATACTGCCAAAGATACGCGTATCACGCATCTCCTAAGACAGACGGATACCTTTTTGGACTCTCTATCACAGGCAGTCGCCGTGCAGCAAGCCGAAGCTTCCGATAGAGATCCGATGGCTATGGATGGGAAACAGCAAGATACGACTACGGCTGGGGAAGTTGATGAGTCTGCATTTGGTGCCGTGCCCGTCTTTGAAGAGGAGCCGCAGGATAAGGGCAAAGCGGACTACTATAATGTCGCGCATAGAATAAAGGAGACAGTCTCAGAACAGCCTTCCATCCTCACTGGCGGAACTCTCAAGGAGTACCAGATCAAGGGACTTCAGTGGATGACTTCGCTCTACAATAACCGACTGAATGGCATTCTCGCAGACGAAATGGTGAGATCTCTCCAGATGATCAGCTCCCGGGACGTTCGAGCTGACTTTGTAATTCCAGGGTCTCGGAAAGACCATTCAGACAATCTCTCTCATAACCTTCCTGATCGAAAAGAAGAAGCAGAATGGTCCCTTCTTGTGCATCGTACCTCTATCCACCCTTCCAAACTGGACGCTTGAGTTCGCGAAATGGGCGCCAACCGTGAAAGTCATCATCTACAAGGGTGGTCCTCCTGTCCGCAAATCTATCCAAGGTAGGATGAAGAGCGAGGGCTTCCAAGTCTGCTTGACGACGTACGAGTACATCATCAAGGACCGACCTTTCTTAGCGAGATATAAATGGGTGCATATGATCATTGATGAAGGTCATCGAATGAAGAACACACAATCAAAACTCTCCGTCACTCTCACCCAATACTACAATAGTCGGTACCGCTTGATTCTGACCGGTACTCCCCTTCAAGTCAGTACAGAATGACTTCGGTCTTCACTATCTGCTAATAATATAATGATGTTTGCTTTCTACAGAACAATCTTCCCGAACTTTGGGCTCTTCTAAATTTCGTCCTTCCCAAAGTATTTAACTCTCAAAAATCGTTTGATGAATGGTTCAATACGCCATTTGCCAACACTGGAGGCCAAGACAAGATCGATATCAACGAAGAAGAAGCTCTTCTCATCATCCGACGTCTGCACAAGGTCTTGCGGCCTTTCCTCCTCCGACGTCTCAAGAAGGATGTCGAGTCTGAGCTTCCCGACAAGGTCGAGCGCCTCATTCGTTGCAAGATGTCTTCTCTACAATTGAAGCTGTACAAGCAGATGAAGGACACTGGAATGCTTATCACCAACGATGGTAAAGGCTCCAAAGCCGGTATGCGAGGATTGCAAAACACCATCATGCAACTTCGAAAGATCTGTAACCATCCGTTCGTTTTCGACGAAGTCGAAAATCTCATCAACCCTAGTAGCACATCAAACCCTCTCCTATACCGGGTAGCTGGGAAGTTCGAACTTCTCGACAGAATCCTGCCGAAACTGTTTCAGAGCGGCCATCGAGTGCTGATGTTCTTCCAAATGACAGAAGTCATGAGTGTGTACACATTGATCAGCTCAGAATGAGACTTCGCTGATGGGACGTTGTTACAGACATCATGGAAGACTACTTGCGCTATCGCAATACCACATTCTTGCGACTGGATGGCTCAACGAAGCCAGATGAGCGATCCGACATGCTTAAGGACTTCAACGATCCTAGGTCGACCATCCCTATCTTCCTTCTGTCCACCCGTGCTGGTGGTCTCGGTTTGAATCTGCAGACTGCCGATACAGTAATTATTTACGACTCCGATTGGAATCCGCACCAGGATCTTCAAGCTCAAGATCGTGCCCATCGTATTGGACAGAAGAAAGAAGTCCGCATCTTCAGACTGGTGACCGAAAAGAGTATCGAAGAGCACATCTTAGCTCGCGCTCGGGAGAAGCTGGAGATCGATAAGAAAGTCATTCAAGGCGGTCGTTTCGACAACAAGTCCTCTGCGGCTGAGCGAGAGGACTTCCTGCGCGCTATCCTCGAGAGCAACGAAGAAGACGAAGAGGATACGGCTGATCTCGGAGATGATGAACTGAATGACATTCTCGCAAGAGGCGAACACGAAGCCGAGCTTTTCACAAGAATGGACCTCGAGCGCATACGAAACGAAGAGCTGAATTGGATACGGTCTGGTCACTCTGGTCCTGTACCACCACGCCTCATATCGGATGCCGAATTGCCAGAAGTATACCATATCGAGCATGTCATCCAGCCAGTGGTGCATGAAGTCCTCGATCAGCGGCGAAAGAAGAATGCAATACACTACGACGACGGTCTGACCGAGGAGCAATGGGTTCAGGTAACCTTGACGCCTTCTTCTGCTCAAATTACCAAGCTGACATGGCATGTGACTCCATAGGCGCTTGAAGACGAGAATGACTCCCTCCAGAATGTCATTGAACGCAACCGCCGCCAAGCTCTCGGGATGGGCGAAGATTATTCTGGCTCCGAAGGCATGGGTCAGATGGGCGGTATTCAGGACTGGGACTCGGAAGCTGGCTCGCCTGGTCCTGGAGGGCGAAAGAGGAAGAGAGCCTTGGTCGGCGGAAGCAGAGCTACCTCAGTCGATGTACAATCTCTGAATGGCGATGTGAAGGGAGCTGTAAGTCACCTCGTCTCTTGAAAGCGCCCTGCTCCGAAACTTACCTGATATTTTGCCTCAGCAGCCAAAGCGCCGCAAAACTGGCAAACAGTCTTACGCAGATGACCCGGAGCGTATACACATGAAGGCTGTTATGGACGCTTGCATCGATACAGTGGAAGACGTCGATAATCCTGACTATGGGCATCAATGCGCCGGGCTCTTCTACAAGCTACCGTCCAAGAAAGACTATCCGGAGTATTGTATGTCAGAAGCTTTATCTGTGCTTCGAAGCTTGCTAAGTAGCTACACAGTCATCATCATACTCAAGCCCATTTGCCTCGACCAAATCAAGAAGAAAGTCAGCACCTGGAAGTACGATACTCTCGACGAGTATGTCGCGGACTTCCGTCTGATGTTCAATAACGCTCGTACATTCAATGACGAAAGCTCCATTGTCTACCGCGATGCCAATCTCATGGAGGCAGCCTTCAACGAGAAGTTTGCAGAGATGACTTCTGCAGGCGGACCTCAACAAAGTGAAAGTAGTCTAGCACTAAACGACTACATGCCCATGGTCAAGCAAAATCAGGATTCTGATGACGATCTATTCTAGTATTTTTAGGGGAAGTTCGGAGATTTTGTGTGGACCTTCAGTTGCTTTGTTGTCAGGTTTAAGAGTGGTGAACGAATGTGAAAGCGCTCTCTAGCGCCTGACCGCAGACCTCTATCAATAGAACACCGTCCCTCGTTCTGACAATCGCGGTAGATTCCTCCTCTCTCCCAACTTCGCACCCGACCACAAGTACCCATCCAGACCCATCGAAGTCATGTCCTTCAGCCATGCTTTCCCTGTTTGTTCAGCGACTTCGGAAGCCAGTTCTATCGTTCGCTCAATTGCAGCCAGAGTAGCAGCTCGAATGGCATAAGCTTCTTCTGCTGTTTGTTTTATGCCTTCTTTGCGTTTTGCGCCTTCGGCAGTAGCTTCTCCGAGCCCATTCTGGTAGACTTCATACACGCTGCCCGAAAGATCGATAAGTTTGAAGTAGACAGCCATAGCTATCAATAAGACAGTTGGTCAGCATCGAGTGTTATCAGGTCAAACATAAGATGAGCTCACTCGGCACTACATTATCGACGCATGCTGGAATCTCGTCTGTTGCAGGCAAAGGAAAAGATAAATTCGATCTGCCTTTGAAAGCCGTTCCGATGATGTAGGTGAGTAGCTGCGCCTTCTTGTATACTTGCACTTTCTGCCCCTTCACGAGACCTTCGTCTGCAAAAGCTGGGAAAGTTCGCACAAGCTGACGGGAGGCGGATCGTCAGCGATTACGACATGGCAAGAAGCATTGTTTGCGCACTTCAGAGACTAAGGCATTGGCGAGATCGTTTCCATCCAAGGCTTTGTTGGCATTCAGAAAACTGGCTACGTAAGAGCCGAGATTCTTCGCTTTCTTCGCCAGCAGGATTTTTCCCGTCTCATTCATGACCTTCTTCACCAGTCCAACGACCTCTACTGCTTCTGGATTCCGTTCGCCAATCTTGACAGGTAAAGTTGGGTGATCCTTCTCGGTCAGGATAGGGATTTTGAGATACTCAGCTGTCGTATGCTCGCTTAGATTGGCCATGCCTTGAGCTGACATTGGCGACTCTGCATCATCAGGAGAGTACGCAAGATAGCATGAAAGAACGAAACGTCGGATGGTGTCGTAGGCGCCTGCTCCGGTCCACTCGTGCAGAGGTATCCGATAGGCAGAGAGGAAGTTTAGGATAGTGAGGATACTACAAGAAAAAGAAATCAGCTCTTGCGTGCGATGATTTCAGATAACCCGGCTGACGACAGGAAGTTGAGCTCATCCAAGTCATTCGAGTATTTGAGCGGGAACATGAAGCCGTGCTCCTGAGAGTACTTGTCGAACTCGTCTTGATCCAGATTCGTAAGGAAAGCGCGTATTCCTTCATCCGAGAGCTGTTTCCCAGATCAATATTTCGTCTCGTTTGGCGCTCTCTTGCTTAGGACTTGCTTTGATGCCGCTGCGTTCCAGAGACGCGAAGCAGCTCTTCTTGACTTTGCTCATGATGCGGCGATCTGCCATTCTGGCCAATTGATGAGGTAGTACCGGTATCGCAATGCTGCAAAGAGCCCGGCTACTCCTCGAGTCGAGGATCCCACGAGCATGACCTTCATGATGGCGAAGAAGCACCCGAGTCACCACGAAGCCACTACTGTCGTCGTTCTGCTCTCGCCAGTCTACTCAGTCCTCCAGTCATCGCGTCTGCCATGATAGCGGACTGTAGCATATGCCGTAGCCTTATTTTTGGTGGTAACCCCGCTTGAGCACAAGTCTGCTCTCTGCCTTCTTTCCAACCACATCTCAAATCACAGAATCCCATGCCCGCAGGCGATATCACAGTTTATGCTTTCGTACGTCTTGCTCAATGGCCCAAATCCCAGCCTAACGAACGAGATTCTGACCTTTATGCAGCTGGAGGCAGCACCAGGCCAAGCAACTAAGCTGGTAGAGACATTGAGCAAAGCACAGGCATACGCGAGAGAGCACGAGAAGGGGTGCTTGGAATACCGCATCAGCGTGGACCCGAATGATAAGCATGAAGTCTGTGTTTACGAGGTCTACGTGAGTTTCAGTAGCTGTCCTACATCTTGCGCAAGACTAGTGCTGACTCTGTTCTTGACGCGTCCTCGGTCAAATAGGAAAACCAAGCGGCCTTAGAGGCTCATATCGAAACGCAAGTTTCGAAGGACAACGTAGCATTCTATGCATCAGGAGGGCTATCACGACCTCTAGAAGAGCAGGACATCCGCATACATACCGAATACGTCAAAGAATAGGGAAGGAGAGCCGGCGACAGTTCTTTCGATGTTACAACGACAAAAGATAAGGGACAGTAAGAGCTAGGACCGTCTCACAAGGGAGGCGACTGAGATTCCTGTACTAGAACTGGAAAGACTAGAGAGGAAAGGATCCGACTTCTTGGCAGAATTGGCTCGCAGCTGTCCACTCAAGCGAGACAGAGCATCTGACCGTTTATTCGAGCTGTTCGGCTTGTTGAGAGCCTTGGTGGCCTGCTTGGTGGTTTGCGGTGGTTTATCTTTCCATCCCATCTCTGCAGAAAGTGTTGCCTTGCGATCTTGTTCCTGCATTTCTATCCTCCTCCTCTTAGTCTGCGCTATCTGCCACTCTTGTTCATCTTCCGCATTGTGCTTGACAACGACTCTATCGCTGCTCGACAGCCAAGGAGCCGTAGTCTCCCCTTCGAGCTTCTCTTCGTCTCCTCTGACCAGATCTAGCCTGACGCCCTCGCCTAGACCGTATCTATCTGCAAGTTCCGTATCTTGTGAGAGCTTCTCCCTCCTCTTGCCTTTATCTTCTCTCAAGGCTTTCCTCAAATTGCGATTTAGTGAATAGGGATCACTCCATCTCTGCTCACTTTGATCTTCGAGCTCGTCCAGACGTTCTGCAGCTGTCAAAGCACGCTTCTTGCTCGTGGTCTCCTTCTCTAGCTTCTCAAATGCCGCTCCCTCCTTCTCACCCTCTCCAGGGTTGGTGTAAGAGACTGGGAAACCGCCATGCTCCTCTGGATCCCAATCTTGCACCTGCGCCTTCGCACCTTCTGTGACTACGTAGCGAGAGTTCTTTGGATCTGTCTGAACTGTGAATTTGCCAGAGCAGAGATGGCATTTACAGCCAAAGGCGTAGATTGGGGTAGAGTAGTAGTTGCCGACTTTCTTCTTTTCCGCGTTGTAGCGTACTCCTATAGCTAGCGTCAGCATTGCATGTGATCCACGAGACCTGTATCAACAAACCCATTCCTACATGCGCATTGCATGTACCGCACCATATATTGAAAGGCAGCTGGCGGCTGTCTCAGCTCGGACGTCCCAACAGCCCAGTCGTGGTCTACTCACCTCGAATCGAACGACGAGGATGCCTTTGTCGAGCTTTCTAGCACGGTCACCGAGCGCACTGGCAAGGTCATGGCGGATGTCAGTCACTCATGGTTTTGCAAAGAGGGGGGAGGAGCCAGCCCAGTGAAGTGGTTACACACTGTTTGCCTGCTATCTTGTTGATCGTATCATTCTTCTTGTCGCGATAGTCAAAGTCTGGCGGGTAGTATCTGCGTAGTCCGGTCAGCCGGCGTGTCCCAGATTCATGAGCCTTAGATATACCTGTTGAAGCCTTGCATTGATCAGACTATTGTGATATAAAGCTTCAGTCATGCGGTAGAGTCACCAGATCCCTGAGCAGTTAGCTTGAAGCAGACGAGCATGCAAGTTTCAAAGCTTTGACGGTGATCATTCGAGATGTGCAGCCATGTGTACAGTGCTTGTGATATATGCTGAGAAGGCTCATCTGATCGTAATTTGAAGCTAGAAGTGATATAGAGTACAAGCCAGCTACCTCAATCCAGATCGTACTCAGGGAGTCAGGCTGACGCTCCTTTCTCTTTCCAGTAGAAGTCTAGATCCTGGAAGAACTGCCACTTCAGCTGCTGTCCCCATCCTTTGGCCTTCCAGTCGTTCAGAGTCTGCGGAAAATGTTCTACTCCATCTCTGACGGTAGAATCGTGGGCGATGATGACAAAGACGTCTTCATGACAGTCAATCTCCTGCAGCTGGTCTCTCGTCTGCATCGCCAGAGGAATGTCGAGCCCGTAGGTCATGTCGAACAAAGAGTCGGTCGCCTTCCTACCTCTGGACGACTGGAGCGCTTCCCAAGCATGACCAGGGCACAGGGTCGCCGTAGAATGAGATGTGCAGGGGTTTGGCCTGATCGTGTCGGGGACAGGAAGATACTGAGATGGTCGGAAGATTCCCGCATAGTGGCAGATGTCGCCTCCCAACAAAACAAAAGTGTCCGGATTGACTGTGGTCCTTGCAAGGCCGCACATGTGTCCTATCAACTCATTAAGCAGGTCTCTCTACGTGTGTATTCGCGTAAAGCCTCACCTATAGCATGTCCTGGGCTGTCCAGCAGATAAAATGATCCGTCGCCGAAATAGTCGAACGCAGGGAACTTTCCTATTCGCAACGTATTAGGACCTTCAAAGTCGATTTCTACGAGGTCTCTGCCCTCATAGTCGCTCTCGAGAATGGATGATTTGGGGTTGGCGGGCGCTCCAGGCAAAAGCCCTTCTTTAAAGCCTCGTCCAACTACAAGCTTGGTAGTCTTAGGGAAAGTATCAGGATCGCCCACATGGTCCCAGTGGTGGTGCGACCAGATGACAGCTTCGATGTCTTTCCTGGGGATGCCGTTCTTGTCTAATGTGTCTGCCACATCGTCGCCAACTTCGATCTTGTACTTGGTGGTCGGGATGTATTCTGCGATGGTAGGTGCATAATTGGTGTAGTCCTTGCGAATGCCGAGATCCCAAACGAGCTTGCGCCCAGATGGATGCTGGAGAAGAAAGGAGAGGGAGGGCGCAGACTTGAAGGTGTCTAAACCAGATACCAGAGGAGCCATGAAACGCGAGAGAATACTAGGTCCGAAGTTGACTGGGTTGATCAGGCTGACAGAAATCGCGGCAGTCCCGCTCGGAAGATTGACTACATTCTCATTCTTCTGCATCTTGTGTCAGAGGTATTTGTGTGGCTTTGCTCGCTGTAAGGTTGCATCGTTGAGCATCAGCACGGATTCCGAACCAGCGTTGCATATTCTCACAAGTCGGGAGCAATCAGCAGGCAGTGCGCAAGACAAGCAAGACTTGAGATGAGGTGGATAGGTGAGGTATCTCGTAGATTGACGAATGTAAGTGCAGTCAGAACAGTCCCTGCAATATTCAGTCTTCGGCTTTGTTGATCATGACATAGTCTGATTTGCTGTATTTGAGGCACGCCTGGTCTTGTGCTTGGATTCTCAGGTGTTTTGGGATACGTAAGAGTGGAGGAATAGTGCCGAGGGTTGGCATGCCAAGCGTAGTGTCTGGGATTGACTCGAATGTTTTCCGTCAGGAGCAAAATTGCGAGTAATTCCAAACAGGCCGCGTACTTGTACTGCGGGTCGGGATCATCTGCACTGTAGACTATTTTGTAAAGCTGAATAGTTGAGTTTTCTCTCCTTGATCCTCCCATACCGAGAACAAATTGACATCTTCAGCTCCTGTGTGAGATTCTGACTCTGTGGGATTCGACTGCCCCCAAGTGGGCTAAAATAACTTTGCTGTGACATGGCCCATCGGAGCAGGGTTGTCTCGTAGCAAGTCTTCTAGGTCTGCCTATCCCAGTCGGTTGGTAGAAAAACAGAAATCGCACACAGCACACAGCACACGAAGCACTTGACACGTCATGAATATGAGCAAGCTGGCAATTGCACAGCACATGTATATATAATCACACATCTGGTTGTGCTACATCGGCCTAACGTGACAGAGATGTGAGAGCTAGAAGCAGAGGCCTGCGCCTGCTGCGCATAGTACTTTGCCCTGTCAGACAGCTGAGGTAATTCTGGAGTCTCTATCGCCTGCTTCTTCAACAACTGCTGTTCCTCCTGCCGCACTCGCTGCTGTTCTGCGGCCCGCGCGACGGCGTGGTCGATATGCGCTTGCAGCCCTTCGAGCGTAAAGCTAGCAATAGCTTGCGCCTCGTTGTGCTTGCTGAAGCGCGCTGTCGACCAGCTGCTGTTGCCGCTGCCAGCGGGCCCTGACTTCTAAAGCTCCTCTAGAAAGCTGGATGCACTCGTTCCAGGGCGTGAGCTCGGTCTGGCAGCAACAGCAGCAAAATCAGCGAGCGGCGTTGTAGTACAGTCATTGGGGCGGATTTGTCGTACCTTTGCAAGCAGCTGGGCCTTCCAGAGTCCTTTGACGGCCTTGAAAGGTGCAGGCGCCGGGTGCTGACATCAACTGGACTTCCATGGCCAGCGAGCCAAGGGAATAAGCCTCGAGCTCGGCGACAATGATAGGAGGTAGCTTATATGTCGAAAAGAACGCAGCAGGCCTCATAGAAGGCATTCTTATGTTACCAGCTTAAGTAGTGACACCCGGTCATCTCTGCCTGTCATCGAACCATCCAAACAATCGCATCTCAGTATGCATATGCTGCAATGCATACTCTTCTACTATGTGTCTCAGTACACACAATATTTTGTACTCATCGTCTTTCTTGCCTGTTTTCCCCCATGCCCGCAGCTCAGACTGCATCCATCCTCAACAGTCTGCAAGGACTGGCATCTCAGTATGCATGTGCCTTAGTACATGTTCCTCCACTTCTATAGCATCTCAATATGCATGAGTTTCAATGCTCTCCATCCTACCTGCCTGGCATCTTTGCATGCGTACGGCTCAGTCCGCTCCCTCATAGCAGACAACATTTACTGCTTCTGATCTTGCTTTCCTTTTTCTCTTCCCTTGTTCCCCTCATCCCATACTAGCTGCATCTCAGCATGCTTAGATCTCAGGATTTTGCAGGCCAGCTCTCGTTTCGACCGCATCAAAGCAGTCATCATCCTTCGCATATGCCTGGTCACTGTCTACAGTGTCTAGGTGGAGTTCTGCTACGTCTCCGGTCCCACCCGCTGGCCCGGCCGACGTGTAATTAACACAACATCAATTCGGTTCTCTGACCCAAAAAAATTCTGACAGTACACAATCATCCACCTCAACGAAGAACCGCTGGCCGATCGCGTGCGCCCACCCCGAAACTCGCTCTCATCTCTCAACTCTCCTTTTCCTCCCCTCACCGTCTCAGCCAGACAAGACAGCAAGCAGCCACCATACCCGGAGTCAAGTGGCAGCATCGTGCAGTCTAGAATCATGTCTACGCAGTGGGTACTCGCACAAACTATGCCAGCAACTCATGCACCTGTATGCATGCGGCAGCTCTGCACATCAATCCCGGCACTGCAGCTTCTGAGAGCGGCAACGGATCTGCAGCGACCACTCGTATCTACCAACGCACCAATGCATATCCGCTCCCAATACCTCCTTGGCTGTATGGGTCCGCTCTGCCGGGCCTCCCATCATAGAGGACCGCACTAGCATCAGTTCGAGCATGTCAGTTGCTGCAGCAACCACACGCACCACTATGTCTGGGCCAACTGTCAAGCAGAAAAAGAAGGTAAACAAAAGAGACGCACCGCCTAAGACCTTTCTGAAACGCCGGCAAAATTGGGTCGCAGACCCGAAGAATTTGAGAGTACTATACTTCTGATACCTTCGGTACGTTTGAAACTACTTACACAAGCGACGCTACTTACCACCATGCTTCACCAAACTTTGCTGATTATATCTCCAGATCAGGCAATACTATCGTTACCGAAGCGGGTGCCACTCATCAAGACACCATGAGGCATATCAGCAGTTCATACCTGGTCCGGAAGTAAGTGCGAGACTTCCTGGAGAGGGAAGACCTTGTCTGTAGGATTTGGGTCAGCACGCAGACCACGGAGCTCCAACTGGACGCTTTGTTAAAGGAGCACTTCCCAGTCCTGCAAACCCACGAGGACCAGCATGGCAAGCCATACACCGGACGCAAACTTGGCAGTAGGGCTGATACTACGCATTTTTCTGGTAAAGCTGACCACCGAAAAACAGGGCGATTCTTATAATACTCGAATAATCTTAAGGCAGCCAGTCTGTCAGGGTAAAGGCAAGCAGCCTCCTGTCTTGAGGGAAACCGACGCGGAATCACTATCGGCTGGCTACAAGCGCCCTTGGGACTGGAAGTCTATCCTCAAGCGCCGTCAGGCTGAATGGTTCCTCATCGGTATCGGTAAAGCACTTTTGGCCTCCGCAGGCACAGCTAGTCACATCTGTCCATAAACCTGCTGCATCACCTACGCAATGCATTAGAGGCATGCTAAGCGAAATATTGGCAGCAGGATTCCATGTTTTGATGGATCTACCTCCGCTTGGCCAGCTCAGACCTGAAGATGACCTTGTGAAGGTTTCTGACCGACCTAACCAACGAAATAGGTAACAACCTCCAGCAAGATCGGAGCAAACTTCGAAAACAGCTACATACGGTGGCGGGAAACCTGCGAGTTTCTTGATCATGTATATGGACAGCACGCTCGACACCTCGCCTGCTGAAGTACCAGTCCCGACGACATCCAGCGCTGAATGTTTCGCTACGCAAGCACTGCAGGCGACGCTTTCAGTATCGATCATTTCCTCACTTTCCCAAGCGGATCTCCAGAAACTCGGGATATCCCTACTATGCAGGAGCCGGTTACCATATCAAAATTTCGATCTCCCTCCGTAGAGTACATGGGCAGCGCTCTTGCGACTGCACCTGTACCTGTAGCCATACTAGCTACACTTCCCACTGTCGGCTCAATCAGTCATTCTCTCACTTCCAGTGCCTGGCCTCTTTCTTCATTAACAGGTGCGCACCTCTCCTACTGCTTGGAGCCGATAGAGGCCACAGCTAATTTACTCGCACACAGATGATCTCGATAGCACACGAGAAGTTATCCGGCTCCGCTCTCTAATGGCTGGATGTACGGAGTTGCCAGCATAGGTTGAGCAGTATAATCTGACTCCAGAGAAATCAAAGCAGGCATCAACTCCCCTTCAAGCATGGCACGATAACATGTCATTGAGCTATTTGACGAGGACATCCTTGCCTCGGAGCAAGCTGCACACGCTACCCAAGATGCGTACACTAATTGGCTCGATCCACTCACTCTGTCTCAAGACTGGGATGTTCTCACCAAGATGCCGATTTTCCGCAACAGGCAGTAGTTCATATGTACTGCCAGTACAAGTCTCAACGTGTCGCTGAAGTTTTCGTCTCACAGCATTCTCGATGTCAAAGGCGTCGGTCGAGACGTGCTAGTGAGGACGCTGGGCGGCGCAATCCGAGACGGCAGCTTCTTCTCTGGGCCCGCGCATGCTCGCTATCTAAGCAACCGCTCGACAGTCACGCAAGGCAGCCTGGATCAGTGCAGACGTACTGGCGCCTTGCTCTGGATGTCCATTGTCCATGCCAAATACTTCCCTATCAGGCTGGCATTTTTATGGCAAGCTCGTCTTCCTCCCTAGGCTGGAAGATCATGCAGCTTCGCTTCAGGAAATCTTACGGTCCTTCCGCGGAGCAAAGACTCCATCTGCCAGCCAGAGTATATCGTATATCAGCTTGAGATATGTGATAAGCAAGCCGGAGACATACAGGAGCTCTTCAAGGATCAAGAAGATAGTTTACAGGAGATCGAAGCTTTCATGGTAAGGGTACAAAAATATTCTCCATGCTGAAATGCCCTGACGCTCGCTGTTCTTTATAGGCCAAGCATCCCGATATGCAAGCTTACACTGCTTAGTCGGCAGAAACTGAGCGAAAGCCGCTAGCTTTAACTTTCGCTCGCCTTTATCTGGAGAATTTTGCTGGATCAGCTTTGGGGGCATTCCGCCAAGGCTTGGACCTCTTCAGTCTCCTATCTTACACTGGTAAAGACTGAGGCACAGCGACTCAATTGGATTGAGCTCGCCAAGAAGCGGAATGTAGATGGCGACGAGCTAATTCGACGGATCTACACGGCACCGCCATTGAATCGATTGTCGAAGGACCGATCGGCGACCTACAAAGCTTTCAAGGAATATGTGACACGACTGCAAGCGGAAACGGTTGAGCCTTTCTTTAATGGATCACACGTAGTCCGGCTCCTCTTTCCTCTGTCAGAAATATCAGGGTATGTATTTACAGTTGCGAGTGAAGAAAGTCACATGCTGAAGGTTATTCTGACTGTAAGTCAGCTTTCTTCCGGAAGTAGCAGAGTGTTCGGTCAGAGTGGTGCAGTCCAACTTCAGCCTTCTACCTGTACATGCAGTCTAGCTACGGGCGTCATTCATCATAAAGACTTGGGCCTTGATAAGGACCTTGCCGATGCAATTGAGCAAGAGGTGGATAGAAACAGTTTCGGGTACTTTGGGCATCATCCTCTGGAGACTCGTAAGAAATTTTTACGGCGTAGCGGACATAGGATTCAGTATGAAGCTCGCTTGGTCTTCTAGAACTCTCATTTCGTCGGCCGCCGCTGCTATGGCAATGGCACAGAGAAGCCTCAGCGCAGCAACCCTCCCATCAAGCAGTCTAAATGCACCGGCCGTCCAAAGCCCTCCCACAGTCGTATACAACACCAGCGACGAAACCGATACCGCCAGTCTGGAGGAAGAACCCGCTTTCATCATGCCTCAGCCTTCGCCAAGCATTCGACGAACCACAATGGCAGCGGCAGACGACGGCTGGCTTCATAAATAGTTCGATGCCATTGTTCGCACCGGCTGACAAAGACGCTGCCGCAACATCCACAGCAAACTCGGGATACAACCTGAGAAGTGGACGGGAGCCAATTATGAGTAAGTGCCTTCGCCAATCAAATTGCAAACTAGATCACAACCCTGAATCCGTCTTCTCACAGGATCTTCTTGATGCATGCATTTTAATCTCTCGTCAAAGACCATAAATCGCTGGTCATCCAGAGGTATGACATTATCGTCTACCGGAGCTGCCCCCGTACTTCCTTCTCAAGAATATCTCCATCTCTTGCGTGCATTTCCGACGTGTCATCGAGTACGGTCTCGTAAGTCTCTTCGTCTATACTGACAGGCTCCGCCCAAAAGCCTCGTATGCCTTCGCTAGTGGAGCCGCAGAAGTAAAGCCGCCAGGAGATAAATGCTGCTCTGTAATCGGATGATTTTACGCTTATGTTCAGCTCATCCAAGTCTTTCTGAGTTTTTGCAAAAAATAGCTTTGAGTTGAGCCAGCGATGTCTTGCATCTGTCTTGCCTATAACTTGCGTCGTCCTATGCATCACACGGGTCAGGTCAAACCTGCTGTACCCATGCTTGGGCAATACGTTCTCAAACAGCTGTTTCCACCACTGCCCAACGCGCTCGGTCATATCCTTCCAGAGACGCTCGATACTCGTGTTGATGTCGATCTAGGCGATGACCAGATAGCAGTCAGTAGTGTTGGCCTTATTGCTGGAGGTTACTGACGGTCCCCATATGTAGGATCCGCGTCCAGTTCCCCGTTTCCGTTCCATATAGGGTGCTACCATTGTAATTGCCTCGGCCTCTATCTCCTTGCACTTTTGAAGCTAACCCGTACTTCTCTACACCCCGAAGGAAGACGTTCAAGACGCTCTCGGCTTTGTTATTCGTTCCGATCTCCGTAGACGTGATTAAGCGGGAGTATCCATCTATGAGACCATGAGTGACGTATCCATGTTTGACCAAACCCAGTTGCGCATCTCCATGTGCAAGACTGCCGGGTCCAGGTACCGAGTAGGCCCATGGCAATGCCCTGAGTCTGGCTTCTAAGGTGCGTCGTCCAGCTTGTAGCTAGTGATACTCATCCTTGACTAGGCGTAGGATACGCGAACCGCGCTCTTTCTGAAATTGGAGATTCAAGCTTTGGAGGTAGCCTCGCAAAAACGGCAAGCCTGTTCCAGGCATAGACGTCTGCGTGGCAATAATAATCCCATATAGTTCTTCATCGGTGATTTGAGTGTAGTCGTATGAACGTTGAGCTCCAACTTGAATGCCCAACCATATACATTCTCGTTGCACCGTATATCGACTGATACCCAGAAGATGAGTCATTCCTGCTTGTGTAAGGCGTAAGGTGTGCGCCGTCTTAAGCCGATCCTCATCAATATGTATGCTGGGTCTGCCTCCTGATCTGACGCTTTACACAAGCGTACGCCTACATCGGGTTGAGGACCAGGCTCGTCCTCGAGCAGTATACGGATTTGATCAAGTAAGGATTCAATGCCAGCAATGAGAGTTGCTCTTCCGTCACTATTCAGCTCATTCGCTGTCTCCGCCTTAGACAAAAAAGCTGTGACTGCCTGCATCTTGTTTCGTGACCTGGAGAGCAGTGGTAGGATAGGAGGATCGTAAGCAAGGAAGTGCTCTGCTTGCTCGATGATATTAGCGATATCAGCCAGCAGAGCGTCCTTGTCGCTGTCAGTCCACATGCTAGTCAGCTGGAGATGGACGATAGAGATCTCAGACGCTGTATACGCTGGTCAAAAGGCACTTTTGCTGAACAAAGCGTAAATGCTGTTATGTGTATTTTTCCATGGCTGTCGCATCCGTGGCAAGAAAACATAATGTCCTTGAGCGAACTTGGATGCCGTCCACGAGCTGGCAGATTTATTTGAAAATGACAATTGCTATGAGGCGCCCCTTGGTTCACCATCCATTGGTTTTGGCCATCCATTGATTTTGGCACTACAATGACAAAACCCAGTAGCATGCTAACTTATATTTCTACTAACATTACCTTTGATTCTCTTCTCTCGCGCCCTTACTACGCTTTCTTCACGGCTGGCACTCACTACTGACTGTACCTGATCTATAACTATCCAACAAGCAGGTTCTCCCGCGCTGATGGAGACCTCTTCAGARGAACATGGTGGGTCGTTCTCAGCAGCATCAAAGCGGTACAAATCGTCAGGCAAAGTTTAWYCGGTGTGTTCTTTTGCAGTCGAGGCTGTCCTCGAAGAAGCGCAGCAAATACTTCATGATGTCTCAGACTTCGTGGACGCTCTGAAGAGCAATTATGCACCAAATCTATTCATGCAAATGCCACAGCATCAAGAGACGGTRACTCAGGCTTTGATGGCTCTGGCAAGCTTGGAGTTCGAGATTCCGCCGGCAACTCTGCAAGATATTTTACAACAACTTTTCCAAGTCCGGGACTATCTCAAAGCCCTTGAGAGTCAAAGCTCTTTTCAACAGTCAATATGTACAGAAATGACCCAGAAATCTGACGGCACTTGGAAATACGARTTGRRTCCCCTGACCCTTCAATA
>BCII01000028.1:174363-190631 GCA_001972285.1 Erythrobasidium hasegawianum
TATTGAAGGGTCAGGGGAYYCAAYTCGTATTTCCAAGTGCCGTCAGATTTCTGGGTCATTTCTGTACATATTGACTGTTGAAAAGAGCTTTGACTCTCAAGGGCTTTGAGATAGTCCCGGACTTGGAAAAGTTGTTGTAAAATATCTTGCAGAGTTGCCGGCGGAATCTCGAACTCCAAGCTTGCCAGAGCCATCAAAGCCTGAGTYACCGTCTCTTGATGCTGTGGCATTTGCATGAATAGATTTGGTGCATAATTGCTCTTCAGAGCGTCCACGAAGTCTGAGACATCATGAAGTATTTGCTGCGCTTCTTCGAGGACAGCCTCGACTGCAAAAGAACACACCGRWTAAACTTTGCCTGACGATTTGTACCGCTTTGATGCTGCTGAGAACGACCCACCATGTTCYTCTGAAGAGGTCTCCATCAGCGCGGGAGAACCTGCTTGTTGGATAGTTATAGATCAGGTACAGTCAGTAGTGAGTGCCAGCCGTGAAGAAAGCGTAGTAAGGGCGCGAGAGAAGAGAATCAAAGGTAATGTTAGTAGAAATATAAGTTAGCATGCTACTGGGTTTTGTCATTGTAGTGCCAAAATCAATGGATGGCCAAAACCAATGGATGGTGAACCAAGGGGCGCCTCATAGTATCTAGCTCACGACCCGGACTGCCCCAGTTTATATCCGGTGCGTAGACAGTCGCAGAGGAGAAGATAAGTTCGCACTTGACCCAACGTACGTGTATGATACAGATACATGCTGGGAATCGGGGTCTTCTCCGAATTGAGCCTCCCCCCTTATTGCCAAATGCACATGTATATACTACGCAGATCCAGCTATACACAACGACAACAAGCACAGCACTCACAGGCGCACTATACTCTCTCCATCAAGACTACCTATACAACACAAAATCATAGCAAAACAGCCAGGAAAGAAGAGGAGATCTTGATGACGCTAGTGCGGCAATCATTATCTACCACAGCAACCAGACGCTACATGGTATCGGCACCACCTTCACCGGCATCAGCAGCAGCCTCAGCAGTCACTGTGTATTTACTCATATACACCTTATTTTGACAACATACCCTCCGGCACGATTGGACTGGAGAATGGTATCCTACCGGCTGCTGCTCACCGTCATCTCCGTCGTCAAAGATGGAGATGGAGGAAGTGGACCTTTGAAGCGCTCAGCTATTCTTCAAAACGAAACAGTTCCCGAGCAAACAGCCAAATCCCATTAAAATAATTAATATATGGACGTAATCGGAGAAAGTATGGCACTATGCAGAGAGACCTGAATGTGGACATGGATGCAGAGGGCCAAGTGCATCGAGACTACCCATATGGCAGCGCGGACGAGGATGCTGAATACAAGTACGACTTAACATGGCGGAGGGATGGGCGGTCGTATGGTCCTCCTACTGCTACTGCTACTCCTTTCCATCTGCCCAATACGGATGAACACCACCGATGTCAGACTGGTTCTGAGGGTGACGTGCAGGCTGAACATTAAAATGGCCTTGCGAGAGAAGGGAGAAGCATGCAGCAGCAGCATTGGTCCAGAGAGATCAAGGACATAAGCGGAGCAAGGCGGCTTTACCTCACCGAGTCTAGCATGGCTAGTACTTCTGCGACCTTTTCTTCACTAGTCGATTACCCGCATCCTGGGACACCGCCACTTCCGCATCCTCTAGCGCTTGCTCAGTCCTATGATACACATAACACATCAGCAACAACAAGCGGCACCAGTATACCATCTCTTCCGCCTCCAACGATCACGGCAGAAGAGCCCAAAGGCTGTACCGGAGCCATACCTTCTTTCGAACAAAGTGCAACTACGCCAGCCATTCCAGACGCGAATCATACAGCTACCTTGCTAGCGTCTATAGCAGAGTTAGGCGTTCGATCACCTGCTCCTATATTAAATCCTCTGGCTTCAAAGTCATCCCGCTCAGGGTCGGAATCGTCCACGAGATCCAAGGGAGCGGGAGCTGCGGCCGCTATCTTGAAAACGGATTCGCCTGTTGCAGCGGCCGAGATAATACCTTCCTTATCATGTCCTTCCTTATGGATGGGTCTTCCTTCAACGGGAAACAATAAGAGATACAGGGAGGATATCTTTAGAACTAGTCATACTAGTAGCAAACATGATATAGATGATGAAGCACGATCATCGTCATTAAGAGCTACTTCTCCATCTTTGTTATCAGGAACATCACGCGCAATGGCTACTACCGCAGTCGATCATTTCTCAAATCTGACGGCGCCAACGAATCCTATTCATCACTTATCGTCATTGTCGAAGTAAACCATAGGCACAGTAGGAAACAGCAATCAAAGCAGCCTGAAATTGGCAACCCCCGCGGCAGGAAGACCGATTCTTCAACTTCACCTCTTTCCACTAGCGAGCAGAATAATCATCATGGTCATTATCAGATGCATGATGCGATACATCATTGTACGTCTGGAAGCAGTCAGGATGGCGCTCAGCGATATTCATGTGGAGAATCTCAATCAGCTATTCCTAAACTAGCCACTCCGGCAACTCCACAATCCCCTCTCCCTTCTTCTTCATTCCATTTCCCTTTAACAGCATATCAGCTGTCGCTGTAGCTGCCTCTTCTCTATCTGGCTCACGTCCACCTTCATTTATATCGGCTCGAATAAATCCCCAAGAAAAGCCAGAATTATATGACGTGCACCAAGATTCACAACAGCAACATCAAGATAGCATTGCCAGATTTGTTGGAGCCGATAATACCGCTGCTACAAGCCAACTTCATTCGCATCTACAAAAGATTCATCCCGTCATCCACCACTACCACCACAGGATTAATAATTACAACCTCGGCTTCAATAGACTGCGAAGTCATCTACCTTCTTACAACTCGATCACCGACGGGTCTTCTTATTCCGAATCTGCTTCATCTTTTGCTTCTTCCTCTCTTCCCAGACAAGCAGGCGGAGGAATCGGAGCTGGTCCCGATGTTACTGCCAATGGTTATGGAAATGGGTATATGCTTTTCGATGATCATCGAACAAGATGGTCGTAGCTCGACAATGGTAGAGGAGGATGGCAGAGACGAAGGTGAAGATGAAAATACATTCTATAGTCAAGGCGATGCACGTCACGGCGCTAGTAACGAGGAACGGTAATGGAAGCTTTTCCGCAAGAAGATACGCGAGTATAGCTCCCGCCTACTCATGCAAATACGAGATCTCATTGACTGAAATGGTTTGTATCTCTCACTCAGGTATGCATGGCCTGTAATGACTACTTCTGGAGACCTTCAGCTCTAGCTGTTCATTCTCACATGCACACCGGAAAGAAACCATTCACATGTCCCCTTTGTCATCGGTCATTCTATGTCAACTCAAATCTGAAAAGGTGCGTTTTATTCGTCTATTCGCCACTTCCTGAAGCTCGGTACTGATAGAATACTTCCACAGGCATATCAAGACTCATTCGAAATTGTCAATCCAAAAATGGGTGTAGATGCAACCTCGGTGAATGAAGAAGTGAAGACTTCATGCCAAGAAAGCCTGCTAGATTTATGTAAGTCCGTCACTTGCACAGAGGACCGGCTGGCATAGATCTTGCTGCCTATCAAACATCATACATTGGTTTCCTCTGGTCGCCATCGCCAATCCCCCTGGCCCCTCCCCATCTCCTTGATCCCGACCTATCCAGTCTTTCTCACGACCACAAGGTGTAGAATATATTCGGGCTGTAGAGCATTCTGCAGGGTACCAGTGCACTTTCATCCACTCTTCAGCGAGGTCCACTTCGTTCATTTCAGTCTTCTTGCTTCGCACATATGGCACATTGCATCAGCATTTATTGAGGGACTCTCAACTGCAACAGCCTATATACACGTACAAAATGCAACTTATCTGGTCATCACGCACCGGTACCTACCATCGCTGTGATTACGACTGTTCGCATACACTTTTTCTTCTGTTCCGTCTCTTTCTCCTGTTCCGTTTTCTCAAAGTCATGTGGGGATCATCGGATCGTTAGCCTTTACCGAGGCAAATGCGTGCATAAAGTTGACGAGATGAATAGATACTCTGTACATTACTATCAGGTTGCTGTCTATCTGAAAAGTGTCCCCTTATACACGTAAGTATCGGGAAAGGAAGCGTTTGGTATGTAAAGACTGGTAAAATGGAGATTCAGTTTTAGAGGCCTCCGAGGCGGTAAAAATAACAACATTCTGATTGACTGGTAGGCTAGATAACTGCCGTTCGTGATGAATACGACTTCACACGAATTATGCCTTTGTGGAATGGGGTGCGGCTTAGCACTTACTGCTTATCGCAGTGCGCTATCTTAGGACATGAGGAAGGGGTGGGAGAGGGAAAGTCCAATAGTTCTTGCGCGAGGGGTGCGTGGGTTGCAGGTGAAGATGTGCGAAAGTGCGCCGCTAATAGACAGACTACTGACGTGACACCGACTCACTGCTGAAGACGGACTGAAGAATTCACAATGTACGGGTGACACGATGTTGGTTGTCATAATATGCTTTATTATTTGTTCGAAGTCGAAGTCCAAGCTATGTTCTGCGGTTGCAGACATGCATCCAGAATGGGACACGGGAGTGATAAACAAAGGATCAGAAGAGAAGAAAGTGTAGGAAAAGGTTTTTATTAACCTCCGTCGCTCAGCCAGCTTACTCCTATTTGCCATGCCGCAATGCGGACGTGCCGTATCTCGGAGTCTTTCCATTCTGCAAAACGATTGTTCAGAATACCTTTGGATAAGCGCTCGACTCCTTACCGGATGATCCTTACCTATGCTCTCAATACGGGCTTTAGAGCCCCTCCGGAAATACTGTCGACGCAGCGCATCCAGCCAATGAGATGGCCTGGGTATATTAAAGATGCACATGTAAGCGATCTGGTTGATCTCCGAATGGGTTGGTTCCCGAGTGATCATTTGCGCATACCGTACGGATGCAGCACAAGTGAAGCGCCACTCCTCGAGGTTGGCAAGATCAAGACCATTGAAGATCGGAGACACCTTCGATAAAATCCAGCCTTCGGAGCTTTGGCAACAGGGCATCAATCACTCCAACCGGTTTATCAGAAGGATTGCCATTCAAGGTACTTTGAGAGCTCGCCGCAGATAATCTGTGATCGCTGAGTCCCTTCGAGTTGTCTTCATTCGGAAAGTCGTCCACTTCTAGCACCTTCAAATTGGAACCCACTTCGATCAATAGAATGACAAGACCGTGGTGTGTGATGTCGAATGGGCCTTCAAGACAAAGACTTGTGAGTGTCTGTGCTGAGCCAATCAAGAAAGGTAGTAAAGAAGAGAGTGGGATAGCGCAGTAGTTTAGGGCAGCATCGGTCAGGGCTATTTGTGCGGGCTTATCTTGAGGTAACCTTATGAGCGAATCATATTCGATCGTTGCGATGCTTTCCTCCATCGATATGATACCGTATAATCTTAACCGTCGTAAACCCGTGATGTGGGCGAGAACTTCGGTGTACAGGTAGTCTACACTATCCAAAGCTGTAAAGAAGTAGAAAGAGACTGTTAGCGTTGCACTGCAAAGAGGTACTTCGTGCTGTGCGTTCGGCGAGTTGCGGAAATCGAGAAAGCAGCAAGGTGAGAAGGCGATGGCTTACGAGATGGCATATGATCTGGAACAGTACACAGCACGTCAGCACGGCGTCCGACCTCCTTCTTCGTGCAACTCCAAGCGAAGCCGCACAAATGCTCGGGAGCCGCTTCACCGCAGGCCCTCAACTCGTGCAGGTCCTTTGTATTCATGACTGCCTGAATCACGTGGCTTATATCGCTATGCTCCAGTGCGCTCAATCCCAAAATACAGAGATTTGTACATGCCCCCACGAGATTTGCAACGATCGACGGATCCTCCCAGTCATTGATGTCCAAATCGCTGCCTTCATCGAGGATGGGCTTGGTGATGAGGAGCGCATTCTTTGGCTGCAGTTGCAAGCATTCTCTGCGCTTGAGTCCTCGCTCTGCGTTGCCTAGAAAGGGATTCCGGTAAGGTGCTTGTTGACCGCTCCCTGCCAGTTGCTTGACACAGTCGCCAACTTGCTCAGACTGTCTTGACAATCTCGCCGGCATGTCTCTTGCTGTAAAGAGGCGCGCAAGTATGCGATAATGGAGCTCAGCACTTCGTACTCGCCCAGAGCCTGGTCCACAGCTCTGGCTTTTCCAGCCAGGCCCATGGCTACCAATTGACCGGACAGATGTTCCGAAATATGTTGCTTTCACTTCCCTACTCAACTGCTCGTTTCAACAGGTCCTGGAAGTTACTTCGAATCTTGGGTCTTTCGTCAGAATTAGTAGAAGAAAGATAGAAGTGATCGACCTGAGTAATGGCCCTCAGAGAGTTTTGAGACCGCTGACGCATGGTTTGGTGGATCTGCTCTGTATGAAGGAGCATTTTCCATAAACATAATGATGCTGAGAACATTGTCAGGGTCCTCTGATTATAGGCGAGACACCAATAGTGCGGACTCAGCGCAATGTACACGTTGATCGAGTCGTGAGGGCAATTCATGACTGTAAGAGGTGCATCCCATCGTCCTGCAGTACTGCAAAGTTATACCTATGCTGCTGAACACAAAGCTGCACCACTATACATTTTCAGTACAGAGAGGCAAGCCCTTACGATTAAACTGTTGAATGGCTAAGCGGCATCGACCGCACTGTCCGAATCACTCAGATATCCATCATCCTCTTTCGCCTCACGACACCCGGCATCTTCGTCATCCGCGTCGCTGGAGAAGTAATAGCTTGTTCTTGAATCTTTTCAGCTCGTCCGCATGTGTGTAGGCTGTCGTACCTACTTCCGACATCTTCCTTGGCTCGTGGCAGCAGAAAGCCAAAGAAGGAGAAAGTAGCAGATCGAGCAGCGGGAGCTGGAGAGACCTTCTCTTGCATGGTAGGCGTTGCTGACAAGTGTTTCCTAGCAGGCAATACTGGATTTGACCTCTAGTGGCTGCTGATTTTAGGCGACTGGAGGCTGCATTGCCCCCCCCGTGTATGCTACACATCGTACTCATATCTTGCAAAGCACAGACAACAACCCCTGAGACCTCGCGAGACTCGTCTAGTCTATGATGAACAAGCTAGTATGCACGGCGAGGCCTCGCTGGTCAGCGAGACGGAATGCTTGCGTCATTATCCCTATACAGGGAGGAATTTCAACGTGACTGATGATCCCGGACGGACAAACCTTCAACCTGAATTTCCGACTGATCCATCAATGCTCGAAACTATACTAGGTATTTGATGCGTTTAGCTGTACGGCAGGACGGACGATATATGCTCGAAGCTGGATGCGTCTTTTTACCCAGTCAGTATCTTTGGGTGGCCGTCGAAAGGTCAGTCAGGTGTTAGCGATGACCAAGCTCTTCTGAATGCAGCCGACGCAATATGTAGCTGTACGGTGTCTTGATAGCTGTAGGGGATTTGATTCTGAAGGAGCACCGATGAGGGTGATGTGAAATTGCTGTGACAGCCGGAAGTAAGGCCGACGACGACTATAGACCTTCTGTCGTATTCAGGCGAGGATTCCAGGGCGCACGTAGAGGTCACACAGACTACGATGTGACCGTAATTTGATTACCGTAAAGCTCTCGATAGATCCGCCGTATTAGGGATTTCTTTGATCTCAGCTTGAGGAAACTAATCTTGCTCTCGGCGGTGAGCAGATTCACATGATACTGTGCAGGAAGAAGAAGAAGGCGGTCACAGAGACCGTGAGTGCTGTGGGAGGATGGGATGGAGGATGTGTCGGTCGGCGAGATAGCAGGCCAGACCAAAGGTTCGCAGTCATATAGGAGATATTTACCATGTATAAGGTGTACGTCGGCATATGTGTGCATGATCGTATCCGTGTCATGTCCWCGCAGGTACGGTTAGATCTGCCTGCTGTTCCCGAGGGTTGCGCTTTCTTCGTCCATTCAGCACTTACTCCCTCGAGAAGGTTCAGCTCGACATTCATCAGCTATGGCTACAACTACCACTGCCGTGAGTTGTCTTGGTAGTTTCAGAAGGCCAAGCATTGTATTGCATTGCGTTSGAATGGAGGAAAGAGCGAGTGCTGAAAAACACGAATCTCACGATGAAGTGCATCTTCGCAGGGCACTCCAGCGGCGCCTGATCCCGCAATTATGGGCGGCGCACCTCCTACGTGAAGAAGATCGCGGCAGACCTTCAGGCGAAAATCGATAGCCTAGAAYACCAAGGCGCAAGCAAGATCTCGCCCGGTGTAGACGCTGTCAAATCYACTGTTGGATCAGCTGTGGACTCTGTGAAAGGAGCGACCGCTAGCATCACGAGCGGTTCTGCTGGAAATGCATACTTGGGCGTCATCCTCATGGGCCCGCCTGGTGCAGGCAAGCTGGTGCGTGCAGTCATCTATAATTATCTCTAGCTAACGTATCTACTGTGTGAGCAGG
Source organism: Erythrobasidium hasegawianum (assembly GCA_001972285.1). Classification (NCBI taxonomy): domain Eukaryota; kingdom Fungi; phylum Basidiomycota; class Cystobasidiomycetes; order Erythrobasidiales; family Erythrobasidiaceae; genus Erythrobasidium; species Erythrobasidium hasegawianum. The sequence goes on from BCII01000028.1 coordinate 182,809, forward strand.
CAAAGGAATCCAGGCTCCAAAGSTCAAGGAGAAGGAGTGCCTATGCCATCTCGCTATCGGAGACATGCTGCGAGCAGGAGTCAGTCAAGGCACTGATCTAGACAAAGAAGCAAAGAAGATCATGGATGCTGGCGGTCTTGTCAGCGACGAGATCGTCGTGGGCATGATCAAGAACCAGCTCGAAGCCAACAAGGAGTGCTCAAAAGGGTAAGCTAGTTCCCAACTGATTAAAATAGCAACCTCCTGCTGAGTCTTGCTGTCCTCCTCAACTAGATACATCCTTGATGGCTTCCCAAGAAAGGTTGTACAAGCTGAGAAGCTTAGTGAGATGCTGGAAGAGAAGCAAAAGAAGGTCGACCACGCTGTCCAGCTATTGATCAGCGACAACTTGCTCGTATCTCGCACTACTGGACGTCTTCTCCACCCTGCTAGTGGCAGAACCTACCATAAGGTGTTTGCGTGAGTTGAGCTCRTCCCTCTCCCCGGCTATAAAACACGTACTGAATWGAATTTCGTCACACAGTCCTCCCAAAAAGCTAGGTGTGGACGACATCACCGGCGAGCCTCTCATTCAGCGATTCAGCGAGGCGATGACAACGCCGAGACCCTCCGCAAGCGATTATCTWCTTATCACCAACAAGCCAACCCCGTTGCAGACTACTACAACCAGAAGAATGTATGGCACGGWATAGATGCTGCTCAAAGCCCTGACGTCGTTTGGGAAAACTTGGAGAACATCGAGGAGGAYTCGRGAAGCCGGACACGCGCAGAGCGCCAAGCAACGCAGCAGAGTACGATCAACCACAGAGAAGCTGCAGATGAAAGTCTGTTGGACGTCAGCACAGATCTACASAGCCWTSTGCGCCCACATTGTATGTATGTGAATAATTTAGCSCAACGACTTGCGGATTGGGCCTAGAACAGTCTTCCCAAATTCACGTTACCCTGCTGCAACCGATAGACTAGAAATTAAAATTTCTCTGCGATACCGCGAGACAATGGCCATACATTTGCAGMCGAACAATAGCACGTCGATCGAAAAGCCCGGGTCAAGGGTTCTCCAAGAAAGCCATGCTCTATCGTTTGACCCGGCAAGTACCACAGAGTGGAGATGGAGCATTGACCCCGAAAGAGTGGAAGAACAACGCGAGCACGAAGACCTATATGCTGGGRAGAGGTGGATGGCATTTCGCGATCCGGCAATTGGGGGTACCATCGTGGAACCTAGCCATAGCGCATGCCTTGTTCAGAAGCATGATTAGCAGCACGCTGCATCGCAGAGCTGCGACGGGCATCGTAGCCTGCACTGGGATGCCCATGGCTGCTGCATAGCTTTTGTGTTCGGGCATGCCACTGCAGAARCCTGACCTGATTCCTGAGTATCCGGAGTTGCAGCTTGGGCTTGGCTGTCGCTGCTAGGGCGCTCCAGAAGCTCGGGTTGGATGGTTACTGCGTGAATGCCCCAGAAATGGAGGCAGGATTGGATTTTCTCGCTGAGCTTCATGAATGCGGTCAGAGAGTCGGAGGTCACACTCAGATGAAGAGCAGCGATGGCTTTGTCCTGCGTAAGACTCCAGACGTGCAGCTCCTTTGAAAGCGGAGAGAGGATCGTTTCAGGAGATGCTGGAGCTACGAAGCCGTTCCTTGATTACACTCACATGTACGCCTTCGACACCCTCGACTGCSGCCACGTCCTGGTGCACTCCTTYGAGATCAATGTCTGGAGCAAGTTTGCGTAGGTGAGCATCTCTGCTGAGCCAGGAATGCACTGAAAGGAGCCTACCCTTCGGCGCCGTCTCTGCCAACATGCGGCCCGCCCTTCTGGTGAGGGGCAATGCCGTCCCAATAATCATGATCCCGACTGTAGTGTAAAATGGCACTTCCTCAACGTTACTTCCGAGTCACCCATCAGGATATCTAACTTGCCGAAAAGGGAAGCGATCGGATCCATGTAAATCCAGCCGGTCTTCAGGTACACGACAGCTGAAATAATGACAGCAACGCTRTTGATCCCGTCACCGAGGATGTGGAGGAGCACACCAAGAATGTTGAGGTCAAATCTCCTTTTCTTGGGCTGCTGCCTCTTGGAGTGTGCGTGGGCGGCGTGAACATGTTCYCCTGGCTGCCCTCCTCCTGAAACATTGTCCGTTGTGGCGTGATCGTGGCCGTGGGAATGTGAATGTAATCCCAGGAGCGCGAGCATAAGGAAATTAGAAGCTATACCAGCTCCGCCTATTATGGCAACGAGGACGGCATTGTCGATTTCGGAAGGGTTAATAAAGCGATCGACGGACTGTAGAATCACTGAGACGCCAAGGGCGAGGAGGAACACGCCGTTGAAGGCGGCACCGAGCACCTCCGCGCGCTGTAGCCCAAAAGTGAATCCCTCGCGCTTCCTAGTGGGGTCTCCTTTGCTTGCAAGGCGAATACAGATCACAGAGACGATGTATCCAATGAGGTCGCTTGAAATGTGGAACGCATCCGCCACGAGGACTAAAGCGTTGTTCGTAAAGCCGATGACGAGCTCTGCAACAAGGAAGGCAAAGGCGATGACTATTACCCCGTACAGTCTTCGCTCTTTGGTAAGAAGTTGAGCTGGGATAATTTCGAATGTGAGTGATGCCGCCTGGCCAGGAGCGGGAGGCCGTGTGCGTGCTAGAGACTGCTGCGATGTTTCAGCCATGACTGCTGGCTCACCTCTCGCAAATTTGATTGTCTTGAGGCAAAGAAGACCGAAAACTTAAAAGCACGAAGGCGAATCGCAGTCACATTTGCACAGCCGGGTGGCGGCACCCCTTTCCCGTGATCAAATATTATACGCCGTTGCGCGTACGAACAAGATAGCGCGTAAATACACGGACGTCTCTCCGATGACGATATACGACTGTGGCCTGTCCACATCCTGTGAACGTTGGACACCGGGGCTATGGCGCCACTGATTCTGCAGCGGGCTGGAATGCAACGCCGATGCAGGCAGGAAGCGCGCAAAATCAATAAGATGCCCAGGAGCAAGGCATATAGCGGATGTTCACGGGACAAAAATTCCTCGGAAGGTGCGCAGACTTTCATTCCATTCAAGTCTGCAGAAGATCAGAAAGACGCGTACCGCGCTCAACTTGTTCACAGGTAGTGTGAAATCATGTTTGTTTTCGTGTTTTTCTCCCATATTGCAGGCCGCTGTCTCCTATTGCTGAGCTTGCTGCGCTTTGGGCCGCGAACGAGCCCAGCGAAGTGGCATCGCAGCAGCAATCAATAGGACGGGCACGATGCTGACCACCTCACCAAGACCGGCCGCAGAGTCTCGAGCTCTCTGACCCTGTGAGCGGCTTCTTCGAGAGCTATCTCACGACTTTGCTGTTGTTGCCGGCTCAGATTCACATCCCGATCATGTTTAACTTGGATTTGTTGTTGGATACCCATGGTACGTCTATGGACCTCTTCCAATTGACGATCGAAAGTTGTGGACATTTCTGCATCGCGGGTTCGTAGGTACTCCTTGAGAGCGGGATCATCCAAATCCAGCATTTGATAGCAAGACATTCAGGAAGAATGAGAGGAGGCAGCACCGGTGAACGTATGTGGCCCTGCAATATCGCATGTCAGCACGAGCCCCAGCTCAAGACCGGACAAAAGTTTTGTTGACTGGCTAGGCATTGTTAGTCAACAAAGAACTCGGCTTGGATGGTAGTATAAGACCATATGGTACGCGTTCACCTTTATTGAGCTTCGGAACTAGCGGCACTTCGATGAAGCATCCGGGAACAAAGGGGATACACGGTGAAATCTGCCTAGCCCAAAAAGGCAACCTGTCCCCCCCCACCGCTCAACATGGGTTCCACCCCACGCGATCGTTATTGACCCCAAAGCGTTGTTATAGCGCYCTGTGCCTGGTTAGGGACCCCTGTCTTCCTTGGGATGCTTATATCACAAAGGCTAGCTGTTGTCAGCAGTTATAAGCTAGGTTTCCTGTCATCTAGCAGCGCAATGCATCGTATAGGATACCTCATTACCCCAAAGCGCAGCCTTGCTTCGCTCGCAAACATGCACAACGCGCTTCGCAGCTCCAAGTTCACCATAAGGTCATTTCACTTCCCTATATAGAATCACTGTTCCCTTGTACCTCTACACTCACTCTTCTTTGCCTGCTGCCCCAACCGGTGCTAGGTGACCTTCAAACCGAACTGGAATTCGCCTTTTGGCCATATCACCCGCGCAGAACCATGTATTTCATGAAGGATAACAACAACAGAAGGAAGGTACACTCCTACTCACTGCACTCCTATTGTTGATGCGCCTTACCCGCGACTTTCCATTCGCCTCCCGCAGGACTGCTCCCAACGATCACGGAGGGGGCCTGCACCTCAACCTGGTAGTGCACCTTGTCATACTTCTTTTGGGCATTTCCACCCTTTCCCCACACTTCAGGTTTCTTGCTGGTCCACCAACACCAAGTCAGCTGACAATCTAGCCCATGTCCAGAGCTTGCTCACATTGCTCAGCCAATATATAGCTTTTGTGGTGAGAAACCAGTGATCGTCTTCCTCCCCATGCCTGTCTGTGCGCTGCTTGTATTGATACTTCTTTGGATTGAACTGGGGCAATTCAGTTTCCATCTAATTATTGGACAATCATGAATCAGTATCGCTCCATCAGTGTTTTGTGAAGGAGGTTACACACCTTCTTGATATAGTCGTCTCGCATTTGTTGCGTGCCATCAAACCACAGCTTCCCAGCCTTCACGAATTCAGAGAGGAAGGGCTTCAACTTTTGCTGCAAATACATAGTCAGCACTCTTTTAGTGATACCGAAGGTCTGCGCACCACAAAAGCTTCCCAGGATCCCTCTTCCCATTCCGGCACCTTTCCTTCAAACAGCTTCTCGTATGGCTGATCCTTGACATTTTTGGGTTTCCAGATTATGTACACGTCTCCGCGCTTCTCTACATCAATCTTATCCAGCTTTTCGGCTTTCTTAGCTTGTTTGGTGGTCTTGGCCTTCGGACTCGAATCAGGATTCGTCTTGCGTCTCTTCTTCTCTGATCCGTCTGATTCAATAGCTACCTCTCCCTTGGTGGGTACACTCCTTCCCTTCATAAGGTCTACCTTCCTCTTGTTCTCACTGTTACCCATATCAACGGTATGAGCAGGGATGCTGGCTTAATTTGGATGATGAGAATATGTCCGTTAGAACCAGCAATCGGGCTACTATGCGTAACAGCATCGACTGTCATCGTTATCCTGCAAGAGCTCGTCGTGCTGGAAGGTGGTTGCCAGCCTTGGGACTTGTTGGAGCTACCACGGAGATGCGTCGGTTTCTTGACACGCTCCAGTAATTTCGTCTGTGTAGACTGAGTCGCTGTAGCTGCGCTCTTTGTCGAAGTAGTCGAGCATTCGGACCGTTTGAGCATTCGATGACCTTTCCCTAACTTGCTTGGGCGGTCGTTTGCGATCTTCCTTGTCATCTGCAAGTCAAGGAACAATTTGGGTGTGTGAGGAGACGGAGACGAAGGAGGGTGCTCTACTTGTGCTTGTATCGAAGATGCTGAGCCTGGTTTRAGGCTAGCCTGAATGTCCGGACCCCCTGTGGCCGAGAATGAGAGTGAAGGAGAGCGATCTCTGTTTTTCGTTGATTGAGCTTCGTATCCTCTGTTAGCTGGAGCTCGGACGTCAGAAGAAAGCGGCGGTAGTATGAAAGCAGGATCTTCTTCAAGGTCATCTGATGAATCGTACGCAAACAAAGGCTTATCCTTCTTAGGCAACGAGTAATCACCTAGCCCATCGTCATCGAATAGAGAATTGAAGGAGGAAGGTGCTCTCCTTCTGGTGAAAGTCGACGCGTCAGGCTCGACCGAAGTATGGGAAGGGCAGCCTCCCGGAAATTGTAGGCCGAGACCATTCTTGTTGAATGACGCAATTGACTCGTCATCTGATTCATCTGCAATATTGAAGACCGTAGGCTGTTTGTGGCCTTGGAAGGTCAGGGGTTCTGTCTGTCGTTTGGCTGTCTCTGGTTGTTGCGGATAGTGTGGATACTTTTGGTGCAGAGAAAGAGAGCGCGCTCCTTTGTATTCGCTTGTCTTTAGCGTTGAAGCTCCTACTTGCTTCAGCGAGTACGCTTCGCTTGGAGAAGCGGGAGGAGAAGGCGTAGGTGAGCAGCTGGACTCGTATACCGTCACATAATCCTCGTATATCAGCTCAGGTGTAGCGAGAGTAGGAGAAGCTGCATTCCAAGTTGCGGAAAGGTCCTTGGCTTGCGGGTTCTCGAATGGTAAAAACGCCCTTGTGGCTTCGGTAGGATGACTAGGCTTTTGAAACATGAAACAGTCTGTCTGCACAGAAGGAGGGTGCACTGCTTGTGATGATAGATTAGAGGTGGAAGGCTTAGTAAAGGAAAGTGCATCGGCTGCATCTTCCAGTGTACGTAATTTGAGTGGTATGAGAGCAGGCGAGTCTGAAGGTGTGTGCACTGCTTTGTTTGATAGAAGTGAGTCTAGGAGAATAGCTGAAGTGGAGGGATATGTCCCGTCTGTAAGAGCAGGCGACTTGAGGCCTGGTTTGATCGTATCTTCGTATCGCGGCCTGTCGAGCCTGGGAATGGGTACAGCTCTGTACAGCATTGTTTCGGCTTGAATGGTATCCATGACGTCCCTCAAGTGCTCAGATGTTGCGTTTCTGTGCAAGGTGCACCTCGGGCTCAGCGATAATGACATTCATGGAGGGTGAGCTGCATCGAAAGCTCACTGAATCTGTACTCTGTACTTTGGGGGATATGTTATTCTGCTAGCTACGATACACTGCTCGAGCGCTGGTATAAGCTTGCGCCAGGCGTCCTTGAAGTCCTGGCGATAGACAAACGGCTCAAATCAGCAAGCAGACATCGCTAACGCTTCAGGCGTGCACACTCCTTACGTCTGATACATTTGGATATTCGCTGAGATGAGCCTGAGGGTTCTTGTCGTGAGTTTCTGCCTGAGCGTCCGGACTCTCCATTTCTGGACGCTTGTCCCAGACCATTGGTGGATGCCCAGCGCCAATGAAAGCAGTGTTTTGGCACTGTGGACGCTTTGGATGGCGACGTTCGGGTATCCACGAATTCCAAGCAGTTGGTAGACAATCAGGCCACGAAGTTCGCCTTTGCTTTCTATCAGCTGACTGGCAACAACGAGCATGACCGAGCGGGTTACCGATTCTAGATACATCAAACCTGCTGCATACTTACGTTTACCGTCCTCTGCGCTGCGGTTCGTGCGAGTTGGGTCTTCGGGCATCATCCGCTCCTCAGAGTCGTCATTATCCGGTTTCTTTTTGAGAGTTTCATACCTTTCTCCTTCCTGATTGACAAGACAAGTCCTTCGTTATGGATATGGAAGGAGATCACCCTCCTTCAAGGTCGCCTGTGCCTATACAAGAAGAAGAAGAAGATTCCGACAAAGAAACGTCTCCTACTGCGGAAACTGGACTGCTTGGGGACTTTGCTGCTGCTGTCAGTAACGTTCTTCCCTGGAGAAAGCTCCTCTGATTCGTTTGTCAACCTCTTGCCCATCTAGAACAAAACTCAATCTGTTGCCCGGACCCTCGACCAGCTTAGTGTCTCTGACGAAGAGAAACTCGAGAGGGGAGGTACACTGAGTGTAATGGCAGCGAAAGCATTGCTCCTAGACGACGACGCAAGAAGCGGCATGCGCGCCTTCAGACAAAGAGAAAGAGTACGGGACATCGGTCGCAGGATCCTTATCGCCAATCCTCCGGAGCCAGAGGAGGCTACGCAAGGGTGGAGCTTCGAGACGAAGCTGCGGATGAAATCTCGGACGAGCAGCAGCCTGG
>BCII01000029.1:0-171343 GCA_001972285.1 Erythrobasidium hasegawianum
AACCCTCTGTAACCCTCTGTAACCCTCTGTAACCCTCTGTAACCCTCTGTAAACCCTCTGTAAACCCTCTGTAAACCCTCTTTTCGAAGGATATGCTTGGCCTGGGCTGCTGCTATTGGGGACTTGATGTCCTTGATATGCCGCAGCATAAAGACAGGACTCTGATTGGTGTCTTTCAGCTTTTGGAACAGGATAAGTGGCTTCTCGGACAGTATTTGACTCCCCGATGCGCTTTCGCCAGCCGTGCTACTGTTGTATAGAGGAGCAGAATCAAGCGGAGGTGCTGAGATTTCGTTGTTTGGTGTCATGGCGGCTGAATGGGGCACGTTGAAAGCAGTCGGCGTATTGGGTTCAAGTGTTGCTTTTGAAGGCATGAACATCGCTTTCGGTAAGGGTGACCCAGGTGACGTCGATAGAACATCACCAGAATTCGAGGCGGCTGTTGTCATGTCTTGCAAAGCCGAGGCTGCATTCAGAAGACCGTGATTTGACCGCTGCCGCCGGATTGACGAAGAGTGTTGCAGACCAGATGCTCCGTTGACAAAGGCTGACGGCGTATGCGAAGACCCATCGTCTCGAGCATGGAGTAACCGAGTAGGGCTGTTGGCAGGCGATCCTGAAGGAGATCCAGCTTCTCCATTGGCTGCATTCATATTGTCGCGAGGCAGAGAACCCGATCGCATATGTCTTAAAGAAGAGCTAATGAAGTTTGCAGTTGTCGGCGATTGCGCTCGAAGCTTGTTTAAGGAAACAGGAGGCTCCTAAAGTCGCAATCAGTTGCATGTCTGCCATCTCAGATAAGCACTAACCTTCGTGTATAGCGTCTTTGAGATGACATGAACCTCGTCTCTCATGCCCGAGACATGTTCTTGCAAACGCGAAATGGATTCTTCCAAAGTCCGTATCCGTTCGTCTGGAAATGAAGCCTTAGCTAGGTCATGCTACCTCATGATATGGACGTACCGCGCTCTCTAAGCAGTTCAAACATTCTATCGGGGGGTATCACTCCCGAGGGCGAATCTACCATGATTTGGTCCATGAAGCCGGCTACGGATCCCACTCATTTAGTATATGATGTGCGACGACGTGTGTGAAGCAGCGTACAGGGCGGTACCCAGTGATCTTCTTCAACCGGTACATCATGTTGCAGCTTGGCCGTGTAAACAGCTTTTAGGATGGCCAGCCGGTGGCCCTGCAGCAGTTCTTCAGCACGGCGTAGCACTGTGATGAATTTGGATTGCAGCTGACCACAGAATGAATGCCAACATCCTTGAGGCCTTGGTGGTCCAGATGGACCAGGATCTCGCCAGTGATACCATTTTCTGGCGATACAGGCGCGTTAGCAGGTTGTCTTGATTCGTCCTATGAGCCTATGTGCATCCATGCCTTTGATCTGTTGTTCGTATCCCCTGAAACCGAGCGAGGCCAGAAATGCGTGCACGTCGTCCTCTTGCCAGAGCAGGATGGATGGCTACGCGATAAGGCTATCAGTATCTGAGCCTTCATTTGTCATTGTAAATGGCCTTGCCTCGTCCATGGCCATCATCCAGCGCTTCGAGGTGTCTTCGTCCCTTTCTCCCCTCTGCTCTGCTCTAACTCATTCAAGATGCAAGAATTGCGCGTTCGCAGCAGGCCGTATGTGATGTCCAAGTCGATGCGAACCTATGCGAACGGCGTGCGAACCAAAGCTGTGATGCTCCAAGTTTGAAGCGCTGATAGCGGGCGATAGCAGAGTGCCCAATTGGCTGCTTCGCGAACCCACCCACAAGCTAGATGGAAGCCCGAGAACGCGAACAAGCAGTGCCGACAACTCGAACAATGACCGTACCTCACGGCGCTGACGGACGCTTTGGGTCAGCGGCTTTGGGCAATCTGACCATCTGCAATCGTAGGCTTTGCTCCACAGACCACACCAGACCAGCCCAATTCGGTCAGAGCTATCAAACATTCACTTACGCATATACTAGGCCGCTACTTATCATACATCATCCCCATTGTTCCATTCTCGAGTTTGTGCGATTGGGCTCAATAACCTCTAGCCAAAGATTTAGGACGGACGCAGCCTCAATCTGGCATAGAAGAGGCTCGTACTTTCACCTCTCTAGTGGCTCTGTACTTCTTTCGGCAGACAATCCCGTGAAGCATGGTAGCCAAAAATCGTCACGACTTGGCGACAACATGCACCATCTTCTGCAGATCTTCATAGAACCTTTGAACTTGCTCTTGAGTGTAGAGCGTAGACGCATGCTGACTTGCGATCTATATAAAGGTGGTGTCATTTCTACGTCGGCTTTTCCTGAGCTGTCTTGGCGATGCGACCTGAACTCACACGTAGTTTATTCTTCCATGAGCTTGCAGTAAAATTTGGGTGAGGCATTGTGTGATTTAGAGCCCAACACTCGGGGTCATCTACCTGCAACATCCAGTCTTTCGCTTGGTAGTCGTGCGAAATAAATTTGTCAAAGACTCCGAAGCTCGATAGGAAAACATGAGCAGGTGGAACTTCTCCATACACATCTGCGGGAGACGAGGACTGAACAATGTCGTTGAACATAGCGAGCCCTGTAGAGTCGGTCTACCGGACAGATTGTCTTCTCAGTTCGGGTCGGAATCCTGTTACGCTCCGTGTATAGGCAAAAACATACGGAAAAGGCGTTCAGGTCGTTGCGCATACTTCTTGCTACTTCCCAGAATGTGTTCAGTACTCGGCTGTCCTGCAGTAGGGCATCTCCCAGACTCGCCAACGACTTCACTCCGAGATGGTATACAGTTGTACTCCAGATGCCTAGAGCGAAGAAATCTTTAAAGCGATCATCCAGCCGCCAGCGTTGGTCCGTAGCGTGGCCAAACAAGGCTACAGATTTGGCTCCTTCCACAACATTATATTTTGCAGAGAGAAGTCCGAAAATAGCGCTTAAAGCTGCTGTGACCGTACACCCGTTCTTGCGGGAAACTTGGACTAGGCTGTCATGCAAGTCTTTTTCAAGGCTGAATCCAGTTTCGAGAGGCAGGCTGTCGGTGCAGAGTTGTGGCGACGTAATAGGCACAAGCAGCTGACACGTTGGCTCGTGCCATTGTCGCCCCTCACGGAGCTTCGCTTTGTAGGCTTCCAGATCCTCCGGAGGATGGTCGCCATCTTGCCTCAATCCAGCCGCATATACTAGCGTTGGGGTCAGCGAGTCTGCCTCGCTTTCCCACTGTAACTCCAAAACAGATTCGAGAAGGTTCTCGGTAACGATGAACTCGCCTAAGCGGTTGAGAAGCTGCAAATCGCAGTAAGTAGATGTCTTCTGAAGCGCTACGCCACGACACACACCCTGAGACTACCTCTCACATCGGTCAGGTAGTGTGAAGCTAGCATATAGACGTTCCAGGCGCCTACTTGTTCGGCATCTCGCGCAAGGAACAAGTGCATTCTGTAGTCGCTTTCTGAGGGTATGATGAGGTGCCTCTGTTGAAATACCAGTCGATGCAACTGCTCTCGAGACAAATCTTTTGTTTCGAGATGCAGAGTCTCGTCGGCCCATTTCTCCACTTGGCCTTTAGCAGTCACAGGCTTGTAGACCATCTCGAATCGGTCTTCGGCTTCGGAAATGCAGAGATTACTTGCGATGAAAGGTACTTGATGTCGTAGCCGGATCCAAGCAGCTCTTAACAGTTTGGGCAGGCTGTCTGAGTAAGACGGTGGCATCTTCCAGACTAGCCTGGAAACCATGGCGCAGATTCCGTCGTACTGAATAACATGGAAAAATAAGACTATCGTTTTGATTGTGGAGCTTCGAGCTGACTTTAGGGGTGTTCCACCGTACGATGGCAGCTTCCATGCCGTGCAAGTGTCGCTTATACGTCCCAGAAAGCTCATCGTAGTGCCAGCTGTATTGATGTGCAGAGTAGTCCATACTGATGTTGGAAGCTATCATAGAAAGAGTCGCAGCGCAGACAATATTACGTAAGGCTTTTTCCCGACTGACGAGCTCGATAGCGCAGCGCACCGCAGAGAGAGAAATGAGGCCAGGATGAGATGACGGGCATCGTCGATGTAGGTGGTCATGATACGGGGCAGACGGCGGCATCGTTGAGAGATTCTTGACTCTGTCAGCCCGTTTCCTCTAAAATGGTCAATGCAGCTACGAGGCGTTGCTTGAGCGCATCCAGCGCCTTGGAGTCACGGTTCTACGGTCAAAGCAGCATCTCATCTGCATACGCCGGGTTGAGCTACAAGGCGCGCGCTTCTGGCAGTCACAGTCATCGCTTGTTTGCGACAGAAGCAACCGAGTTGCGTCACCAAAATGCAGCACCTCCTCCACCACCTCCAGTCATTCCGCGTCTTCCTGAAATCACATCTCCATCCAGGGTATCGTCTACTGTCACATCCTCCTCGTCGTCGTCTGCGCCGGTGAATACAGATTCAGACCGACGGGAAGACATCACCGAGGCCAGCTATGATCACGGTCTGCCAGCTTCATTCGGAAGGAATCAGCTGGATACCTCAGTGCGAACAATAGATCCAGAGCTGCAGGCAGACCTGGAAGCTATACTTGCAGAGTTCAAGGCACCTATCCGGTACGCATTTGCATACGGAAGCGGCGTATTCAAGCAGGCCGGGTACTCTCAGAAGGTGTGACAAGCTATCTCGCAAAGAGTTTGCAGTATCTAACTCGTTTTGGACAGGAAAAGCCGATGCTCGACTTTGTCTTTGCGGTTTCGCATCCGGTGCACTGGCATAGCATCAATGTCAACCAGTTCAAAGACCACTATTCACTCATAGCTCGAATATTCGGCTCCCGCATAATAAGTATCCTGCAGGAGAAAGTCGGCGCAGGAGTCTGGTTCAACGTCGAATGCATAGTTCGTGGCAGGATAGTCAAGTACGGAGTGATATCTGTCGACACGCTAGTGCACGATCTCCTGGATTGGGAGTCCCTATACATCGCCGGGAGAATGCACAAGCCTATCCATGTTCTGAAAGACGAGCCACGAGTCCGTCTAGCCAACCAAGTAAACCTCTCCAGCGCTGTCCGCGCTGCTTTCCTGGCGCTCCCTGAAACATTCACCGAGGAGGACCTCTACACAGAGATCACCTCGCTTTCCTACCGAGGTGACTTTCGCATGCAAGTTGGTGAAAACCCGCAAAAGATCAAGAATATCGTCAGTCAGCAAGGGGAGCAGTTCACAAAAGTCTACAAGCCAATCCTCCAAGCTTTCCACAAGCATATTTCCTTCATGGGTCCCGAAGGTTCAGGCAGCATAAGGCAGGATATCAATCCTCGTGCGAAAGCAGAACTCGCAAGGCGGCTGCCCCTCCGTCTTCGAGAGATGCTCAAAGGCCATTATGAGCGAGAGAGTAATATATTGAGCGCTCTTGGTAAGAAAATAGAAGGAGCAGAGGAACAGAAACCCAGCCTGTCTGAAGAGACGGCCCTCTGGAGAACGATAGTCGCTAAAGGCGATTTCAAGACAAACATAAGCAAAAGTGAGTGGATTATCTCCGGAGATACTATCACGCTGACGTCGGTTCAACAGGCATCGATGCCATAGTTGCACGTCCTGCCTTTTCGCAGTCGATGAAGGGCATAGCTAGCGTGGGGCCGATACGCGGGATACGTTACGTTTGGCCAAAACTGAAAAAGAAATGGAGTCCTTCATCTAGTTAGAATGCAAACATACACTCGTTGTTCCAGAGTAAAAGCGGACCTTGCGCTTGTAGCAATGAAATCGTGATTCCAGAATGACTTGACCTTCCGCATTTCTCGCTATGGTGACATCGCGACCAGCTGCATACTCGAGGCCGACTCAGCAAGCTGCTCGCAAGACTGGCGGTATCCGCGTTCTGGGCACGGCAGCTGCAAGCGGTCAGGGCATTGCAGCATCTTCGTGGGCTCCGTCAGCAAATAGCAAGGACAAGGAGAAGGATGTTGCGCTCTACAGACGCCTGTTCTTCCCTTACTCTGCCCACGAGCAAGGGACATCAGCTCCAAGTCCGCCTCGTCGCATTCTGCAGGATCCAGTTGCCAGTGCAGCCCTTGACATCCAGCTGTATAATCTGTTGGCGCTCATTATCCGTGGATTCATCAACCCTTGGTTCTCGAAGATATCCAGAGACAGAGCGTTTCCACTGGAGATCCTGCGCGTAGCTTCACACGTGTTTAGGCAGCTCGAAGCAAGACTGTCAGATGGACCAGATACCTCGCAGATCCATTGCATTGATAAAGTCAAACTCGTCTGCGAAAGCTTTCCAAAGGTCTTCGAACGACATGTCCGCGACACAAGAAGGGCTAGAAGCATGTCAGGCTCTGCATATGCTGCAGGAGCCAGTATCAATCATCTTGATGCGATGACTCCCTTTGAGGCTGTATTCCACTCCCTTCAGCCGCACATAGCTATTTCTGCTACTTCTACTTCTGCCTCTCTGGAAAAGCTACCTCCATACATCGATGCGGACTATCTACGCGCAGCTATAGATGCTCTTCTGAAGAATCTTCTGCCGCCCGAGGACTATCAAGCAGAGACAGAGCGCAGTGTGGTCCGCGAAGTCGTCCTGGGCATTGTCCTGGGAGGTGTTTTCAGCAAGGTAGCTCAGCCATGGTTCATCTACGGCTTGATAGCGAAGCTTCTCGAGCAGTCACAAGCCAAGCGGAAGTCTAGCATATCACTCAAGCCGGAGAACAACAGCAAAGAGCGGTCAGCTTGGCACAAAGTTGCCGATTTTTTGGCATCACTGCCGATTCTGTTCTATCGCATCACTGCCTTCTTCACCTATCTTTCTCTCCTACTCACTAGCTCATTAGCTGCTCCAACACGGCCCACCCGCGCTCGGAGGAATCTTGGAAAACCTGGCTCGAACTTGGTATTTATCCTATTACGCTCGGAAGACGAGGGCAGGCAAGTCTTGAGACAAATCCAATGGTGTTCAGATACGGCGTGCTCGGTGGCCAGCCCGCTGCTAGACAAGTAAGGCTTTGTGATTCATGCGTGGACGAGCGATCTGACACAGCCAGAGTAGGGTCATCATTTATATTCTGCACGCAAAAGCCTTCAACATCGAAGCTGTATCTATGATCCTCCAAATCGTAGAAGGTGCTCTGTTTCCAGGAGGCTACCCTGCCCCATCCGTTCCGGATCCAAACGAGGAAGAACAGCTGATACTGAAAGAAAGGGCCTATGCGGCTGTAGAGAACCTTATACCAGGTATGTTGAGATCTATCATGGATGGCTACTTGCTAATACCCGGGACTATTAGTCGGTAGCCTACCTTACCTGCTGCCTGGCCTTCCAGCAGCAGACGCGCAGAAGCAGCTAGCCAAGGACCTGCTAGACTCTTTCGAAAGCCATTACTGCAATCTACATCTGTTCATGTTCATATTAGACCTTGTTGTTGCCAATTTGTGCCCGGAGCTGGTTGTTTAGATTTGTGGGACGCCGATGTTGTAGAACGAGACGATATGTGCAAGCTGCATTGCAAGATAACAGATACTATGTACTACACATGTGACCTGTGTTTACATATCGGTGTACTTCTCGACCTTGGCCTTAAGCAGATCGCGGACGTGCGAGATGTACTCGTTGGTGAGGACATAGTGCTCCTGTCAGATCGATGTACGCTTAGTTTACATGTACCTAACGTATGTACCAGATGTACTTACGCGCTTCATGTTCTTGCCGTGGATGAGCAGAGCTAGATCCTTGGTCATGACGGAATCGCGCTGAACCGGAGATGATCAGTTATAGCCTCATACGTGGAAGAAAATTTGCAGTCTTACATCAATAGCCTCAACACAGCAGGCCTCTAAATCTCGTGCAAACTTGACGAGCTTCTCGTTGCCGTCTTTTTGTCCACGGAAGATAAGACCCCTCGTCCAAGCGTAGATCGACGCAACGGAGTTCGTGGATGTCTCGTTACCCTTCTGCCATTCACGGTAATGGCGGGTGACTAAAAAGTCAAGAAAAATAGTCATCAGTGCCAGAACTCGCATGGGATCGCCAGGAGAGTTACGGACCTGTTCCGTGCGCTGCTTCAGCTTCGCAGATGTCACCTGTGCTGTCGAGCAGCTCCGAAGTCATCAAGCCTGAAAGAATTGAGTGTGAGCTCGGAAGAGGAATGTCATAAAAACTTCAATGGACCCAGCGATCCAAAGCCCTGGGCAGTAATATCACTGATGACATCCCCGTCGTAGTTCTGAATTTTTGACCCTCAGTAAGCTGTACTAAGCATCGGGAACTGATAGCTGGTCTCACCTTCAGTCTGCCCGACGGAAAAGCCAAAAGAAGAGGAGATCAGCAAGAAGGCCGCGAGATTGAGCTAAATGCTACTAAGAGTACGTACGCCATAAGGTAGCCTCCATCTGATTTAATCTGGATATGTCCGTGGTCAGCACCTATGGTCGTGCACCGAAAGCTTCCAACTTACCAGATATGCGACCATGTCGTCGATGAGACGGTGCTCGTACCACAGTCCATTGGCTTCAAAGTCCTTCTTGTATGTGGTATCGTAGATCTCTTGGAAGTTGTCCTTCCATTGGCCATCGTAGCCTTTAAGAATGGTGTTCTTGGTCGACATGTACATAGGGACCTTCTTGGCGAGCGCCATCTTGAAGGATGAGTGTGCAAAGTCTCTGATACTTTGTACAGTGTTGTACATAGCGAGACCTGTTCCTGCAGAAGGGAAGTCGAAGACCTCGAGTCTCTGCTCGCCACTTCCATCATTGGGAGTGTAGACCAGCTCGAGCTTGCCGGGCTTCTTGACGACGATATCAGTAGCACGGTATTGATCTCCATGGGCGTGACGTCCAATGATGATTGACTTCTTCCAGCCGGGAACGGATTTGGGAACCTTCTCGACAAGGATAGGTTCCCTGAAGACGGTTCCTCCTAGGATATTACGGATAGTACCGTTCGGTGATTTCCACTGCGCAGGAATCTTGTGAGGACTGGCGACCTGGCTCCCAATATGGCCAACTTACCATCTTTTTGAGCTTGAACTCTGTAACAACGCGCGTCAGAATGAGTCCAAGGAATCGCATATATAATACTTACCCTTGACACGAGCCTCATCGGGAGTGATGGTAGCACACTTGATACCGACTCCGTACTTCTTGATGGCCTCGGCGGCCTCGAAGGTGACTTTATCATCGGTTTGACTGTGCGAGCAAGAGATAAGCTCTATAGCGCAACATATTTCGGATCCTACTCACTCTCTGTACTCCATGCCGAGATCGTAGTATTTGATGTCGAGGTCGAGGAAAGGCGTGATGAGCTGCAACAAGCGTGAGCATTTGTACATACATGAGAATTCAATGTGTTCGCTCACCTCATCCTTGATCTGCTTCCAGACTGTTTCAAACCAGCGGAAGTTCAGTTTCCGAACCCTCCACTCTTTTGACAGGAAGACATACTGATGCGGGTCATCTCGTCACCTGGAGGAGATAAACTTAGGTTCGCACATACTATGCGATATGCTCAAAGCAGCTCACCGTCCATTTCGACGACGGGGTTTTGCACTTTGATGCGCTTGTCTGGGCGGTCCGCACAATCTCGTTAGGCCGGTCGCATTGGTTCGCACGCAAGGTTGGAAGCTACCTGAAGACGACGACATGGCTCTAGAGATCTGGGAAAGACGTTGGGAAGCCGTGGTTGCTGAGCTGAAGGAAGCTTGTAGTGGGGCCGAGAGAGCACGAGCGGTGTTAGAAGCAGCAGAGGTTCTTGAAGTCACAGAAGCGCGGTGGGCGGTCGACAGAGCTCTTGCAGCGATTGTTCGACTAGTCGTAGCAGTCGCTAGCATCAGCAAAAGCTCAAACAAATTCCACGGGAAGCTGTGGATAGGTGGGAACTCTGCCAAAACGGATGTACGCGGAATCTTTCAGATGGCCGGCACGAAAAAGACGCGGAGCCGTGAGCAACAGTGTTCAGAGTACACAGAAGCTGACTATCAGAGGCAGTGCATTGTCCTTTAGTTGATGCTGGCCAGCCGGTGCAGAGATTGTGCAGAAAAAGGCAGCCTTTATTGCGCGCGTATCCGAGATACTGTAGTAATGAAAGACAACAACACCTACGATGCCTATACTGATCTGCTGCCTTCAACGAATACTGCGCATGCCAGCCTGACCGCGAAACCTATGGTCTGGCTCGACTACCAATCGTCGGCCTCTTCGGATTGACCTTGTCTCAGTCTGTTGAAGTCGGCCATCAGGTCATCCTCTTCAGGTTCTGGCTGCGCTTCCTCTTCTTCCTCTTCTTCAGCTTCCTCCTCTTCAGGCTCTTCAGCTTCGACCGGCATGT
This sequence comes from Erythrobasidium hasegawianum, assembly GCA_001972285.1. Classification (NCBI taxonomy): domain Eukaryota; kingdom Fungi; phylum Basidiomycota; class Cystobasidiomycetes; order Erythrobasidiales; family Erythrobasidiaceae; genus Erythrobasidium; species Erythrobasidium hasegawianum. The sequence continues at coordinate 10,276 of BCII01000029.1, forward strand.
CTTCCGTCTGTTCGGCCTCGACTGCTTCCGGTTCTTCCACCTCCGCCTCTGTCGCACCTGATACTGCCTCTCCTGCAGCTGGCCTTGGCTGACCTTTGCTGCCCCCGAAAAAGCCAGCACCAAGTTTGGCAGCAGCTGATTTGACGGCCAAGCTAACATTGTTCGTCGAGCTCGCAGAAGATTGTTTCTTGCTGGAACCGTTGATAGGCAGGCGTTTCAGACTGCCCTTCTTCTTCTTCGAAGTCAGCTTCTCCTTGAGCTTGCTTGCGACTTGTTCGGCATCGATGCTATCCGATCTGGACCGCTTCCGCTTCTTGCTTCCAGTCAAGCTAGGCGCTGCACTACTTGCGCGAGAAGAACGACCGTCTTTAGACATCTGCGACTGAGTCTCCCATTGATCTTGGGCATCATCGCCATCGAACAGGTTGTTCCGCTTGCCACTCGTATCACCGTTGTCGTCGGCAAGCAGCTCGTCAAAGACTGCATAGTTGATCTTCTTGGAGAATTTCTTTTGCTTCAATAGCTGCTTGGTAGATTCGGCGGCAGTAGCTCCCGCCGGTGTAGACGAGTCTCTGGGCTTTGCCTTCTTCTGCTTGCATCGCATTAGCGCGAAGTGGCTATCGTAGTTGAATATGCTTACCTTTCGCTCCTTCCTGACCGGCTTGTCATCATGCTCCGCCTGTATATGCTTTAGAGCGATATTTTGTAAATAGTCTTTATTGAACTCCATCCATAGTCTTTCCTTGATTCTGACCTCTTCCGTCGTCAAGATGAAGTTATCAAGTTCATCCTCGTCAAGATCATCAAGCGGGTCGACTCCAGTCCAAGTCGGATGACCTTCTCTTGCTTCCGGATCATTGGCTACAATCCATCTCTTCTGCTCTTTCTGACTCAAGACTCCAGAAAGTGCTGTATATGGCTCGGCGTTCAGCTCGCCTTGGATATCGTTTCGGATATCCGCAGCTTCTGCTTCTTCGCGTTCTCGTTGTTCTGGCGTGCGGTTATCGGGAGGTAAATCTCGTTTGCCAATGAGGCCCTGTTCACGTAAATGTTTGTCCAGGGAAGGTGATTTCGAACGGCTTCGTCTTGGGCCAACAGGTAGTTCTCTGCCCTCTTCCGCCGCGGTCGAGGCTGCTATCGCATCAAGCATGTTTTCTTCCTCTTCTTCATCCATAGTGACATCGATCTCCTCTCCACCTTCCACTTCTTCCTCCTCTTCTGCAAGGCCATTACCACCTGCGTCCTGCATAGCTGCCATTTCCGCTGCGATTGCATCAAGACCATCGCCATTGACGTTCGATGCGTCCACGTTGGGGTCCTGTGTAGAAGGGTCTCCCTCTTGGTCTTCCCTATTCTCGTCTTCCTCCTCAATCGGCCCAAGCTGATCTAGACCCGTTCGACCTCGTTTTCTTGGGCGTGTATTGACACTGTCTTCGTCCTCATTCTCCTCCTCAATATCTTCTAGATCATCATCTGAGCCATCTTCCGTAGAAAACCGGACGCGCTTCATGTCCATTCTCCGCTGTTTGCGAGTTTCCACCCTCTTCGCCGCCTCTTCCTTCTTCTTGTTTTCAGTGAACGATGGTGGATCATGATCATCATGTAGCCACATTGCTCTGAAATCCGTGACTGTCAACCTGGAAGTAGGAGTCTCGCCGAATTCCTCCAATCTCTTCTTCAAAGTCACATCCGCGATCTTGACAACTTGTACCACTTCTTCAATACTCCTCCGGAAATTGTTCATACGCGCAGCTAGGATCAGACTTGCACCGCAAATACCGGCGGGTCTTCGCCCTGTGCTCATCCAATCACGCGAGAATCGTTGTACCAGACGTACAGCGTCGTTCGCGACTTGTTGTGTCTCGTCGCCGAATTCTAATAGAGATGCGAAGCGCGAGATAAATAGGGAAGGGTCGATAGCTGGCATTTCGAGCTTGAAGTCCTTGACCATGCGCAAGTATGTATGGCCGAGCACGAAAACATTCACCTATCACATTACAGTCAGCTTTCATGTTTTATCTGTGTTTAGGGCGCCTGTCTACCTGAATGAGATCCGAGAAGTCAATCAACATGTGACTCGTCTTTTCGATTCTGCAGACGATATAGAGGCAGGCTGCGATGAGATAGTTTGTTCTTCGTCCGCGAACAAAGTTGGTAGACAGCGCCAGGGAATAGAAGCGTTGTGCCATATCCACGAAACGATCGGGGAGTCGGAGAGCATTGACAACTTGCTGGATCTTGCGACGGCCTGGCCGTAGATGCATCAGCTCCAGTTTCGGCATGGATGGATTGCATGGCTTACCATTCGCCAGAGTCTGTTCGCGAGACTCGACTCCGCCTGCTCCGTGAGGCCTTCTGCCGCTTAGTTTGGCGCGGGCTGTCGATACATGTCAGCTAGGTCCCTTGGTCACTCAGAAGTGCTGTATGCCTACTCTGATCCGATCCAATGTAGGCTCCATTGACGACTGCTGCGCCCGTACTGTTTTCCCCAAAAGTGACTTCTGCGACAATGCCGTTCTCTTCGACGACCTGCGGGTATCTCAAGGTATCAGGAATACGTCGCTATACCTGATGTATGCGAACATGCTCACACTGCCGCAAAGAGTGCAGTACGAAGTCCCAGAGGCAGCGTCGCTTTCAAAGGCCGCCTCTTGGGCGCACGCCATGCAGAACGGCATGGTGACCTTGGGCTAATCCAGCAATGATGTCGCGCGATGTCGCAGCTGCTCGAATGGCAGACGGCGGCCTTGCAGCCCAGCTTGGAGGTAGCAGATGTGTGTTTATGAGTGATGGGAGCAAAACAGCAAGATTTTCTGAAAGAAACGTGACTGATTGACCGCACAGATACAGCATTATTGTGAGAGCATAGAAGCATTACAGGCTATTTGTGTACGAAAGAGGTACACCATCTGAAAAGCCGAATGGAAATCTTGAAGTTCAGAAAAATCACACCGACATATAGCAAATCTTGATAGTGTAGACTGTCCATGGTTGTCAACCTTTCGCTTTTACAGCACCGCTAAGTGCTCTCTCCCTGCGGATGGGAAGGACTCCGCCTGTTCTGTTCGTCCAGCTGCGGCGTACCTCTATCCTCATTCCCTTGTGTGCTGCGCATGCTCGTTTCCTCCACTTTAGTATTGCCTCCAGTTGTATCATTCGAGAATGATTGATTGTTATTGTTGCTGTTATTGTTGTTGATAGTGGGCCACTTGAATACGCCAGCTGCAGCTTCTTCAGCAGAGTTCATAGACATAGCAGCTTGAAAAGCCGCTGAATCTCCAAAATGGTTCATAGAGCGATAGATCTCCGGGAAGAGCGAGCTTGGGCTTGGACCAAAATTTTCTGATAGATGAAGGAGACTGTCGGAAGCTGTGAAGATGGATCTGCGACCTTCATCTGGCTCGCCGCGGCTGTTGTGTCCTGTATGATTGACATCTGTTCGTCCGTTGCCGCCTACGTCTAGTCGGAGAGCACTCTCGTTGGGGCCCAAACCAGGTACCGAGAGGTGCAGTTCCGGGCGAGAAGTGGTAGATCCATGTTCGCTATTCATACTTTCCTGTCTCACTGGCTGTCCCCTTCCGTTTCCTCCACCTCCTCCGTAATTTGGACCCTGCAAATGCGTCGGGGCGCTTTCTGGCATAGGCGGTGGAGACTGGATAGGCGTGTAGGCCGCAGGGTATTTGCCTTGATTACTGTTGTTCATGAAGAAAGAAGGTCCATAGCCATAAGCAGCGGCAGCTTGGAGAGCAGCAGCTTGTGCGCGCTGTGCCGCTTCTGCAGGCATATTGCCATACAAACCGAAGGAATTCTGTAGAGCTTGCTGCTGAGCTGTAAACTGCTGGTAGCCTGGAAGGTTGGGGTAGCCGGAGAAGTAGGGAGCGCCATAAGCGTTGTTTGGGAGCATTTGCTGGTTTGCCATATTGCCATTCGGGAAGGCGTCTTGCGAATCCTGTCGCGCGACTTCTGCTCCTCCGTTCTATCGGTAATCGAAAGGTCAGTGCATCCAAGCAAACGTGAGCAGAAATTGCGCTCACTGTCTGATTCCCGTTACCTTTCGCTTTTCCTTCATTTCGCGACTTCTCCACCTTGACGGGTAGAGCAGCCTCTTCAACATCATCCTCTCCATCTTCATCGTCGTCATCGTCACTATCGTCACTGCTTCTCCTTCGTTTCTTGTTGCCCGATTTCGTCGTAGATAGCTTGACGGGGTTTGCGGTATTCTGCGCACCATTTGCTGCGCCTCCTTCTGTGTGTCCATACGCGTTTGGGCCTGTGATCTCAGTGTCGTCTACTGCTTGGTTCTGGTAGCGATCGATCATCTTGTGCATCACGCCCTGGCTCGAGTAGCTGTGTCGCGACAAGCATATTACTAATTAGAGAGTATTTCGGAATACTTGATGCAATCGGATCGCGCTCACCAGTGCAGCTTTCCCGTATGGCTCCATACGAGGACAGCGACGTCAACCTGGCAGAGGACGCCCAACTCGAAGGCTTTCTTGAATAGACCATTTCTACGCTTTCCAAAAGTAACATTGCGATTCCTGTCGTCCACTATGGGCGCAATCTGGATCTTCCTGCGTCCCATTATGCGTTGCTCTCAAAAGGTTGTAGAATCGCCCTGCGAGATCGCTTCGAAGGCTGTCAGAGGAAGTACACTGTATGTAAGTACTTGTTATAATGTGGCTCTATCGCTACTTCCTCACTGATCCTGACGAGAAAAGAACCGAAAGGCCAGATTCTATATTGGGACGGCTCGTTGAAGACGGTCGCACGCGCTTGGAGCTAATGTAGAGTGTCTTCTATACTCTTACGGATGGATATCAAACCCAAAGGGCGGACTCCGCAAGCTGCCGACGGCTTTGAAGCTTGCTTTTTTGTGTCGAGCAGACCCCGCTTGAAAGACGTTGCTGGATGGACAGGCTCTGACGATGAAGCGGTACTTGACCAGTATTGGGGTGAAAAGTGCGGTTTCCGGGTGCGCCCTGCTCTGATATCTGACCTGGAGGGATAGAGACGGAAGTGATGCGAGGTGCTCATCAGCCATGGCTGCTGATATGCCGCCCATCCTTTCGAGAGGAAATGGGCAAAGGGAAAGAGACAGAGAGAGATGCGCAATCCAATCTACCTTGTAAATATTCCTTGACGAGGATCTGCTTGTCGCCTTGTCAGATTTAGAAAAGGCCGTCTATACATAGGGCCATACATCTCTTGGCACAAACAGAAATAGCTTACCAGATGTGCTACCAGGATGGCCTACGTCTTGTCCGATGGGATGCGAGTGCTCCTTGCTTTCCGTTCAATTGCCCTTGACGGTGCAGACGTCAAAAAAAAGCAAAGCGAGAGCACGTCAAATGAGGCAGGGAGATGATGGCAAGTGTCAAACAGCAGCCGCGGAGGTCCTTGAGTAGCGATATTATTCAGACTGGAATTGCTAAGATGACCTGCTACGACTGATGTAGCCTACCCTGTTAGGGACTGACGAAACAGCAGCGGCATGGCTTACCTGCGCAACGTATTCACGCCGTTGCGCAAATCCCAGCCTCATGATACATGTCATAATCATGTGCAGACCAAGGCCGGCGCCTCTGCTGTATTTGTGGGTACAGCTTACTGCCTCGGCCGTTCCAATTCCTCTGTAAGGATCGCATCAGTCTTTGCTGAGCCAGGGTATAGGCTTTGACCTGCCTGGTCCGAAGCTCATTGGCAGCAGCTCGCCCAGCGTGCTATCTACCACAGGTTGCGCCCCGGCTTTCGATGGGTTCAGCGGATCATGAGACGAGGGTATCATCAGGATCGGCATCTGGAGGAAGAAGCGATCAGCTGGTTAAGAGTTGTGTCATATGGTAGGCTGACATCGAGAGCGCAGAATTCTGACAAGAAAGAGCTGATCAACGCTGCTCCAGCTAAACGAGTGATCGCACTCACCCCGGATAAATTGCCTGCAGATCCCACACGGACTGCATGGCGCATCTATGTCCGCTGCAACAGCGAGTGCAACGAATTGTTTTTTGCCTTCGGAGACCGCCTTTACCTGGAATACGAGATCTGTAAGCATCCAATGCTTAGGAGGTCTCCAAGTTTAGATCACCAGAGCTGTCCTCTCTGCGCATATACACCCTATGTAGAGGTATTGTTCGCTTAGCTCTGAAGTACCAACAAGTCTAAGGCAGCAACGATCCGCATGGGAAGCTCACCTCCGTAACTCGCATTCTCGATGTTTGCACCGGTGATGTACGAGCCATCTGGGAGTAGGAAAGCACATCCAACACGGAACTTGGATAGACGAGGAGACATGTCAGTACTGATGTGATAAGGGGAGGGCGCAAGAGAGTAGAGGGAGAATTAGGGATGCACTTTGCTATAGGGAGAGTAGGAGTAGTCGCGCGCTTTCTGAGCATGTACGAGGAGCTGTGTCCGCTGTTCATCAGTCATGAAAGGCATCTTGACGAGGTGTTGGTCTGTCCGCTACCGACGCTATCCCATAAAGCACCAGATATTCGAGCTGGCCTCGAGGAAGAGGTACTACAGCACAATCACTACTATACACCCAGCATACACCGACAGGCATCAAGCTCCATCTCTACTGAAGCCAGCCAACGATCGAGGACAGCGTAGATTATCGACGGGAGAAGGACTAGCAGAAGAGACAAGTCAAGCTGCAGTCCATGATGGCTCGCTCAACGCAGCAGTCAGCAGTCGCGAGCTCGTCGTCCCCTCGAAAGGCCGGCGGGAGTACGCCCAGGAAGGAGCTCACTGCGAAACGGCCGCAGGTGCAGCAGGGCGGGAGAAGTGGAGCAGCGGGCGTCAAGAGGAGAGCAACTGATGTGACTGCTTCGCCTGGTACACCTTTCCCCTTATCCCTTCCTGGCTGGTCAGAGATATTAGACTGACTTCTTTGTCTCTCGCAGCCATAGCCAGGAAAACGACAGGACCAGCTCGCCGGCCAGTCCCAAAGAGTAGACGTACGTAGAGAATAGCTCCTGTTCCACTTGCTTTCCAGCTTTTGACCACACTCATCTAATCTTCACCCCTATATCCCACGTGCTCCTTCCTCTTCTCTTCCTGCTTGAATCGCTACAGCCGGCGACCCTCTTCCTGCACCTCCTACACCAGCTAAGAAGCCTCGGAAGCCACATCGGTATCGGCCAGGCGTGAAAGCGTTGAAGGAGATCAGGCAGTACCAAAAGACGACAGACCTTCTTCTTCGCAAACTACCGTTCACGAGGCTGGTTAGTCATATTCTCTCATCTTTGCATATGCCAAAGTATCTTGCTAAAGTAGCGCGACTAGGTCCGCGAGATAGCAATGCAATGGGCACCGCAGCACGAAGAGCAAATAGGTCTACGCTGGCAGTCCAGTGCACTGTTAGCGCTCCAAGAAGCCTCAGAAGCATTTCTTGTCCATCTATTTGAAGATGCGAACCTGTGTGCATTACATGCGAAAAGAGTGACCATCATGGATAGGGATATGCAACTGGCTAGACGGATTCGCGGGAATTGGGGAATGTAGGAGCGATATGGTGATTTACTGCATGTGCTGTTGTTGCAGAATAGCTTGGAAGATCTTGGTAAAATAGCCAGGAGCTCTGCGTATTGTCGATTTAGAGCGCCCACCACTAACTACATCGAAGCCCTCGCTTATGTGGCAGGAGAAGCACATTATATACGCGAAAGATTAACTAATAGCCTAAAACAACAACAAGAGCCAAAGAAGCGGGAAAGTGGAGAAGTGATTCGGGAGGAAACAAAAACCGAACTTGAGCTCGATGCGACCAAGCGCATTCGGTGGTAGGCATGAGCTTTACGCAGTGACTCGCTCCCTGATGGGTCCCTCCATCTCGTACTCGATCTCGACTTGCGGACCTCGTCTCTTCTTCTGCGGCGCTTGTCTCTTGGACGGTTGGACGGCCTTTCTCTTTCCTTTTCTCTTGCTCGAGACTTCGTCCTCGCTATCCTCTTCGTCTTCCTCATCATCGTCACTCTCCTCATCTTCACCCGAGAAGTCTTCCAGATCTTCAACATCACTTTCTTCTAGATCCTCAACAAACTCCCTCTCAATCTCATCTTCGTCCTCTTCATCAAGGTCCGAATCTTCATTCTCCAACTCGTCTTCATCGCTTTCAAGCTCCAACTCCGCTTCTCCTTCTGCCTCCGCTACCAATTTCTCCTTTTCAAGAATAGCATTCCATACTTCTTCATTGACGTTCAGAGGCATATCTCCATACGTCCTGCTCTTCAATCTACTAATCAGTTCTTTCTCGAGGTTCTTCTCAAGCTGAGCAGCTGTCAATGCTTTTCCTTCTCGCACTTTCTCTCTTCTCTCTAGCTTCTTCTTGACAGGTACCAGTTTGCCGCTCTCTCGAGTTTGCAATTTGCGAATCTTGATGAGGTATTGGACGATTTTTGTCGTGCGTTGTTTGCACTTGTGTATCAGGAAAGAAGGCCAGTAGGCTAGCTCTGTATCGATTTGCGAGAGAGCTTTCGTGTAGTCTGAACTGAGCTTGACTCGCTCCCACATCTTGGCCGGTGTATGTGCTCGTTCAGGTGTCTTCATAAACAGGTAAAGGGCGCCTGTACAGCTCGATTAGCATGAACCAGAGTATAGAAAGAGTCTATACACACCCTCTTGTTCACGGACCGTGGCATATTTCGAATTTGCGAGCGGACATGCTTGACGCGAACCTGCCGTCGTCAATTCGGTCAGGTTTTGCCGGCACACTATGGGAAGATGGACGCACATAGACCAGATACGTTGTATGCATTCCTGCAGAAGTTCTGTGTGATAGTCCTGTGAAATGTAATGACCAAATTTTCCAGGCGTAGGAAAGTATGAGAGCAACGAGGAAATGAAATGGATGTAGAGATGGAGAATGCATTAGATATCTTGAGTAGCTTGATGACGGGCTGTCCACTGACTTTACTTTGAAAGCGCAGAAAGCGTTGTGACCGCCTGAATTTGACGAAGGCCCGATGTTCTGCCAGATGAGCTCGTCTGCGGTGGCCTGGCGTGCATCATGATTGTCAATTCTTGTTGTTCTCGTCGTCGTCGTCGCTGCTGTTCGCTCACCATGATTTCTTGATTCTTGTCGTTTCGCGAATTGGCGAAAGAGAAGAAGAGCCGTCAAGACAAGCTGGCGAATTATTCGAGCAGTCGCAAGCAAGGTCAGGGTGTTTCGTTCGCAAGATGACCGTCGCGACAGCCTACAGGATCCCCCGCTGGTCGAAAGAGACGTTCGCCAATGTCCGCAGTCTGCTCAAGATCTGTATCCTGGGATGCATCGCAGCAGCAGCGTGCTCGAGCAGGCTCTTCGCTGTCATCAACTTTGAATCTATCATCCACGAGTTTGACCCATGGTGCGCGCGCGATGTCCTGGCTGGATCCTGCTGGCTCCTCAGACCGGTCCTGATGGCTTTGCAGGTTCAACTACAGAGCTACTAGAGTGCTGACCTCTGGTGGGTTCTACGAGTTCTGGAACTGGTTCGACAAGACGGCGTGGTATCCTCTCGGCAGAGTAGTCGGAGGCACAGTCTATCCAGGCAGGGAAACACGCTCGCACATACATACTTGACCTGCTAACACATAGTTATAGGCATCATGGTCACGTCCGGCATCATTTACAACTTCCTACACGCCCTAAATATCCCCGTCAACATCCGAGACGTCTGTGTCATGCTCGCACCTGCTTTCTCGGGCCTCACAGCATAGTATGCTCCACAATCCATTTATATCCACGCGCTCACTGACACATTTCCTATAGTGCCACGTACCTCCTTGGCCGCGAGCTAGGCCATGATGCATCAGGTTCAGGCGGCGAAAGTACCGGACTCTGGGCTGCTCTCTTCATCGGCATTGCACCAGGCTATATCTCCCGATCCGTCGCTGGATCGTACGACAACGAAGCCATCGCCATCTTCATCCTCATGTTCACCTTCTACCTCTGGCTCAAAGCTTTGAAAGACGGATCAGCCCTGTTTGGTGCCTTGACGGCTTTGTTCTATTTCTACATGGTTGCCGCCTGGGGTGGATTCGCTTTCATCACGAATATGCTACCAATACACGCGTTCACGCTGCTCTGCATGGGAAGATACACGTCAAGACTATACGTAGCTTACAGCACTTGGTACGCTGTGGGAACGTTGAGCGCAATGCAAGTTCCTTTCGTTGGCTTCCAGCCTTTGAGATCAAGCGAACACATGGCTGCTCTGGGCGTTTTCGGACTGCTGCAGCTGGTAGCTTTTGCAGAGCTAGTGCGAGGATTGGTGTCAGGCAAGCAGTTCCGAGTTCTTCTCAGAGCTGCACTCGTCATTTCTGCTGCCATTGGAACGGGCGCTATCGTCCTGCTCACAAAGAAGGGTTGGATCGCTCCCTGGACTGGCCGTTTCTATTCACTCTTCGATACCGGATACGCTAAGATCCACATTCCTATTGTGTGTCTCAATTCGTTCTGCACGGTATACTGTTCTGACATGTTTCTCCCACAGATCGCATCCGTTTCGGAGCACCAGCCCACAGCCTGGCCTTCCTTCTTCTTCGATCTCAACCTCTTGATCTGGCTCTTCCCAGCAGGCGTGATACTATGTTTCCGCTCCCTCCGGGAAGAACACTTGTTCATAATCATCTACTCTATCGTAGCTGCCTACTTTGCCGGGGTCATGGTTCGGTTGATGCTTACCCTCACGCCTGTAGTATGCCTCAGCGCAGCTATGGTCGTCAGTAGACTGTTTGAGACGTACTTGGACCCGATCCTCCCGGGCTCGAGTAGCAGTCCAGCAGTTCCGGTCGAAGGCAAGGAAGAGAAGGAGGACGGCTCGAATGGAATTCCCGAAGCACCTCTCGCGACGCCGGTCAAGCCATCGAAGAAGAAAGCAGCCACAGCTACACCTGCGCCTACAGATACTTACACCGCACCTCTAGCTTCTACCAGCTCAACCAAGACACCTGGCATCTACGGTATCGATCTGCGTCTTTCGATCATTGCCTTCTTCACTTCTCTCCTCGTCATATTCGTTTTCCACTGTACGTGGGTCACGTCTTCTGCATACTCGTCGCCGTCTGTAGTATTGGCGTCTCGATCGCCGGATGGAAGCCAGAATATCATCGATGATTTCAGAGAGGCGTATTATTGGCTGAGGAGAAATACAGCGGAGGATGCTAAAGTCATGTCGTGGTGGGATTATGGATGTAGGTTGAGAGCTCTGCCCTTCTTGAGTGAGAAAAGTGCCTGAGTTGCGGTTGCCTAACAGACCAAATCGCTGGCTTCTCAGAGCGAGTGACGCTAGTCGATAACAACACCTGGAACAACACGCAGTAAGCGAAGCTCCCCGCGCGTTATAAGCACATGTATCTAGGCTGAGTTCAATTCAATTCTTCAGCATCGCAACTGTCGGCAAAGCTATGTCTACACGAGAAGAGGTTGCATACCCAATCTTGAAACAACATGATGTCGATTACGTGCTCATTATCTTCGGAGGGCTAATTGGCTTCTCTGGTGATGACATCAACAAGTTCTTGTGGATGATTCGTATCTCGGGAGGTGAGCAGCCTTCTTTTTGAAAACATCTGTAGACTTCCGCTAAGCATGGGTTGTAGGCATCTGGCCAGACGAGATCAAGGAAAGCAACTACTTCAGCTCTCGAGGCGAATACAAGCTCGATGGCGACGCAAGCGCAACTATGCGCGAAAGCTTGATGTACAAGATGTCCTACTACCGCTTCACTGAGCTGTTTGGAGGGCAAAAAGCTGTCGACAGAGTCCGACAGCAAGAGATCCCTTCTCCTGGCCCTACGTTGGATACGCTAGAAGAAGCATTTACATCAGAGAATTGGATTGTTAGGATATATAAGGTGAAGAAGGAAGATGTCCTGTCGAGAGACTTGAAGTCTGCAGGTGCTTTCGATGCTGGCAAAAAGAAAAAGAGGGTCAAGAAAGTCGGCGGCAAGAACGTTAGACAGTAGTCACCTACTCTAGATAAGTTAGACTTAACGAAGAACAATCAAGAGATGACGTCCGATAACCGTTTCAGGACTGATTCGAAACTGCCCTCATGACAGGGTCCTGACTCATAAAAGCCTGTCTGACGTATATTCACCATACAGAACCTGCCGAGAGCTGTCTACTTCTGCTATCTCGAACGCCCTTGATCCTGTATCACCAAGTACCCAACATGCTACTTCAAAGGACTAAATGCTCGCTAATGACTGACAACAACAAAGCAAGCAATTCGGAACAAAATATCTACCTACACCCCAAGCTCTATTGCGGCCGTGCCGCCTCTATATGCTCTTTCACCCCTTCTGGCAAGTCGCTTACCGCCCCATTATATCCGCTGTATCCCATTCCATTCGGCATTCGCGAAGGATGCTGCATTAGGACGCGGTATCAGCATTTCCAGAACCTGTCAAGAGGAATACGGCCCACTTACGTAAACATAATCCCCAGCATGCTCAAGCCATGTCGTTCCTAAGCTATTAACATCAAACTTTACGTGGTATTTTGAAGACATTTCAAGTATTTCGTTATCTTGAATACCGTCCATGGGTAGCTTGAACCACTTCTCCTTTTTGTTCTGCAGGTCATCATCTTAGTAAATCTGGTGCCTCGGCACGTCTCGGGCGCAAAGCTTACTCTGTGATGGTGAATCAAGAGCTTCTCCTCAATGTTCCGGTACCCGTAGTCAAATACGCGTGGCGATGCTTGTCTATCGAAGTATTCCAGCAGTTGGCCATTATAGCGCATGATAACTGAACAGACAAGAAGTCAGAAGTGAGTCAGTCGCCTGCCATTTCCAATCAGCTTTGTGACGACTCACTTGACTTGTAAAAGTATGAATCCCTGATCACTGCACATCTTGACGGCGAGAAATTGCAGTCATTCCCTAGCGGTTTCCCCCATAGAGTGTCACCCTTCTCCAACTCTCTCAACGGCACTCCATGTTTCTCCGGGTCGAAGTCTTCTACAGGCGCCAGGATAGGATACGACTGAGGCGTGAAGCCCTCTTGAAACAGCAACACGACGTCGCTACGAGGCATGTCATTCGGGACATAGAATGCCTTCTTGCCATGCATGACGAGCTTGTTCTTTCCAAATCTATCCGCTCCTAACACTCGACCGACCATCATCCAATTCACTTCTTTGAGAGTGTGCATGTATAATGTCGAATACTGCCACTCATCGGGTGAGCCTCCTGGTAGAGTATGAAGAGCTTCAGGCGTCTTTAGGTGACCGTACTGAAGCCAAATATTGTCGAGCTTGTCGTTCAGCTTGAAAGCGGTGAATTGGCCTCGAAGATATAGCTGGGAGACGGTCGATTCGCTGGAATATGCCAATTCAGATCATGCTGGAGACAAAAGATCCGGAAAGCAAGCTTACGTTATGGTTACTACGTCGAAGTTGTCGACTGTCTTCCAAGGCCATAATGCGTTGAAGTCGCCAATGACCTGTGGACCGGAATTTAAGGCGAGTCCCAAACGATCTTTCTCAATGTAACCTACTTGATCTGGGTCCAACCACGCCCACCACTCGGTTTGTACCCACTTCTTATAGATCTGACCTCTCCACGGCTTGAAATCGACGTTGATTCCGTCCCATCTTTCTTTGATCAAATGCTTATCCACCACGTGTTTCCTCTGCTGATCTGTGCAGTTCCACTTTGAACAGAAGTAATCTGCAATCATGGCTTTCTTTTCGAGATTCGTGATGCAGTATGCATGGATGTTTGTAGCGTTGCTCGTCCAGGGAGACACGTCTAGACACGCGTCTTTTGACTTCTGGACGTTGATCCATAGTAGATCTACTGCATCTGCTTGTTTTGCGGCACTTGTGAAGAGTGATGGAAGATAGGAAGCCAGATAGTCGTCGTTCCTATGGTTAAACAAGGACATTCGGCATGAGATTGTCTACATTAGGTTGCATAAGTTACGCACCACACTGCTATCAAGGTGATCCTCTTCTTCTCGGGGTTGCTTAGCGAGCTCGACTGTTTCGAAGAGAAGCTGCTCTGGAAATTTCTCGAGAGGACTGCCGCTGATAGTGATTCAGGAAAGGTGTATGAGAATGACTTTAAACTTGTCGTAGATCCGCTGAGCGAGTAGATAGCCAGCAGAGCGATGGACGCGACGAGGAGCACGCTCCCTACGCCGCTCCTCCCGTACGAAGGGACAAGCATGTCTACTGCGTCTTGATGATGCAGACTATGCCGCTGATGTTCAGTCCAAACCTCAGCGAGCTTTCCTCTTCTTCCCAGCTAGCGCGTCTTAGTATTTGTCTGAGCTGTCAACAATTATCGACTTCTCAGATCCGTCCAACGGTCACAACGGCAGAGACCGAAGCTCAAGGAGAACAAGCAGGCGTTGAATTGGAAGTGAAGCAGGGATTGCAACAAAGCTACAACAATGAAGAAAGCCAAGAACGGCGGCCAGGGTGGACCGAAACCCTGCGAGTTGACGGATCCAAGCGAGCAGGGCTTGCTTGCTTGTGAGCGACGCAACGTACCTGCGACATGGAGGAGCCTGAGGAACAACTACGATGATGGAGATAATAGTGTCACACCGCTACGACATGACGGGCCATATGAACACGCCCAAAGCATGTAGCGCGGTGCAGTCACAGACCTTCCTGAAGCTGATCTACTTCACTTCATCAGGTTATTCAGTGTAAGATAGCAGAGTGTAGAGGTGCGCTTTCATGCAGGTTGTGTCCATCGGGCTCGCGCTGGTAGCCGTATGCACGATACGCCATGGCTGCAAGACGGAATCTGCCCATTGTACATCCAGGAGGAGGAGCGACGACGCCGACATCCAGCGCAGGAGCTGCGCGCATCGTCATCCCAGGCGCCGGCAACGCCAATGCTGCTGCCGGTGGAGCTGCTGGACCATCTGCTGGTGCTGCTACAGTCCAACGACCGACCACAAACAGCATCCTCGTAAACGCTTGCCAGGTGTGATGGGCAGTATCTCTGTGCTGTAAGGTTCAGCAAACTGATCAAGACTGGGTTGTTGCGACAGAAAGGTGTGCGACCGTCGACAGCATCTCAGCCTCGAAGCGGAACGACCATGGACTAACTACTTCCCTCATCCTCCTGTACCATCTCCTAGGCAATCCTGTGCTGAACAAGATCTCGTCAACCGCTTGGGAGTATGCCGATATCGTGCCAGACTATCAGGTTCGCAGTCTCTCGGACATCAAGGTCTGCAGCGCATACTCATCTGTGGATCTACTCAGGTTGGCGCTACAACTGGTGTCCTCTACCTCAGCCTCCGCTACTGCAGGCTTCACGCAAGTCGTGTCATGAATGTCGATGAGCCTTCAGCTGATGAAATGTCGCTTCCAGCCAGAATATATACACAACCGTATAGCAAAGCTAGGGAATGCGTATCTCCTCCGCATCATGCTGGTGCAAGTCGACGTAGACGACCATCAAGACACGCTCAAAGACCTCACGAAAATAGCCATCATCAACAACCTTACCATAGTCTGTGCGTGGTCAAGTCAAGAAGCTAGTAGATATCTCGAGATCTACAAGTCCTTTGAGAGGAAAGGGCCTGACCTCATCAAGGAGAGGAAAGATAATGACTATATGTCAAGAATGAACTCGCTCCTCACGGAAGTCAGAGGAATCAACAAGACGGATGTCATTACTTTGACTAGCCACATAGGCGTGAGTATTCTCTCTTGGCTTGAGAGAATCTGTCTGACATCGGATCTTGCGCAGTCGCTAAGAGACATCGTCAATGCCCCACCTGAAGAGCTGCTAGCATGTCCAGGGTTAGGCGAAAAGAAGGTGAAACGTATGCGCGAGTCATTTACGGGCTCTTTCATTGTCAAGAAACGAAAGAGCAATGCAGAAAGGCGAGGCGAGGAGGGACCCGACCTGAATTAGCCGTATGCCCTCATATTTCCGATTGCTTACTATCGCTACATTGTCGTTGTCACTACTTCAAATTTGCTGCACTGCGCTCTACACGTCAAACTTATCCTCGATTTCAGCTTGTGAAGGACACCATTTCTGCTGAAGATCATAGTCTAATAGCCTGATATCAAGCTTCTCAAACTCTCCTTTGTTGTTCAACAGCATATGATCCTCATCCTCTAGCGTATACTCGCCTGTCACAGCCCGCAAGATGGCTGTTCCGCCTGCAGAACTCGATCATTTAGCTACGATCGCAGAAGGCACGCATAGACTGACCGTCTTTTATGCTGGTAGCGAAAGGTAGGAGTGATACGAGGTAATACATCGCTAGCCTGCCCAAGTAGCTATATTCCCTGCTGAGCTGAGATGAGGGAACAAAGCCTATTTATGTAGAAGCGTCAATTTAGTGATCCTACAGACTCATCAGCAAGTGCTGACCTGGCGAAACAGCCATCACTTCGGCCTTGCTAGCCAAAGTTCTTCGCCAGTAAAGCGCAGAAAGCAGCTGCACGAACTTGGTAGCTTGATAGATCTGAATAGCAGGAGACTGAGATCCGGAGGATAGCACGTCTTGCAGCAAATCTGGCAATGCTCTTGAAAGTCAGTATAACGCAAGGACATGCGTCGGTCGTCAAGAGACACACCGGGGTTCTTAACGTCTTTCAGCTTCAGGGAGGAAATGAAGACGACTCTCGAGGTCTCTGGACTAAGTTTATCTTGTAAGAGATGGAGCAGATAATGTTGTGCTGCAGGCCCTTCAGCTGGCTGATCTGGGATTCGCAAGTCAGCCAAAGCTGCTTACCGATATGATTGACAAAGTAGGCTTCGGAATAGCCTGCATACTGTTGCTCTTGTGCAGCTGGCTTGACGATACCAGCGCCGAGCAATAGGGTATCTATCGATGCATTCCCTAGATCTTGCCGCACTTTTTCTCCGAAAGCTTTGACAGACTTGACGCTGGCCAGATCCAATGCATGACACGTTATTCGACTGGTAATGTTGCCATTGCTAAGATTCTCGAAGGCTTGAGATGCTCTGGCGGGGTCTCGGGCTCCAATAACGATGCGATAAGGCGTGTCTTGAGGCGTAGACGACAGGAGCTGTTTGAGCGTTTCAAAGCCCTGGAAAGCAGGGCAGAACGTGGATGAGACAGATGAACTTGTGTGGGTAAGGACATGTCTACCAGGCCCGAAGAAGCGCCTGCAGCTAGGCATCAGATCTGGTCAGCGTGCAGGAATGACAGCGAAGAACCAGTGGCGACGAGAGTCTGTATTCTGGCGGTCATGCTCTGATTTGCGACACTTTGACGCGCGAGCTGTATGTCCTAGAGATGGATTAGGTAAGCAGTCAAGCACTTAGTCTCCATTAGATGATGTGACAGTTACTGATTATGCAACTGATGTGTTGAAGACAACAGAAGCTATGGCTGACAACATCTGAGGCATCGATGGCTGCACATACGAGAAAAGGCCAGTCCCGTTTCCGCGGCCACTTTACGGCTTGGATCTACTCGACCATAGAGCGCAATCGCAAAGCAAATCGCAGTACATGGCACACTCTGTATATGCTTGGAAAGATCAAAGTCTCGAATCAAATTCCCCGACGAGCTTCAATGGAGGATGTCAATGCAAAGCCTGTCGCTACAGCTTCGAAGCGGCTTCGTCCGACCTTCTATTCGTCTGCCAGTCAGTCTAGCGCGCAAAGATAGACGAGGAAAGACTCTCTCGCTCATGCATGCCCCCTTCTCCCTTCATCCCTCAAGCTGTCGAGCCTGTCAAACACGATCTGGCGGCTCATTCTCTATAAATGCCATGGTCGCGGCCGAAGACTTCAAGCTTTTCGGAACAGACAAGAGGGTTGTGGTCCATAGAAGCAAGGAACTTGCCGATTCCGGTTCTGTTAGTCCCTCCTGATTCCACATAAAACTGCTGCAGTCACGCACGCACTCAACTTCGTCCATCTCACTGACACTATGCCGTGCCGTCTTCTACGTTGTGCATCCATGCGAATTTGATGCAGCGGATCGACAACTACCACTGCAAAGAGTGTCACTCCTTCATGTATTCCATATCCTCTGGAGTCCCTGAGCAGGTGATCGTAAAGCTCGGCACTCTGGACAAGGAATCAATGCAACGCTTCCAACCGGAGCAAATCGTAGAAATGTTCGTCAAGCATCGCATGCCATTCCTGTCCCCTATCGTGGGAGCAGCGCAATTCGAGAGCATGTTCGCCTGAAGAAAGCTCGATCGCGGAATGATTGGCATAAGTTGGACATTGGGTGTGTATGATTTGAGAACAGCGGGGAATGTTCGGGATTTGTTGTTCAGTCATCCCTTCGACAGCGTTCAAGCATATTTCACGATTCACATTGTGAGATTGTGCTGAAGCTGATGAAATCGCGTATTTCTGGATTGAGCCGTAACCTGTATCATTGAAAGGAAGCCAGCAACCGTCGCTCAGTGCAAACAGGAATATTATCGTTGACGAACGGGCTGGATGACGGAGGGTTAACAAAAATGATGAGAGAATTTATGACATGAGCGGCTAGCCATGAGCAGCTCGCGGGCAGCCGAAGTCATGTCAAATGTACCGACTGCTTATAAGTGCCCTCCTTGAGCAATGAATCCATGAAGGCCAAAAAAAAATTAAGGCGGCAGGACTGAAGATTGGCTTTCTGGCCAGGCAATATCTTCAATATGTACCGGTATGCAGGGAGAACGCCAGATTGATGAAATTTGGTCCTTGAAGCCGGTAAAGCGTGCTGGACGATGCATGTGTGTGTGAAGGGGATAAATGGCGTGTGATGATTGAGACGACAACAGCACTGAGACTGAGACTGATGACACAGAGCCACTCTTGCAGGCGGGCTAATGCGAGAACATGCGAAGATATGCGAGTAGAAGAGCGCCTGTACCGGTCAATGAACCGAGGACGTATTGCAGGATACCGAACTGGCGGGACAGAATCATCAACTCTGATCCATGCCCATATATCTGAGTCAGCTCCAGCTCACCTTGACACCTTCCATCTGAGCGCGCAATCCGCTGATCTCGCCTTCTATCCGCGTGTCGACTTCTTTGATCTTGCTGTCGCGGTTTGTTAGCTCATCCCGCATACGACCTTTCTCGAGGTTGAGGTCCAGCCGGACGCCAGACTGTGTATATGTAAGAGCATCGCGTTTAGTGTTGTTGACAGGTCCGTTAGGATTGCGCTGAGCCATCACCTGAGTCCGTGTTATCTGGTGTATATACAGTTAGCATAGAATGATGACAGTCTTGCAGTATGCTACGCACCTCCTCCCTCAGCCTTTGCTTGAGGCGCTCGACCTCGGACAACAACCGTTCGTTCTCGCTCTTGAGGAGGGAGAAGTCCTGTTTCTCGAGCAGGGTAATCTCGCTCTTCAATCGTTGAAAGTCGACCTTTTGTGTGTATCGGTGCTTCTCCTGCTCTGCTTTTGTGACGAGGTTGGCTGTCATGGTCCGCACGCTCTCCTCGACGACCTCGTTGAGGGCTTCCATGACCCCGACGGCCTGCTTCCTGCTCAATCCTTCGCGCTCCAATCTGTTGACAAAGTGCGCCGTGTCGAAGCTGTACTGCGCTCGCTGCCACGTCGCCTGATGGAGGCAGCGCGAGCTCGACGCTGTCCGGGCTGCATTGGCGTTGAAAGCTATCCGCTTCATCGTCGCGTTTGTCGTCTTCGTCGCCGTCGTTGTGCTGCTCGCTGCTATCCGCCTTGCTGTTTGCTTCATCGCTCTTTTGGCCAGACGACAACCCTTTTCAAGGCCATGGTACTATGGACATCACTATCCCGGGACACAAGATAAAGAGTGAAGAAACAACCACATGATAACCTTACGATATCCCCTACCTCGTCTGATTCTGATGCTGTCCCCTAAATGTCAACAGCCTTTACGCGTGCTCTCCAATGCATCAACAAGTTTGGCGACGAGCTCTCCTTCCATGCAACCGCTAACAACGTGCATATACCATCTGTATCTAATACCTGATGATTCGTGGCTAAGATTGAGTGAACAAATCCCAGCTCAAACTGTCTACGATATCCGCCGCGAGATCTGCATTCTGTCTCTTTACTTTCGATCCCTCCTTCTTTTCAAGATACAGAATCACTGCAAAAGCCCGTAAAGCTGGCGATCCCATAGCTGTCCAGCTTCAGATCCTAGGAAAGGTACGCCTAGCTGGAGAAACATACTCTCAAACTCTACTGAGATTGAACGAACAGACTCTGCACGACATATTCAAGCAAAAAGCTGTAGCATCAGCACTCAAGGTAACCCTTTCCATCCCGGCGGCAGACTTCCAGAAAGCAGAAGCCTTCGCAGCGGATGAAGCAAATCGCACACTAGGATCGCAAGAATGCCGTCTCACCGTGACAATTCATTGTCCACATGGAATCAAGAAGACATATCGCCTTACATATGCAGCGGGAGCCTGTCTGATCGCACTAGCCAATAAAGCCGAATGCCAGAGTTCCTGCACAGCAAGTCCAAGAACTCTGAAAGAATGGACAGACCACTTCGCAGTAGGGAAACATGGGACGGACGAAATCACTCTGTGGTACACGAGGACGACCTGCAAGCTAAGGTCCTTTCAAGGCGCTTTAGACATCGAGCCATATCCAGATTCGAGAAATCAGACAAAGAAAGAAAAGGAAGCATATCTGTCCAAACAGAACGTAGACACAACTCTGACGGTGCAGACGGACGAGTTTGAAAAGTATGAGATAGGAAGTGACGAGGCTTTGATCACTATCTCGCTCAAGGAGTTCAAGGCGGTCATCGATTTTGCCGTGGGAGTAGGAGACAGTGTAGATTTGCACTTTCAGGTCGGGGGAGAGTGAGTTATCTTCCTGTCAACCTAGAAGAATTAAGCTAACATACCCTAATGCAGACCTCTGATTGCCGCGCTCGAGACCGATGCTCTGAATATCGAATTTGTTCTGTCGACAAATGCAGATGACCCAGCAGGTTTACAGCGTGAAAAGGATGTAAAGCCTCGTCTTACTCAAGTCAAACTCCCTTCAGTCGCTCCGACACTTCCGGGGACGGCATCTCGAGCAGCCAGCAAAGTTCCAGAAAGACATGCATCTGCCCGGCCTTCCGTCACGCCAGCTCCTACCAGTCGATCAGTTAGCCGACAAGCTAGTATGGCTCTGCCGCCATCACGAAGGGATGGTCCGACAAATAAGGCACAACCTCTCTTTGCGCCAGAACCAGAGGAAGGAGAGGGAGAAGACGACACGATCGGTATTACAATTCTAGATGACAGTAATGACAACGATGAAGATCTCTGGAACGACTTAGACCAGGATGATCCGAGTTTCAGCCAAGCTGCTATCGAACTGGACAATTCGACGCAGCAACGTGCAGACCGCAGCTTAAACTCTGAAGCAAATGATACGACCATGGAAAGCCACGACGGAGCAGACGAGACTGAAGAGAGCATAGCTATGCCTAACGGCCGAGCAGCCGCAACGGTTAGACAGCAACCAGAAGTAATCGACATGAGTCTGGATGAAGAAGACGATGATACCATGGCGAGTATGATGTCCACAAACGGAGGACCAAAGAGACCGAGAAAGGTAGGTAACACCGCAATCACTTCGTCTGATAGTGCTGAGGATTGACCACGATAGAACTGGCAACTGGGGATATAGAAGAATAAAGAAAGCATTGCAATTGCATAGAGACGCAGATATAGCAACAACAGGTCACGAAAGCAAATCTGCCTCTCTGGCAAAAGCCAGTACCGTGAATGAAACCGTCCCTCGCGCAGTGTCGTTGTGCTCAGTCAGTGATGATCAATACTTCTTTTGTGTAAACAAATTCCAGCACGCCGTACTGAGTGCCTGTCCGATAGGTCTAACAGCCGTAGCCGCCTCCTGTTCGCTCAAAGTACTGCGCATGACCCAGCAGTCTCCGTACGACGCTTGATTCTTCTTTCCGCACTTTGCTGGATCCATATTGGCGACTTCTTCTGCATGTTTCTCTTCCGCTTCCTCGAGCTCTTCGAAGAAATCTGCAGGACAGGGAAAGCGGTCGATGAAGCGAGAAGTTCGCTCAAGCGACATTTGATCAATGGAGGCTGAAAGACGATGTCAGCTTGGAGCTTCATTCTTCCGACAGCGACTCACCTATCATCTTGGCCCAACCGCTTGAAACTGTATGAACCTTCGTATTGATGGATTGATAGGCTTCATAGGTGATGAAAAAGGATGTCGCCGGTCGCTTCGTACGGAGCTCGGAGATGAGGTCTAGATATGTATCTCGCTGGACCATGGTGTTAGGCAGAACGTGCAGAGTCTTGTGCTAGAGCAACGTAAGGCGCTCAGCCTCAATCTCGACATAAATGAACGGTTCTCACCTTGTGTGTTTCGATAAGTGCGCGGGTCAGAGATGAGAGATAGCTGCACGCTTCTGGTACAGTCGACACGATTTGCACCTTGAAACCGCTGCACAGGTATGGATCAGCTGCCGTATAGTCGAGCGAATCATGGACTTACTCGACGACTTGCATCTGGGACTTGAGGGTAGCGATCGACGTTCCGAAAGCGGATTCGGCATTCTTTTTCTTCTCGGTTTCTTCGATGAGGTACATCTATGAGGGCTGTTCAGTAAGCCACTATAATGTGCGATCCATCTTAACTTACCAGACGGGTGATGCCGCTATTCTTCATACGGTTCTTCTGCTCAGCATATCGGCCATCTACAAAGTGATTCGCCTCAGCTTGATCCGTTGCAGCTTCCAGGATGACTCACCTTTCAAGCTGGATTCGAGATCATCGATTCTCTTCCTCTCCAGACAGCAATCAAGTACGACTTCCAGCTTCGAGATCGGGTCACGCGCTATCCAGATTGCATCTCCGACAGAGAGTGTACGTGTGTCCCATTCAATATTGTTTCGAGACATTGTTGAAGTGATCTTCTTTGTGCTTAGACCAGGCTTCTCTCGCTCGTCCAAGATCAATATGATCTCATAGGTTCCAGGCTCCATAGTCACACAATTGATGTCGCGGATATTGGGGAGCTGGCCACTGTTATTCGATGCACGAGGCTCGCTCGGCCCTGCCTGCTGAATCCTTGCTGGCCTTGCTGCAGGAATGCTATTACTGGCTGAGGGTAAGGCTTTCTTTCGGGAAAGCTTTGAGCTTTCAGCCTGGTCTAAGTTGTCGTCTCCGTCATCACTGTCACTAAAATTAATGACTGTGGGCCTGGGGACTGTGGGTCTGGCTGCCGATCGCTGCGAATTGGAAGGTCCGGCAACCTGACTTTGAGCAGGAGCAGAAGGCTGCTTGCGCGTCTTCTTTGGCGGCTCGTCATCTCCGCTCTCGGTATCCGCGCGGACGGCTTTCTTGGCGGGTTGAGGCACCGCTCGCAAGAGGGCTTTACTGGCACTTGCAGGCGCAGATACAGTGTCATCGAAACCTGGCGATTTGTCCAGAGCATATCTTTCCGGTAGGAGTCCAGAACAGGTGAGTCCTGGATTTCCATCGTCATCCCACACTGGCATCTTGTCCTTCACGTTCCTCTCGCAGAAAGGATGCTTGAGCTGGAACTTGCGGTATTCGATCATATAAAGCGACTTGACTACATAGTCACGTCAGGATGATGAGAGCGTATGTCATGATGGGGATCTCACGAACAATCGACCGGATCCATCGTGACGTCGGCCTCGCGCTTCTGAGTAGTACGTTGGCCGTCGCCATTCACATAGAAGAAAAGAAAGCGATCTTTTCGAGACGAGACAATGTTCAGTCGAACGCCAAGTTAGAATATGAGCGGTCTCACCATCTTCAGGCTGATTGGAAAGTCCGGCTCCACTTGAGTTTCGCCTAACAATCTGGCTTGCCGCAGAAGCGCGTCTGGCAGGCTCGGCTGCCACCGCTCTCTCTTTACCTTTATTCTTCGGCGGTTCGTCCTCCTCTTCATCCTCTGTATCGGAATCGTCAGAGTCGAGGTCCGGTAGAGCTAGTCTTGCTTGGACATCGAAGTCGTTGTTGCGTTTTGCGTTCCTGATTGCTTTGCAGGCTATCTTCCAGCCTAGAATGAACGATATGAGAAATGATGAATGTCACAAATGTAGCTAACCTCACCGAGAGGAGTGATCTGGTATTTGATAGGTGCTCGTCCCTTCTTGTCTGCGTATCCTTTCTTGATGAGCGTACTATTCATCTGGGAAGAGTTTAATCTCCGTTGCACTTACGCAGGGTAGGTGCACTCACCGAAGACCAGCCAGAATACCCATATGCTCCAGGACCTCCTTTACTCTTGTCGACATCCGTCAGAGAATTCCCTGCATGCCCAAAGAAGGCATCTCCAATGGCTACGATCTCCTTTTGTTCGACCCATGCATCAGAGCCGTGAGCCGCCAGTCCTATGAACAGAGCATATGCCCCAGATCTCAGGCGAGGCGCGTATGGTTTGGCTTTGCTCTTCTTCTTCGGAGGTGAAGTATTGATTTTCCTTGGTGAAGATGAGCCTGCTTCATTTCTTCTTCTTTCTGCAGCAGTAATATCGTCATCGGAGTCGGATTCACCATTGCCGAGTCGATGAGCTCCAGGAGGGAGAGCGTCGTCCTTCTTCTTTCTCTTCTTCGCTGCTTTCGCGGCAGTATCTTCCCATCGTTCAGCGCGTACTTCCGGCATGGCCACGCCGTTCTCAGCGCAGTAGGCTTGCATTCGACCAGTAAGGTATTTGATAGTCTAGCAACCGCGTCAGTCATGTCTTATTTGAAGGATTAGTATGCTCGAATAACCTTGTCTCCGATGTAGCTAATATGATGCGCTTCGGTAGGATGATCCATCGGGACTGGACATTTCTCAAGACTCGCGATGGCTTTCTTGATCCCCTGGACAATTGAATGAGCCATCGCTCCAGAGAGTGCGACGTAGACGCTACCTTTGCAGGGTTCATGTTGCCCGCATCTTCATAGTCCTTCTGCCATTCTCTCAGCCATTTTACTTGACACGACCATCAGCTAAATCAGCTGCAATCAATAGTATGTCGCGAGTACCTACTCCATAGCGGATTGCCTGGCGCAGGCTTCTTCGGCGGCATCGCTTCGTCAAGACATACGAAAGAGATGGCAAGAAAGCAAGCTGCAAGTTGTGGAAGATCCGCCTTGACATCAAATATCCATTTGACGAGGACTACAGGCAGCTAGCCTTTCATTCATATATTCTAGCGCTGTCTTCTGCCGTCCACAACATCATCAGAAAGCGCGACTTATTGTCACGTGTTCGTACAAGCAATCTGTCATAAAGCTGCAGAAACCCCAACTAGCACTGGGAGCTCTTCATCTTCTGGCTTCGTATTTGTCGTGTCGTGTCATTCGGTGGCCGGGCCGTTACCCCGACCTCTCCCTAATCCTCCTCTGAAAGCGCCTCGGCCAGCGTAGCCAATCCTAATGGGAAGCATGTTCCTCCCGCGTATCCCTCCTCGAATCGCACCAGTCATGTCTTGAATGGTTCGTAGAGGCTCCGGGCTCATGTCTGTAGAGCGAGCGCCCCCTTGCTCTGTAGACTGATCACACGATGAGGCAGGACCACTATTCTGCAGCAAGGCTCAAAGGTGTCAGCTTAACATTAGGACGTTCAGAGGACATCCACTTGCCCCACTCGTCTTCGCCTCAGCTTCCGTCTCTGCGAAACCTTGGCCCTCCCTCAGATCGACAGTCAAAGCCGACGAAGCCCATCCAGCCATTGCGATATTGAAGCAGTATTCATCCCTCTTTGACTTGCTATCGGATGTATCATTGAAGTCGACCTGAGTGGGGGCAGCTAAAGATCTATTCGCTGTTCGAGAGGCTTCGGGCAGACGACTATTATCGAAACCGTGGCCTAGCGCGCCATTGGAGTACTCGCCAAACGTCAATAGCTCGCCTGAAGACGTCAGAGCTCCATAGTGATAGTCTCCCGACTCCACTCTAGCGGAGATATATGCTCAGCGGAAATTGTGCTTTGAGTGTAGTCGCGAAACTCACCTGATCACGCCTCTGTTCTGGAGCTCTGGCTTAATTGTGGGACCAGACTCTGTCGTAGTTTCATTGCTACCTTGAAGCACTACGCCTTCGCCGATCGCAAAGAATGTTTTAAAGCTTGCGGAGATGTGATTGATACGAGTATTTTCAGACCCATTCTTCTCCCAATATTGGCTTTCGCTGAAGCGAGGAAGGTACTCCCAAGTCCTTCTGCGCGAAGCAAACAGAGATTCTAGCTCTGCTAGCTGACGAGCTGTAAGACGGCCATCCTCGTCTTCGTTTGCTTCAGTCGCTTCGTCTGGATCGAGGTTCTCCGCCTGTTGTGTAGCGTGGTCTGGAGTTCTGGGTGGAGGAGAAACATCCAGCTTGTACACCTTGCCCTCGGTTGAGAGGGCTATCAAAAAGTTGTCACCTGCGCTGATTGTCGCAATCTTTTCGAGGGCCTGATCTGGCGACCCTGAGATGCGGAGTTCGGGAACTTTGACAGACTGTGGTTGAAATGTGTAGCATCCAGATTTGCCCTGCAAACCTCGGACATTCGAAGATAAGGAATGGCCTCTTTCGGTTGGGGAAAGGAACTTCTGCCAGAAAATGTAGATTTCTTGTATGCGCTTTCGTTTGGCGAGCGTAAGGACGGCTGAGAATTGCCATCCCGCAGCAATGTCTTGTATATGATATTCGCTAGATTGGATCCAACTTGAGGTAATCAAGCCAGCTTCGGCCCAATTTGCCCATGTCCAGAGCTGGTTATTCTCGTCCAAGGCCAAGACTTGGTCTCGTCCAGATAGTATGCGTTGTATAGGAGGAATTCCTGCGCTAAGGAGGGTAGGGCTTCGCAGACTGCAGCCTGGGTGACCGCGTTCTGGGGTGCTTGATGCAGCTTGGCGAAAGGGTGCAAACACCATCCCATCAAGCTGACCCCAGTGATAGACTTGTCCATCCACTGTAAGAGCGTGGAAGGACCTGCGTCGCACGATGAGTGTTGGAAGTTGCGATGTATGGTAGAGCCACGCACCACCCGCCAGCAACGATGTCTACGATAGGCACGCCCAGACTGATACGAGCCGGCACAGGAAGTCCTCCCGATCGCGATAGAAGCTGTATTCGTGGATCTCCTCGGTCAAGGGCTAAACGACCGTTCTTTGTCTCTCCCCAGAGGCTGTCCTAGGAGCTTGAGCATGTACTGTATCATGCCGCTACTCGTAGCACTCACTATACATGAGGTTTGCGGATCTTCCTGTACAATTCGAGCCAGCCTGACTGCCTTGCGGTGCTCGCGCTGCGTGACGTGCGTCATATGAGTATATCAGCAAGCGGTAATGGGGCAGCAGGAATCTCGCAGCAAGTCAGTCACATTGGGAAGCGTAGGTCTGCCTTGATGCGCCTCTTCCAGATCAGTTCTGCAGCAGGTCCTTGGCATATGAGGTGGTAGAATGCCTTGTTGGCGGATCCGAGACGCAGAGCTTCAGCAGGAGTCAGTAACGGGAGTATCTCGTCAGTCCAGATGTCTTCGAGCAGCGGGAGGGGCAGATGGGCGGACATGATGAATGCCTTGTTACGCTGCGCCTAACCTGGCCACTGAACGGCTTTGTCAGCTTTCGCGACTTCTGCGACTTCTTCGTTCGCATCTGCTCAATTCAAGGGATTCCGTACTGAATATACTCCAAGATGGCCGCTGCTGCAGTCATGGCTCCAGCGCCGCACCAGTTCATGCCCACAGCAAGCTTGCTCCCAGCCGACAAGGTCCGCCTGGATCACTCATCAAGATATTCTGGAATGACCCTAGCTAACATATAGACCGCAGCCTGAGAACGCAAACGAATCATGTCCTGGAACCGAGAGCTTGGACGCTGGAAAAGCCGCTGCTTGCGCCGGATGTCCGAACCAAGAAGCTTGTCAATCTGCCCCCAAAGGACCTGATCCAGATCTGCCTGCAGTAAGGCAGAGAATGTCGACTGTCAAGAGGAAGATTCTCGTTCTGAGTGGGAAGGGAGGCGTTGGCAAAAGTACTTTCACAACGGCTCTTGGCTGGGCATTAGCAAGCGATGAGGATCTACAGGTGCGCAGGGTCGTCACATACTCAGAATACATCTCTCATATTGGTTCCTTCATTGCAGACCGGTGTCATGGACGTGGACATCTGCGGACCGTCGATTCCTCTCATGCTAGGCCTGCAAGATAGCAAGCTCCACGCAACCTCCGCTGGATGGTCACCTCTCTACGTTCTCGACAATCTATGCGTGATGTCAATAGGCTTCATGCTGCCTTCATCGAGCGACGCCGTCATCTGGCGAGGACCAAAGAAGAATGGCTTAATCAAGCAATTTCTCAAGGACGTAGACTGGGGCGAGTCTTTAGATTATCTCGTCATCGATACTCCGCCTGGAACATCGGATGAGCACTTGTCCATCGTGCAGTATCTGAAAGAATCGGGAATAGACGGAGCAGTCATCATCACGACACCTCAAGAAGTCGCTCTACAAGACGTGCGAAAAGAAATCGACTTCTGCCGCAAAGTCAAGATCCCCATTCTCGGCGTGGTGGAAAACATGTCAGGCTTCGTCTGCCCAGACTGTAAAGGGCAAAGTGATATCTTCATTCCTTCGACTGGCGGCGCCGCTGCTTTGTGCAAAGAGATGGATCTTGAGTTGCTTGGAAAAGTGCCGCTTGATCCAAGAATCGGCAAGTGCTGCGATTTCGGTACCAGCTTCATTGTGAGTCGCATGCCTGCTCTGGGTAATAGCACGCTGAGCGACATACCTACCATAGGACCAGTACCCAGATTCGCCTGCAACAACGGCCTACCTTGATATCGTTGATAAGATCCGCACCCAGCTCGGCGACATCTAGCCACCTACGCGCAGTCAAGACATTCAGCACCACATGTAGCAGTCAAAGTTGTTGTTACATCAAATGCAAGGTCGCCCGTATCTTTCGAGTTCAGCTGCCAAACCCTCGAAGGCCGCCCACATCTAGCCATTTCTCACAAAGCAGCTTGCAGCGCTAAGCAATGTATCGATCGGCTTGAGAGTGGCTCATTTCGGAGGTGTGGCCTCCTTCCGTTCACCGAGACCTTTATTTTTGTATCCATTCCCAAGCCCTCTGCCGCAAGTCTTCCGAGAGCCCGATGATGGCCAAGTAACAAAAGCCAGCTATTTCGTTCAAATTCGGTTGCTGAAGCCGTTCAGCGCTTGCTTTTGCTTTAGTTGAGCGGCCGCGTAAAGCAAGCAATAACGGCAAGTATACACCGAAAGCCCACTGGAACAACACAAAAGATGACAGCTAGACGCGCATCATCCCAAGCAACAGCGAGCTACACCGATTACTATGAAATACCACGAGATTGTCCAAGGCTGCTTCAGAGCTATTCTAAGACAGGCAGGTCCTGGGATTCTCCGGTGCATGCGTACTACTGGCTGTCTCAGGTGGACAATACTACCATCGCACCGCTGCTCGACCCTCATTGTGGCGGCAGTATTCAGTAGTTTAATCGCTCGGAGATGGCTCGGACGTGGTTCTGGAGAAAGGTTGCAGAGCCTGACAGTCAAGATCTATACATGAAGTCTGAGGTGAATAGAAGTAATCCCAGACTGATCGAGGCTCCCTTGGAAGCCACTTGCCTTGACAAAGTGTCGCCAATTGCTGCCGCATGGCAAGTCAAAGCTTCTAAGGGAGAGGACCTGGACGACTCGATGTGGGGCAAGTATGGCATCATCTGGCCGAGCTCGAAGCGCATCAAGGAAGCGGAAAGAGTGCCATGGACGCTCGAGGGTGCTGTTAAGAGAGACCCTACGAGGGTATTCACAGCCTGGAACGGATATGCTTATTGGCTGCTGAAGAAACCTGGCAATCAGGTTGTTCCTATTGGACTGACTATGGATCAAAGAAAAGCTGCGAAGCCATGGAGCGATCTCCGGCCTCAGAAACCACCTCGGCCAAAGACCAGAGGCTGGCGACGTGGTTCAGAAGACTCCGAGTCTGAGACTTCTTCAGCTTCGAAACCATCTAAGTGGGCATCACCCAAGTGGGGGCTGGCGGGTCCAGCGAAAGCCCCAAGTAGACGTGTTTCACTCGCCTCGTAGAGCGGATTCTTGTGCTGGTCACAGACTCAAGACAGAACCAGGCGCACCCTGGAAGAGACCGCTGCAATCGATTAGTATGATCAAGCAGGTTATCAGCATCCAATCAGTTCGATCCGTCCGCGAGAGTATGCCTGCATCGGAAGACCACGCACGAAATGACATTGCCTGTTGCTAGATTGTTGTATATGCTCAACATTCTGCTCTATATTCGTCTTAATTGACAGATAGCTTGGCCATTCCGCTAGCGAGACCAGCCGTATTCCAAACGAATACACGGCCATCCAGTCCGGACGAGGAGACCTTGGTGATCTCAGCAGTGCCGTTGCCTGCATATGCCTTCAGAGATGTGATTGTGTTCTGATGAGCTGTATTTCTTTCGCCGCCTAATTTGGCAAGGTTGCCAGAACCAACGGCTGCTCCGCTGTTTCCTGCACCAGCTGAAGATGAAATGCCTCTAGAATCGGCAGCTCTGAACCGATTGAAAGCCTCGTTGTTGAGTCTTCCAACTCCTCCTCCAGAAACGACTCTGTTGGTTGTTGCTGATGCGCGTTGGGCAGGGTCATCGAGGCTCTTGGCTAGCTGCCAGCCCTTCTCGGCGTCGCCGGTGAAGAGAATAGGCTCGTAGTCGTGCCCTCCTGCCACGAGAGAATTCTCATCGATGAAGATGAGTGACAGGAATGGCAGACTAGGTACGCGGATATTGTATACTGCTTGAGGGGCTTGCTCTGGTCCAGACGGATAGACGACGGTGATAGTGGAGTCGTGACCTACGTTAAAGACGAGATTAGCCGGTACTCGGCGCCCAAGCAAGGAAGTAACAAAACCCACTAGCGAAAGCCAGAGCGTTGCCAGAAGGAGAGAACGCAACTCCGTGAACCCAGCCTCCGGAAGGTGAAGCAAATTCACCGCAGACAGTGTTGAAGGGAAGCTTGCTGCCCCAGACTGTAGGTTCGGGTCTACGCGAGAATGTCGTCATTAGCACGAATGCATAGTTTCGCAGGGAGGAAGGCCTTCACTTCTGATCTACCTCCTTTAGGTACGCAGAGAAGACTCTAGCCTTCATATCTGCGGATCCAGCGGCGAGAAGAACTCCATTTGGGTGCCAGTCCAAGGACAGGATGGTCGATCGAATTGGCTTCTTGATATGCTTTGCGGTCCACCAGTTCTGCTCTTCGTCGAATTGACATACGGCGATAGTTCTTGCACCACTTGCGACTGCAAACTTGGTCTCGTTAGGGGACCAACTGACTGCGGTCGCGGACCTGGTGAGGCGGAGCAGGACCAGCGTAGGAGCCCAGACGCCGGTCTGCGCATCAAAGTTCCAGACATAGGCATTCCTATCTTGAGAGCAGGACACCAGGCGATTTGTCTGCGGTGCCCAGGACAGGCCGGTGACGAGCTTGTCGTGGTCCTTGAGGACATGGACCTGCTTCCAATCGCTGCCGGACTTTGCGTAGATGTGAATCTCGTTTGTGTTGGGGCACACAGCTAGCTCTGTACACACAAAATCTCGTCAGTTTGCAGGCTTCCAGGAGGCCCAGAAATATAGGTCGGCTTGCGGTCTCGGGCAGCATTGAAGGCGTGGGCCGTGATGGGAACATTGAGCGAAAGGACAGCGTTCATGGCGAAGTCGTCTGGACGGGTCAAGTCAGCAGGACTAGCAGTCTACCGCTGTTGCGAATGGATGGAGCAAAGTCAAAGGTTGCCGTCAGCCTAACTGGACAATTATCGCGAACAATTCTGGATTCATCGGCTGCTCGTTTTCAGAGCAGAACAGCTTCGCATAGGCTTGCCTAATACTCTGTCCGATGCTAGGCTTTATTTGCGAAGAAGACCTACCTTAATGCCGTCAAGAGATCCCTAAGCCCGAATCTCTGTGCTGGGCTGCGCTGCTCGCAAGCATGGTAGAGGCATCGTGGCATGCCGCTGCACGCTTTGTCCTTATCACGGTCACCTTCTGGTTCACCGCTCGTCTACTGCTTTCCCTGCTATTTGACCGCATCCTGCACGGCAAGGTCCATATAGGACGTGTTGGATGGTTTTCGCTCAACAAGATAGAGTGGCATGTCATCAAGCACACTAAAGTAACGACCTCGACCAGGATACAGACCGTTCACATCGATCGCCTCGGCTTCGTGCTTAGGAATAAGGGCGCAAAAGATGGAGATGCTCGAGGAGTCGGCTGGATAGGTATCGCAGCATCAGGAGTGCGAATTAAAGCGGCTTTAGTGCCATGTAGGCAAGATCCCGAAGCAGAGGGAGCCGGAGACCTCGACCACATTGATGGCGGGCGATCAGACGCTGCAGGCTCAGGACCAACGGCAGCGAGAGGTCATTCAGATATCAAAGACCCTGCAACTGGTACCCCTGATCCCACTGCTGGGCTTAAAAAGCTCGTATGGTCTTTCCTGGCCGCCGTCAGCGTGATACACGATTTGCGACGAAATCTGAGGCGGTCCTTGGTTGCAGCATTACCCATAAAGTGCCGCAAGCGTCTAGCTCGGGATCTTCGCGTCATAAGGCATAGCTTCATCACTCCAGTCCTTACCCACGTAAACGCAATTGCTCGGTCCTGCAACATCATTTCTCACTTCATCGCGGTAGAAGTCTCGGACATCGTTCTGAGCATTCCCCGGTCAAACACGAGCGTCTCTTGTGGTCTCTTACGGTTCGGAGTGGATCTGACTCGCGGGAAGAACAGCTATATAGGGGCATGGCTACGCGTTGAGAAGCTAGATGTTGCAGCGGTAGGAACAGCAATCTCATCGGAAAGTGTGAAGGCTAGTCCGGAAGGCCTGCGAACGGCGCTGGCTCTACCCGGACCGCTCATCCTGGAAGGCAAAGCTGTCTTCGATCCTGCCATCGGGATGGCCGGTCTTTACCATCGTAACTTATCCGGGAAGATAGAGCCACGCAAGTGCACTCTCGATCTAGCCGCCGCGTTCATTGTCCCGACGGCCGCCCCGAAGAGTAAAGGACACATACCTACTTCGATATACCTCAACGTCAAGCACCTTATAGAGCTTGAGTTGTGTGTCAAAAGCAGTATGCAGCCACGTCCGCATCCCCATTTCGGACCTCACCTTGGTCCGCATCTTCACTCACGCGATGGCAGCGAGACTGGCGATACCGACTCGATAGACGAAGCCACAAGGGTCATCGAGCCGATCAGCGCTAGGCAGAATCCGCTAGCCTTGCTGAAGTCGTTCAGGCTTACTGTCCCACTTATAGTCGCCGAGACGGAAGTCAGCAAGACTGGGAAGATGGAGAATGGCTATTTCGTAGACGCAGCTCTGCGAGGCGTTGCAATAGAGTTGGAAGTTGGAGGTACTGCTCGATCCACAGACAAGCATGTTGACTGGTTTGGAAGAAACGCTGCCCTGAAAGGTACTGCAAAGCTAGGGTTCGAAAAGCTTGAAACCAATATCAAGACAGTATTGCACAAGTCAAGTAAGCTCTATTGACTTCGGCATCCCTCGTATCTCGTTACTAATGTTTCTAACCAAGGCAAAGGCGCAACAAAGATCTATCGTATACTCGATGTTTCGGCTAGCGGCGCGCATCTATCCTCCTCCTGGCTACCGCCGAGGCTTGATGCCCTGTTCTCGTCAAACAAGCATCACGAGGACGCTCATATCGGAGGGCATATGGACGAACGCTCTTTCGGTGACGATATGTCTGAGAGCCGCGTCATAGTCGAGGCTGACATGGGAGGCGTTTCCGGCGAATCTTGTATCGACATGGTGGATGATCTCGTCCAATACATAAGCTCAATCAAGTCCAGGAACTCTCCGTCCAGCCTTTCGACCGAGGACCCGGGCGGTCACTCTGCTATAAGCAGTGTGCCTGACGGCGCCCCTCGTCTACACGATCCGCCAGCTATATCTCTTGCTTTAGAGCTTGGAAAATCCGGTTTCCGTCTATTCGGTCCCCGTCATGCACATCGAACGGCCTTTGGTCCCGGCGAGGACGACGCTGGCAAGTCTACACCGTGGCAGGCGTCGTCTGTGCTGTGCTTCAACCTTCCGTCTGCATCACTACACCTGAACACCGAGGTAATGGACATTGCCTTCCATCGAAGTCCTGCTCGGCTCCGAGATTGGAACGAGCTCCTACGTCGTGGCCGTGTGCCTTGCCCGGAGATCTTGCTTCCGTACCTTCCCGAAGACTTTCAACGCACTGCTGCCGCGAGGGATAAGAGGAGTCATAGCTTGAGCTGCGCGAAGAACGGGTCTAGCATCCTTGGGCGTGATGGTGTTTCCGAGTCTGTCTCACCAAAAGACTCCCCAGGACCTCGTGACCGTCTTCACCACCAACAACTTCTCGATGATGGCTCTGGCTTCGTAAGTCCAGAGGCTCCAACAGGCGAAGCTCCTGCAGTTGCGTCCGTTCCGTTTAGCCAAGAGACATCGCACGCGTTCTACTACAAAGTCCGAGCCGCACTCGATATAGAAAGAGTCGAGGTTTATCTTCTCGTTACGTCTGCCGCTGGCTCAGTCTACGCGCCGTGGAAGAGTGCCGAGACCAAGTCTGGCCAGGGACTTACTGGTTTTGATCCCCAGCGAGCTGGTCATGTGAGATCGTCATCAAAGTCGCTAGCCCAAGTCAAGCACGACATACTATCGATCGGCACGATCACAGCCGCAATCATGCTGGATCTGAGCGGACAACCCTTGCAAATTCTCCGCTCTTTGGAGAGAGACCCGCTATTGCAATATATCGAATTTGACCGAAGAGAAGGCAGCATCATGCTACAAGTCCACAGTATCGAAGGCGACTTGTCCAAGATGGACGTCTATCATGCCTTAAATGGGATAATCACAACCGGCAGCAATGCCAGACTTTCGCTAAAGTCCGCCAACCATTCTCAGGGCGAAAGTGCCTCGCAGCCAGTGCTGGACCCGGGACCGAGCTTCAGACCCCTTGCAGAGCTTCTACCTCCCGACATCTTCTTCGTCTTGTCCGTCAACGCTATCGAGCTGCACGTAGCAGGCCCAGATCCAAAATACAACCCCGAGGTCTGTCGCGGATTAGCCCTGCAGACAGCTAGTATAGTCTTCGAGGCTTGGAGACAGACGAGAACCATGCCAGGTCAATTCTCGGCTCATCAGAGAGCGAGTCTTGGATTAAAGGATGATATACGGACACACGCGAATGCTCAAATAGCAACTTTGCCAGATGTCCCTCAAACCTTCTTCCGTATGTTCTCCACCGAGACTGCTATCAATCCCTTAAAGGACGCCCAAAATCGTAGCCGCGACCTACGAAATAAGTATCAGAACACAAGCGCGACGAACTATACAGATACTCAAGAGACAAGCTGGGATCTGAGAAATCGGGACCGCCTGTCAGAAGGCAATACAGAAGGTGACGCAACACGGCCAAATGGCCGGGCAGAAAACGACTTTTTCTGGATGCCGAGTCTGACCTTCAGGTTTTGTCTGTGGTCGTCCGCGCAAGCGAAGCAAGCTTCTGCCTCGAGAACAGCTGGCGATCACGGTCCACGTCAGGTGGTGGACAATATCGGCTTGACGATCACGGCACCTACCATGACTGCTCGCTTGGAGCTGTTTCAAGTCTACTGCTTTCTCCTTGCCCTCTCGGCTCTCAGATCTCTCCGACCCCGTTACAGTATTCCGCCCACGCCTGCCAGTCAGGATCACCACGGGCGCGTGGGTCGTCCTCGGCCATGCTTTATCGTTCATGCCAATTTCCCTATCCTAGAATCCTACATAACTCTGCCTCACAATGCCCGATTGTTTGCACGATTCAGCCGAGTCAAGCTTGATAATGCCGACAATGCCGGTATCAGCCTTAAGTTCGAGACTGCCACGTTGGCAGGTGCAAGCATCGCGTCGCCGGGTCTCTGGGATGATATTATCCGCCTGCGCGAGGTGTTTGTTTCGTTACGTGACGAACTGGGCAACAGTGCAGCTCAGCATGGCAAGCTTCTTTCGGTCAGCGCAGCCGGAGGCAGACTCAGACTACCATTCAAATACCCCTTTTCTATCATCATTGAAAATACTGCCACGTTTATCAAGACAGTGAAACAACTGTCGCATCAGTTCCTGAAGGGAAAGTACAATATGGTCATCGAACCTTCACCTGAGGGTCCCAAGCGACTCCCTAGGATCAAAGTCGCTATGCGTATACTTGTTTTAGAAGCTGCGGACGATCCCTTCGAAACTAAATTGAACTTGATCTGGAGAGCTGGGGTGGAGGAGCAAAGTCAGCGACTTGGCCGGGAACGAGCATTCGAGGATAAGGTATCTTCTATGAAGATCAGCGAGAGTCAGAACACCGGAGAGCATGAGGAATCGAATCAAGACAAAGGCCATCGCTCGCGATCAAGATCTACCCTCAAGCCGGCCGATGCCTACGCAGTGTTGCAAAGCATACACTCGACGAAATGGATCAAGCGGCATAAGAACGCTGTGGCTACTCGGAAGCGTCGTGAAGAGAACCAGCTTCGGCGATTGTATGGCAGCATTGGGCACTCCTCAGGGATGTCGGCTTTCCGAGATTCCACCCTCCCAATTCAACTAGCGTCTGTGACCGGAACTGCACCTCTCTTAAGATGGGCCATGGAGAATACCGTTCTGGAAATCAGCCGACCATCATTCTCGGATACACCGAACGGTCTAGAGAGCTTCCTTGCAGACGTAGGCAAGGGCATGCCTCGAGATACTCAGTACACTCTGCTTGTACCTTTTCATCTTAATTGGGAAATGAGCGAAGCTAGAATCCACCTCCGAGACTATCCTCTCCCTATGCTATACATACCACCGGTGCAGCAGCCTCAAAGCGAGGCCAAGAGTTTCCAGCTTTCAACGGACTTTGTGATAGCAGAGGAGGTCGGACCCGCCAATTCAATCCGCTATGTTCCAGCTACTATTGTGCCTCGCGAGCTCGCAGGTAGCCAACAGAATCTACCTTACATACTGCAAGTACCTCGGACAGCCATGCCTATCAAGACCTACGCGCTTCCCGAAATCAACATTACATCGACTTGGGCCACCAGAATCGGCTGGGGAAACTCTATACAGCCCACGATACAGGATGTCATGCGAGTCATTGACTCGCTGACCAAGGCACCTCCCGATCCTTCTGAGCGCATGGGCTTCTGGGATAAATTGCGACTTATCCTGCATTGGCGTATAGCCATCAACTTCCTCGGGGAAGGTCCTCTCCATTTCATACTGAAAGGTTCGCGTAACCCCTACAGCTTGCAAGGCCCGGGCGCGGGTTTTGCTCTCTGCTGGTCAGGAAATGTGAGATGGACAATGGGTTTCCCGAATGATGATCGGGAGTTTTTCCAGATACGAAGTGACACTTTCTTGTTGGGTATTCCTGGTGAGACGGGAGCCTTTACAAAAAGGCTAAATATATGCTCATTTTTTGCGCCTAGACCTCAAGGACTATGTAGACGCCGCTGCTACAGGCGTGATTCGCGAAAATCCAGCATCTGCCGACCCAGACGAGCGCTCACAAGCATCGGGTGCATGGTCAGAAGCTGCTCATTTGCGGGCATATCGCCGCGACCAGTCATTCGAAAAGATATGTGCTAAGTTCCTTGGCGGAGTCCAGTGGGGCCTGGGTTTGCAGATGGAGCGGACGTGCACAGATGTCTCATGCACGAAGCGGCCTAAATGTACAGGACGCAACTTGGACAGACAATGTCGCTTCTTCACCTTCCGACCCCACTATGAGGTCAAGACAATAGCTGGTGCGGATCATCCGTACGAAAAGGTAGGACATGCAGCCTATCATGTGTCTTCATTTGGTCTGACCAGCTTCGCAGGACCACGACTCCTTTGCCGGCTTCAGATCGGACTTCCTGCATTTCAGTATCTCCGTGGTCGCAAACAACCCAGATTCGCCAGCCAAGTCGATACATCTTACGCCTGTTGGCTTCACCCACTTCTGGGCATGGTGGCACCTATTTGACGGAACGATGTCACTCCCCGTTCGACATGGCCCACTTTTTCCGTCTACACAGGCTGCATCAAAAAAGTTTGGCAAGCATTGCGCGACCATCAAGTACCGAGCTCAGCTTTCGCCAGTCTACATCGCGCATACGTACAAACAGGAGAGTGGGGAGGCTTGGCACCGTGGTTTCACAACCGTATTGGGCATCAAAGGCCGGATAGGTACCTTCAATGTTGATCTGCACCAGCGAGAACAGGAAGAAAGCGTATATAGCGAGGGACTTCAGACCACGAGGACCCGGCTGCACAAAGCATTCTTCCGCGCCGAAGTCGACTGTATCGATACAGATATGCGAGTAGTCTCTGCTCGCTTTACGGACCTTCACAAACCTCTAGTACACGCAGATGCAGATTCTGACGAAGAAGAAGATACAGAGGACCCATTCAACTTAGAATCCGCGCCGCCCATCGCCGACGACGATCTCCCTTGGGTCGATTTAGACGATTTCTACGATCTCTACATTAGTATGCCAGATCCTAATCCAAACCTTCGCATAGTACCCTGCTTCAAATCGCCGAGACTTACCTACACAAGATACTCGCAAGCTGCCAACCCAGACTCTACAGACGACATCGATCATAGAAAAGCGCAGTCTAAATTCGGCAACGAAGGTACTCACAGCTGTCTGCTAGGTCATGCTAAGGGTACGTACTGCTATATGAAGAGCCAAGCGTGCTTGCTCACGTCAGACTTTAGATGCCGTCGAAGTACAGCTCGGCGCCATGGAAGCACGAATACAGGAATTGAGAAGTGAGATCCGGTACAAAAGTAGAGCTAGTACACGCCACGTAAGCGAAAGCATTTCATTCCTGTATGTTTGTCTGACTACGTCTGCAGACCGTACAAGAAGTCGACGATCTACAGATGCAATTGTCTGGAGCTATCAAGGCCGCCGAACGCTTCAGAGCTTACCGCAAACGCCGACAATCTATTAAAACAGCTCACGATGAATCAGATGATCCTCAATACAAGACAGACAGCTCGCAGGAGACAGGCGAGCTGAAGGAATTTGAGGTGTTCGACGACCTTCACCTCTGGATAAATCGCCTCGTCATCCATAATCCAAATATGGTCGTAACTCAAAATATACGGGATGTCCTTCTGCGTTATTACTACAGCTCGATGAACAGAAGGCTCTTCGAGTGTAGGTCTTCGTAATCTAATGTTACGCGACGGGCTAACGTCGATTCACTCGCCAGACGCCCTATCTACCAGAGCGCTAAAATTCATCCGCGAGCTCGGAAATGGGCATACCAAGACTGATAGTAGGTTGAAAGCCAGAAGAACCCGCAGTAGACGGCCACAGACTCAGCGTTTGACGTCCGAGCATGCGCACGAGCACGAGACCCACACCGACCTACTAGAAAAGATGTTGAATGACGAAGGCGTTAACTGGTCCTTCACAGAGCGCCCAAGAGCCGGCTCGGATCGCGACGCTCCCGATAACGCATCCCAAAGCAGTGAAGGCAGCTATGGCTTGGATCCCCATCATGAAGCGGCCAATGATTTGGCAGATCACTGGGGCGTTCGCAACAGCTTTGTCATATCACTGCTGAAGCCGCAAGTAGCGCTGGAGTCGGTCGTCACCGAATCGGCCACAGTGATCGTTACAGCGAACTCTATGCAATTCAGGGTATTCAATATTGTCGACGAGAAGCATGTAGACGACCCAATCAATTCACAGGTCATGCATCGAAGCTTCGCATCCATCGATGCCTTACAAGCGTTCTATCCTCATGTGAAGGGCTGGCGAAGCGGGCAGCGCGAAAAGGCACTCTCTTCCCTCCGCTTTGTCCCCCTGGAGGTTCTCGCTGGCTGTGTAGACGATCCTAGAAATCTCGACAGAATTGTACCTTGTACAAGCGCACGCTTACGATACGACAAGCACAATCGTCTTCGACTACTTAACAATACTAAAGGCAAACACGCAACCGTGGGCAAACTTTCCAAAGGGAGCAATCTCGATAAGATGGTTGTCATCTGCGATAGATTCTCAGTCTCGGCTACTCCGAAGCACTACACGGCCATTTACGATGTCATCACAACCCTGATTCTGCACACAGATCCCGGTCAGAAGGCTCGCAATCAGAAAATTGAGCGCGTCGTCCTCTCTAAAGACTTCTCTGATCGGCAAGATATCGCTCTCGGTGTCTCCCGCCAGCAAGACGAGATCCGTGCGATCCGGTCACAGATCATGACCCTAATCTATACAGGACACCACGAACTCTCGGAGTCTGCGGTGATGAACCTATATCTGCTGAGCGCGGATCTTCTGCGTCGCATGGAGATCATCAGCATGTGGATGGGTGCAATCCAAAGATCGCAAGACTCCAAGAATAGCGGTAGATCGATGGGCATGCAGTTGGACGCGCGTGCCAATGAGATCGTCTGGCATATGAGGGATCATGAAGAGACTCCGCCAATCAAGGTTGCGGTAAAGGGCGTTGCTTTCAGGTGGCTCAATCGAAGTGACGGAAGCGTAGCAAACTGTCTCCTCATCTCGGATCTTCTGGCACTCAACAGTAGCCCAGAACAATACTTCTCGGAGATTATCGCCAAACAGCCGGCTCAAGGTGCAGACCGGGGCTTGATAGGTCGACAGGAGATCTTTGTTGCCATACTATGGAGCATGTTATCACCAGTCGGAGGAATCAACGTCATCGAGCGTTTCGAGGTGCATCTGCATCCTATCAGGCTTCAGCTTGAGCAGCGCGTGGGAAAGCACATCATGAACTATCTCTTCGCACAAAGGAGTGCGCGTAAGAAGCAGGCCGATGAGGATAGCGGACGGGCCGACGCGGTATCAACTTCAAAGCCGTCCGCAGTGCCAGCCATACGGCGGCAGGCCTCCTCAATCATGCTTAGGTCCACAAAATCCACCGAAAGCTTGCCTCAATCCCGTAACTCTCTTGAAATTCCAACGGCTGTTCAAACAGACGCTGGACAGCGTCTCCTGGTGCCAAAAGCCAAGGCATCTTCCATGGCCAGCGATTCAAGCATACAGACTCGTCCGGTGTCTCTGCGGCGCGTATCGTCTAGCGAAACTCTGGCTATGAATACTGGCAAGACCGATGATTACCTAGACGCCGAAGAAATGCGAGAACGGGCACGACTCAACCGCGCTTTCCACCATGTAGAAGTGTTCCCTACCGTCCTCACCATTTCTTTCAAGGTAGGCCTCGCATAAAATCGGTACCCTAAATACTTTTGCTAATATTCGCTCCAACAGGGCGAAAAATCTACCAGTCTACCAGATCTATACGGACTTGTGTACAAGAGTCCCACGGTGATACATTGCAACAGGATCTGGACTTGTAAGACTTCCGATCGTTGCACTCCCTGTGTTAAATTGACGAGTATCATAGATCTTGAACTTCTCGAGCACATCAAGCGGGACTTCAAGTCTAGCATTTGGTCACAAAGTGCTACACTCATTGGACAGCTCTTAACGACCGCTCGAAAGCCCAAGAATGTTGTTCAGCATCACGTCCAACATCGGTTACTTGGTCTCGGCGATCGCGACAAGTCGGACGAGCAAAGAAAGAAGCGATCTTTCAGCTCCTCCCTACGAGCCAGAATGACCTCTGGTAACGGTGATCATCACAAGGCTTCGCCGTTGAGAGCGTCTTTGATCCGCGCCGGTAGCGGCCAAGCGGCGGACGATAGCGAAGGGGAGGAAAGGCATATCAACGAAGACAACACTTCAGACGATTTGGATTCTCGTAATTCTCAGGAGCGGCAGATGCAGGACGGAGATCAGGACTCCTTCGACTTTTCTTCGGAGTCTGGAACTTCGCCCGCCAAACGGAGTCTCTTTAAGGCTGCAAGCAGAGCGTCCTAATGTGTAACTTTATAGCTTGACGTTGTATTCTGAAGAAGCAAGCTGAAGTTATCTGGTGTTGTAGAACTAGCTGCAATTTCCATCACCCAGTTGGTATCCCATCAAACCCTGGGTATCTGAGTCTTTTCTGCGACTAAATTGAGGGTGCCTACGTGAGATCGTCTATATCCGCCACATCTTGGACTCGCGGCATGGGTCGCACAGGTTCCGCCAAAGCTTGCAAACCCTCCAAGCAGACCTCTATTGCTTGTTGACAGCTTTCGACTTCTTCCACAGTCATGCCGGACCGCAAACAGCCTCTTAGATGCCACAATACTTCCCGATGCGCATGCTTAGCCATGAGACAGCTGAGCACTACCAGTTCGGTCTCTTCGAAAGTTAGTGCTGCCAGAGGATATTCAGGACGCGTTGGTGTAAGCAGTTGCCCGTATCTGCGCAAAGTGAGCATGTCAATATCAGCGTAGTACCAGGCAGTACATCACGTACGTGACATTGTAGCCTAGCCAATCTGTTTGTGCGATAAATCAGTCATTGCCTATACTCTGTGCGAACAAGATAGGCAGACGTATATCGTGCAGACCGCCTTCTTTGAACTTCTGGTCTATAGCTTTGATGTTTTGGCGGTATACGCGGTCCAGGCCAAACACGCCTCTTTCGCTCGATTTCCCATCTGTTTCGAAGCCTTGTCGCACGAAAGTATCTTCCTAAAGCCTATCTTCAGCTCCATCACGAAGCATAGGCTGGAAAGTTACCTTGTCATGCTCGCGAAGCGCGTTCCCAAGACTGAAGCTGGCCTCTATGCAATGGCCAACTCCGACTAATATGGTAGATTTGACGAGCGTTTCTTTGAGCCTTCGTACGATCTGTCGACGAGGGTGATCTTCGGTGAACGGGATCGTCTGGCTCGTGGATCCTGCAGATGGTGCCTCGAGGTTCTTGACGGCCTGGTGATAGATTTCAGGCAGGAGTTTCCCGCCCAGACCGCGAGCAGCAGATGTAGCAGCCTATTGCAATGTATCAGTACCAGTAGCAACGATGGACTGCTTCCATGACTTGCGCCTATGAGATACCACCCATGCTTGAAGCGCGCGGGCAGCTTTGCCTCGATACGCGTAAACAGCGAAACAGCGGACATAGCCTGTTGTACGATGCTCATGTCGCAGAGTAATGCAGGGCAGAAGGCGAAGCTAGTCTATGCATGGTCGGTGCCCGAGAAGAGAGTGTTTGGACAGAACAGAATCGGGTGTGAATTATGAGAGAACAACCTAGTATACAGCTGCTTGTTGGAAGACAGCAGTCGATAGCATCAAGCTACGCTATGTACAATCCAACTCTTACAACAATCAGGCTCTAGCAGCGGGGTATGGACGGCAAATGGGTGCAGAAAAATGGGGAAATCCGTCTAGAAATCTTCTTCAGTGCTGAATGCATGTGCGTTGCTGACTTGGCCTTCTTCGCGGTCCTTGCCAATCGAGCCGCTGACACCGGACTTTGCGTAATCTGCCCACGAAAAGAGGTCATGATTAGCCAGTGCCCAGGGCCGTATGTCACGTAGAAAGGCTTCACTGACCACTAACGCGCTTTTCAAAGAACTTCACGATACATGCAATGTCAATATAGAACGTTTGCGGAAGGAGGAGGGAGATTGAAGAGGACTCACGTTGGTCTTGCCCGCCAGCGAAATCATCTCCATGAAGTCGAATGGGTTCGCCGAGTTGTAGTGCTTCTCATTACCCAGTGCTACTAGTAGTCTGTCTGCTACAAACTCGATGTACTGGCACATCTGCTCTGCGTTCATGCCGATGAGGCGGACGGGGAGGGCATCGGAGAGGAACTCCTTTTCGATCTCGACGGCTTGGAGGATGATAGCAGCTACTGTCTCAGGGTGAGGACGACGCTTGAGATGAGAGAATAGAAGGCAGGCGAAGTCGCAGTGGAGACCTGATAGAAGAAAAGTGAAAAAGTCAGAAACGCGACGAAGGCGGCGCAGCACCTGCACAGATGATAATATTACTCACCCTCATCACGGCAGATGAGCTCATTGGAGAAGGTAAGACCAGGCATGAGTCCACGCTTCTTGAGCCAGAAGATGGCGGCGAAAGAACCAGAGAAGAAGATGCCCTCTACAGCGGCGAATGCTACCAATCTCTCACCAAAGCACGACTGCTTGTCTGAGATCCAAGTCATTGCCCATTCAGCCTTGCGCTTGATGGCA
Organism: Erythrobasidium hasegawianum; assembly: GCA_001972285.1. Taxonomy (NCBI): domain Eukaryota; kingdom Fungi; phylum Basidiomycota; class Cystobasidiomycetes; order Erythrobasidiales; family Erythrobasidiaceae; genus Erythrobasidium; species Erythrobasidium hasegawianum. Next base: position 54,306 of record BCII01000029.1, read on the forward strand.
GGCATCGTCTCGATGGCATTGAATAGACGTGTTCGCTGTGCGGTTTCGCGGATGTAGGTATCGATGAGGAGGGAGTAGACTTCTGCGTGGATGTTTTCAATCATGATCTGGAAGCCGTAGAAGCACCTGGCCTCTGCGACTTGGACTTCGCTGCTGAATCGTTCTAGGAGGTTCTCGTTGACGATACCGTCGGCAGAGGCGAAGAATGCGAGTACGTGAGAGATGAAGTAGCGTTCGTCCTTGTTGAGCTTGTTCTCCCAGTCGTGCAGGTCCTTTGAGAGGTCAATCTCCTCTGCGGTCCAGAAGGACGCCTCTGCTTTCTGCGAGTCCAGAAATACAGTCAGATGCTTTGTTCGATGTATATGTAATGTTATATAACAGTTGAGCCCACCTTGTACATCTGCCAGATCTGCGATGCACGGGAAAACAAAACTTTAGCATGGCTCGTTTCCCAGCCGCAGACGAGGAGATGGGCGACCGACCTCATGGTACTTGATTGGGAATAGGACAAATCTCTGTTCGCTCTCTTGCAGCAGCGGCTCCTGCGAGTCGTCGGTGATGGATAGGTCTCCTACGTATTTGCCTCGCTTGCCACTGGATACGTGCTGGATCTTCTTGCCCGACTCCATGGTGATGCTGACGACCTTGTTGGCCGCTGCTTTGTCGCTGTCTACAGCAGCCTGCATCTTGCTGAGGAGGGAGGTGTCTGTTTTGGCTGAATCCTTGACATCGAGCTGGGAGAGAGCAGAGGCGGCTGCCTTGGACGGTGTTTCGATGATAGCAGTGGTCATGATGGATTGAATGTTGTTAAAATGAGAGTGTTTCAATGTTGTATTTCCTCTGAATTGTTGTAAAGACAAGAGGCAGATTGTTGCAGTCAAAGATGCGCCTTCTTGTGAATACGCGCTCAGACCACTTTGTTGTGCGGCGCGTGAGGCTGGATGGGCCATACGCGCCGACGCGACGCGGGAATGCACAAAGCTGAGCCACACATAAGTTATGCAATGTATATATCAGGTATGTAGTAATTATGACGATGCAGCATGCCCATCAGGATCAGCTGCTCGAGAAAGGGCTGGAAGAAAACGCGCCCAAAGACGCGTTCGCTGCAGGATGGTCTCATCTCATCTGATAATCCACTATGCATCTCCGTCTGCTGTCCCGCTGGCTACTGGTGCTGCCTCTGCGCCCGGCAAATCCGCCGAACCGTCCTGCTTCTTGTTTGCACGCGCCAAAGCAGCCTGCTTCTTCTTGTTCCTCTTACCCTGCGCCTGCTCCTCGTCTCGCCGCTGCTTACGGGCAGCTTTAGCCTGGCGCTGAATCTCACGCCTCTCCTCTGCCTTACGCGCCTTGGCCGAATGCTGTGGACACACTTCGACTTCTTCTCCTCCTTCTACTGTCGCAGTCTTGCTAGCTTCAGTGCAGCATGCTTTACACGTCCCCCGTATACACCTCTGGGATGCGGCATTGAACTTGCAGCCAGGACAAGGCAAGATCACCTGCGGCTCAGGACTACCCGCTCGCATTCTTTTAGACTCTGCAGGATCCGTGCCTGCAAGCCCCAAACATCATCAGCAGGTTGATGAAGTAGTCTTCCGATCCTTCAAATTACCATCCTGTCCCTGGCCATCCTTCTCAAGAGCGTCCAGGTTTCGCTTGACCGAAGCTGTAGCAGACTCACCAGAGGAAGCCGGCCGCATCACTGACTGACAGTGTGAATATGGAAGCTTGCTACTATCGTATGACTCAGACAGCGCCGTAAAAGGATCTTCCGCTAAAATACCCTTTTCATAATCAGACTTGAGCCGCTCAACCAGCGTCTCTGCCATATCAACATATATCTGCAAGGTCGCCTTCCACTCTTCTTCATTCCTCGTGATGCCCAATATCCTTGCCAGTCCATCTCGAAGATCGATATGATGCCCAGCTGTGAAGACGGGCTTCCACATGCGAAAGAAGTGTGCCTTCACAGCTGAGAAAGCAGTCTGCGTCTTGAGGTTCTTGACAATAGCAAGATATTGCAGAGACATCTGCGTGATGGGGTAATATGCACTGTCTGGCGGACAGCGATACCGCGCATCGACCGCTTCTATCGCTGCTAGGATTTCGGATGGAAGCTGCTGTCGATATGACTGTGCTCCTGACCGATTGAGAGGCTCGAATACGGCGGGGTCTGCCAGATTGCCCTCCGCTGACATGACGCCCTGCACTTTGGTTGCCTCAATGCAGCGAGGTACGTCCTTATGGGTAAGGACGTTACCGTTGGCAATCAGCGGCACAGTCACTGTTTCTTTGACTTTCTGTATCTTGTCCCTGTATCGTAAACGTAAGCTAGGCTTGACTACTGTCCGATAGGAAAGCACTTGCCAATCAGCTAGACCCGTCAACTGGCCCTTCTGTTCGCGCGTTCTCCCATGCACAGTAAGGATCTGGGCACCAGCTCCTTCCAGTAGCTTGGCATAGTCGAGTGTCTTCTCCAAAGACTCGTATACTCGAAATTTAGCTGTCACGGGCACGGCTAAATTCTTGTGCAGATGGCTGACTGGAAAACGCTTCAGAAGAGAGTTTTGTACGAGAGCTATAGTGTGTGCTCACTGAGGCGTTCTATCAATTCCCAATTTTCCATCAGAAAGGCTCCGTAGTTGCCTCGTTTCGCAATGCCTTGAGGACAGCCCTAAAATCACCATTTAGCGATGTACGAGTCCTTTGATAGGGAACCCACTAGATTCAAGTCAACGGCATCGACCACGCCAGCTTCAGCGAGCCTTGTGGCAGCTTGTAGAAAATGAACGGGGTCGTTCGAACAGAACTGGGCTATGAGCGGCCTATCGAGTGTCGGGTGTCCTTCTTCTCCATGCATTAGGTTGAACTGCTCATTCCTATACTTGAAATTGCGCTCTTCCTGAAACAGTGCCGAATGAATCATGGGCGTGTAACAGAGACTCGCTCCGTGCAGACGAGACAGGATCCGCCATGCCTGTGCCACAAGACATGTTCAGGGACCAAATGATGTAGTCCTGGCTTTACAGCGGACTCACGAGTTCCGATTGATCGACCATAGGCTTGAACAGAAATTCAGTATACTTACCACGAGTCGCTTGAGAACGTCAGTACACACCGCTACTACGTATTTAGGAGAGCCCATGGCTTTGAAGAGGTCCCATGAAGCAAGCTTTGGTTTCGCAGCCGGCGTTGGGCTTTCTATCGTTTCTTGTGCTTCTTGCAACAGGTTTTCCAGCGCCATCTTGGTAGAACTCGTACAGAAACGGACAGCAGAGGGTACTCTTGAAGCCAAAGAAGACCAAGTCAGAGCTTGTCGCGCAAGTCTAGACGGAAACGAAGAAGCCAGATCTCGAGATATTGGCGAAAGGGCAACTTTTACAAATACCACGAAGCTACGATGATGGTCCTGTACTGGCAAATGCTGCTACTGCTCATTGCGCTCCCTCTAGCGTCTGCACAAGGATTGTGAGACTGCATCTAGACTTGAAGCTCGTGATACCAAGCTGACACCGACACCAGCTTCGAGCAGTTCTTTGGTAATTCTGACAACCCTTGACGTAGACCTATGCTCATGAAGCTATACTCAGGCGGCGGCCACCAGCATCAGCATCAACCTAGTCCGTCAGAACGCTGGCGAGCTCACGGCGCGTCTATTGATTGCGGAGGCTATCTATGTCCAGCGTACGGCTTGCTGGCTCTCAACGCCGTATTTAGGCTAACCTAACTACCTTGTTCCAGGACATTCGATTGTGTCAGCGCGCCGGCTGATTGCCCATGTCCAAACCTTGAAGACGTGAAATGCTCTCTGAACGGCGGCGATTCCTACATCTGTGCCAGAGGCGATGTGGAGTGTGCGCAGATTAAGCGGTTACAGAAGGCAGCGTGAAACATCAATATGGATGTCTGTATCGGATATTTGCAAGCAGTTCTTCTATGCCTTTCTTCCTTTTGTTGCTTTCACTAGAACAAACAGTAATCTATCGTTCATCCACCATCGCAGAACCCGAGCGAACATGCGATATTCCCTTACTTTGCTCATATCAAGGGCTGCTGCCATTCCTGCATTGTCCGTCAGACCGTCGATGTATTGAGCTAACCCAGGGAAGACGTCTTTCGTAATATCCTTGATTTCTATGTCGATATAGCCGAGCTGCCGTAGCTGAGCTTCGTATTCTTCGGTCGTGATGAGGTTGGAGTGGGGTACGCCAGCCAGTAGGCAGATAAGCCGCATTAGCACATTGGTGAGGGTTGAGGATGGCTTGGAAGGAAGCATCAAGTCCGTCATGCCTAAAGATCCAGCAAAATGCAAAATCTCATGCGAGTTTTGTAGAAAAGCCTTGCGACTCTTGAAGCTGTATTCACGCTGTGAGTGGGCGCTTATGTGCGCTCGGACGAGCCCACTCACTGATAAACGCAATCCACAGCCACGATCTTGTCGTACTGGTCCCCTCGGTATGCCTTGGTCCAAGCTACGGCATCCCCTACTTGCAGGTCCGCCTCGAAGTCCATGCTGAGCTGCTCGGCACGCTGCATGGCGTTCATAGCTTGTTGCCTATGTGACGCCAAAGAAGTCACACCTGCGACCTTCTTGACGCCAAAGGACTTGTTCCAGACAAGGACAGACTCCCCGCAGCCATACCCGACATCTTGGAAAGTGGCTTAGCGACAGTTACTAGATTGGATCCACATATTTACCTAGAACGCTATCTTGAGACTGTAATCCGCAGAACTCGCCAACCTGCATCGCTAGGGCTAGTAGCAGACAAGCGTAAGCCACACGATATACCTGTCCAGAGGCATTGTTCACCTTCGCACGCCGTTGGGAAGTCTTGAGTCGACTATGTAAATTGTCAGACAGATCGGAGAGGAGGGATTCCCATTTCTACCTTCCAATAGCCCATGTTCAGCCAGAGGGTTGCTGGAGGCTTCATATTCAAGACGGCATGATCTAGGTTATAAGCTTCTTTACTACCAGACTTTCTGACAACATTAGTCCAGAGTATATGCGAATCTGAAAGCACTTCCGCCTACGCCGGTCAACCATTTCAGCAGAGCTAGACTTAGGAGCACAGCTGTCCAGCCAGAAATGCGAGTCATGAAAGAAACAGCGGATGACGAAATTATGTATGCAGTGGAGAGGGAACCAGCGCAGGCGGCCAGAAGTAAGAAGGACATGTCGAACGATAGCACTATTTTCCTTAGCGATTGAATCAGGCCTCTGGCTTGCAGTATTATTGTTAGGACACAGGCAGCATGTTTCGAGCTTGAATTTGGAATGGAGTTGGCAGGATCCAAGACGCTTGACGTTTTTGATCTGATAACGACCTCAGCCTGTCGCAAACACCCAAACTTTGTAGGTAGAACAAGGATATAGGAAATGGTCGACAATACGCTTATGCCAAGGTAGCAGTAACGACATGAGCTACCTCGCGAAGCTACAACAAGGCCTCAATAAGGCCTCAACGCAGGCAGCCCAATCTGCGTCCGACTTTAGCCGGCAAGCGACACAGGGATCCCAGTCGTTTGTTTCCAACTTTACGCTGGAGAAGGAGTGAGGCGCCAGCGCTGCTCAACGGTATAACGAAAGACGGGGCAAAGGCTCATTGAAGGCACTATGTTATCTTCAGGTGCCAGAAGTCTGCGACCATCCTACAGAGCTTCCTCGCAGATCCTCATCACCCACAAAGCGCTCTCAATGCTATCCCTAGAGAGGTGCTGCGAAGAGCCAAAGGCCTGGCTATTTTCACAGTCGTCAAGGCCGGCTTCGTCTGGTCTGTCAAAGGAGGCAGTGGAATCATCATTGCTAGACTTCCAGACAACTCTTGGTCTGCACCTTCATGCTTGGGTACTGGAGGACTCGGCGTCGGTCTCCAGATTGGAGCAGTGCGTCATAAAACCTGAGACTTCGGTACTAAAGCTGATGAGTCGGCTACGCAGGATGTTTCAGAGTTTGTCATTGTTCTGAATACAGATGATGCTGTACGCGCATTCTCGAAGGGCGGGAATGTGACAATTGGAGGCAATCTCCAGGCTTCTGCTGGACCTATAGGCAAGCTTGTATCGCTACGTCGATAGGAGAGCCGAAGCTGATACACGGTTCGCAGGTACCGGGGGATCTATCAATGTCGCTTTGCAGAACCCTGCACCTATGTTCTCGTATTCTAAGAGCAGGGGACTCTTTGCTGGCGTTTCGCTAGAAGGCACGGGTCTCTTTGAGCGGGTCGAAACGAATGTGAGGCACATACATACGCCTCTCTACTGCCTCGCCTGACTCTTTGTGGCCTCAGACTGCATTCTACGGTACCAAGATTCCGGCAGCCGACCTGCTTGCGTGAGTGTTCAACTCTACAGATGTCCTCTGTCGGGGCTTACTGATGTTGTGATACAGTGGAAAGGTACCACCACCTGAAGTTGCCTCTCAACTGTACGATGTAATCGAAGCGGCAGAAGCAACGGAAGAGCATAATGTCCCTCAACAGTCGTACATTCCGCCAGCTCCTGGAGCAGCACTCTTTGACGCTCATCGAGGAACCTGAAACCCTGAGACCGCCAACCCTCACAGTAGTAGAGTATAGTTGATTACGAGGCTACCCGATCGTCTCTATTGTTGTAGCTGCCTGGCGAGTAGGCGAGGTCATGATTTACGATCGATGACAAGAAATGAACTGCTTCACTATGTATCCCAATGAGAGATGGACTATTCGTGCCATAAGGTATCGAGAACAACGTCCGCTTCCTGGGGCAGTTCGGTCTCAGCGTCAATCTCATAAAGCACAGTCTCCTCTTGCAAGCTGCGAACTATGCTCGTGATGCTCGCGGGTCTGTCTGTCAATCGGTGGAAGCTGTATTCTTGTGCAGCTCCTTCCCTTGCGATTGCCATATGCCGCAGCCATCCTGCCCAACAGTCTCCCTCAATCTTGCGTGCATCTCCCAGACATCCTCATCATCTGCTTGTCGTGTTCCCAGATGGGAGATGGAACAACGCGCCTGCTTTCTGTCCCCAGGAGAGGCACGCGCCTGCTATCTGGAAGATCGGAGATCGTCGATGAAGACGACTGAACTGTCCGAGTATGGCTACATATCCATATCGATGAGATCATCCAGCCTAGTTCCAATGTTTATTCTCCTATCTTCACGATTCACGGGTTGCCTTTCTTCTTCTTCCATCCGGATCCTTCTTTTCTAAAGCAAATCAGATCAATCAAGAAAGCATGTCAGATTTCGGGCCCACAGAAGTGCGATTCAAGGCTTTGTTTGTGTCCTGCTATCCAAAAGCTAATCTGCCAACCCTTGGCTTGTCTCTTTTTCTTCAGACCTCTCTCCCAGGCGGCGTAGACCCTGTTCAGGAGGACAACAGCATCAGCGAGGACCAGATCAAGGGCGCAGGTAAGCTCAGCAAGTCAGCTGCCAGTCTGGGCTCCAAGCTGACTTTGCCCCCGCAGACCTCGAAGTTAGCCAGGATGTAGGCTATGTTATGTCCTCTGGCGATTGCCATGTACTGATTGCTACATCCAGAACATCGTCGATGGCGACCGAAGCGCAAAGCAGAACGCTCCCAATTACGCAGAAGCCGATGATAAGGCAGACCAGGCAATCGAATCAGCTGGAATTTCGGCAGAGTAAACGGCAGCATGTATTAGAGAGTACGAGTATATTGTAGCTTGGAAATATAATCTTTGATCATTCAAATATACCATGCCTGTCCTTGCAGTTTGATGATAGCTCCGACAGACACTGACGATGTGACTGCGGAAATCATGCATTCGCACAGCGTATTGTAGATAACCTCGACACCCCGCTATGCTTCTGCCCCGCCGACTACGATATCTCCCACCCTCAACTTGGTATACCTCGCCTTGTGCTTGATTGTCTTCTTGTAGCCTTTCCTGCGCTTAAACTTGACAATCTCCTCCATCGCCCCACAGGTATGCTCGACGACTGTCAAGTTGCACTGAACTAGCTTCGGGTCGAGCACCTCGCCCAAACTCGCCCGCATCGTATAGTCCCTCGACCCTAGCTCGTGTATCTTTTCCAGCTGTATCACATCTCCCACTTTGACATCCTTCAGCCGGGGCACAGTCAGCAGGTCGCGCGGAGTGAGCAGGTATCTTCGCAGGTAAAGGGAGGCGACAATGTAGTGGGACGGCTGGGAGCGCAGCAGAGCGAGTGCAGTCTGCGAAGTATGAGTGGAAGAACGGGAGGTAGGGGGTTGATGAGAGAAGAGAGAGGATGTCGAAGGTGAGGATTTGGGAGTAATTGGGGACGAAAGAGGCTGCTGCTGGGGCATCCGAGAAGGAGTATCGAGCTGAATGCTGCTTGAAGAACTAGCTTCGCCAGGCTGTAGCACAGCGCTCGCTGTCGGTCTTGTCGCTGAAAAATGCCTGCAAGTGCATTGTGCTGTCGTCGCAGCTGGATCCGCCGCAACATCAGCGTTTCTGCACCTTTTGCACCTTCTTAGTAGATGCAAACTACCTCTGCTGCTTCCTACGAGAAGCTGTCTGGCTAGAGATTGCTGCATTTCTGATTGTCGCAGTGAATTGGCACAGCGCAAGAAGCAAAGAAGCAGAACGTCTTGAGATCATGGCGACTGGACGGGTTCTTGACACGATACTTGCATCATGACAGAAGCTGATGCAAACAGCGATGAGATACTCGACGTCTTGGGATCCCTCTTCTGCCTCGAGGGAGAGTTCAGCGAGAACCGGAATGACCACTCATGCGCAATCACAGTCAGAATGGCCCAAGACGACGCGAAGAGTGTCGTGATCCACGTCAAACTTGCTCCCAGCCTGGCCATACACCTCGGAATGACTTTCTGGCTCGACAGGAAAGCCCATGCAAAGTTGTCTGAAGACCTGCAGTCGCACCTATCGCAAAATCGAGAAGACTATGCTGGAGATAAGGTGGCAGAAGTCCTTGCAGCCATAGACTATATCAAGGAACGCGGCATGGAGCACTCGGAAGCAACGTCGGATAAGCCTGACGGTGAGAGTACAAGCATGGCAAACTCATCTAGTACTTGCGCGCATTTTACCAGAATATGGATGCATCTGCCTTCCCTATCTACAAAATCGAAGCGAGATGACATGGTCAAATACGCGGCATCCTACCAGATTACCGGTATCGTGTGCGCCGGAAAGCCAGCTTTACTTGTCCTGGAAGCTCCCAATGCCCAAGCTATCCTCTCCTATCTCTCTTTCATCAAATCGCATTCTTGGGCAGACATCCCATCCTATCAGAAGAAAATCTCGGAGAAGCTGAGGGAGGACGACCTGCCTTCGTCGGAGAGGGTCTTCTCAGAGATGCAGGAGATCACAGAGACCGTCTATGTGGATGGCATGAGAGGACCCCGAAATAACAGAGGCGACATGGGAGCTTTGAGAAGCTGGCTAAACGAGAGAGGGCTAGGAGACAGACTACATCTGGTCTTTGGTACCAACTTCAACGAGTAGCCTACAAGGATGCATCTCACTAAACTTCTTGCTCGATTCGATAGCTGTAAGAACATTCGAGAAACAGCCAAACAAGCAAAGCGCACCGGCCGCTAGACCGTTCCGCCAGAAGGCTTCAACATCGCATCAAGCGCTATGTTTTGGCTTCTCGTCGACTCAAAACGACCTCTTGTCTTCCCACCAGTCATTGAAAAGCCTTTTAACCCAACACGACAAGTAAGCTGCCTGCGTCTCGCGAATGTTGCAAATTTTTCATTGACTTCTACCTCAAGTCGAAATGGTCCGCAATCGCAATCGTACCACGTCCTTCTTGGCGGGAAATAGCATCAACAGCCTTACTGCAAGTCTTGGGAGCATTTCGCTGTCTTCTCTTACCCTCGAAAGTTGCAGTAGCGGAGACTCCTCAGACTCTGACACCGTTCGCGAAGGCAGCGAGAGCGATGGAGATAGCGATGATGAATCTATTCACTCCTCACTCTCGACCTCTGAAGCTACGGACATCATCTCCTCTTTCCACTCGAGTTCTGGCATTTACAGCATCAGCTCCGGCAGCTCTATTCACGATCGAAAGATTACACTGTGGCAGGCCATCCTAGTCGGATTTGGCGTCTGCGCTCCCGCTGAGGCTACTTCAATGACCGCTGCGCCGAACGGCGGCCTTGGCCGCCCTTCCCACTTCGAGGCTTATTACCTACCTCTACCAAACTCTGCAAACAAGTGCAAAGAGCTGCTCAAGCAGTATGTGCACGTCAATCTCAGAGATTTTGCGCGCTACAACACAGGAGCGGAAGTATTTCCAAGGTACGCGAGTAAATTGCTTTCACAGGCATGGCTAACCGTTCGTACTAGCTCAACAAAGCTCATCAAGTATACTTTCGCCTCGCGCAAGTTCTACAAGCTCAACAAGGCAAAAGAAGAGCTTTTGCAGCCAATGCTGCGTGACATGCGCAAGCGCTACCGATGAAGGAGGACTGGCACATTCGCTATTGCTATCTGCTATAATATATGGCGTTTGGCCTCTTCTCTCTCTATTTAGCGAAGCTGCTTTCGTGTTCGCATGCCCTGCTTGGCTGTCTTGCAAGTTTGAGTCTGAGGTGCCTTAATTGTACGTTTAGCTAGACTCTATGCACCTTCTCATCACATATAACCGCGTAGCTTTCTATGATAATCTCAGAATCTCAGCATCTCACGTGTCTTTGCTTCATGCCATTTCCGCGTTGATGCTGTCGTCGCTGTTGCCTCGCAGCTCTGTCTATTCGAGCATTGACAGACGCAGAAACGGCGACGAGGAGCAGCAGGAATCGGGCGAAAGTCAGCAATACTTGCCAGATCATCTAGATCCCTTTGAGCAGGAGCAAGAACCAGAGCAAGAGCCAGGGCCATCTTCCGGACGCCGCCAGAGCTACAGCAGCAGCAGCCATGCAAGTACATCAAGTCGGGTCTATGCTACCGATGTCCAAGGCGAAGACGGCAATGCACGTCCTCAACCCGGTGACGAGCGCGAAGACGATATGTTCCATTCTATGCAACCACAAACGAATCCATTCGATACGCGGCAGAGTCAATTAGATGAAGATGATCCCATCGGCCAGCAGTCCTATCGTACTGACCTCGAAGCGACCTTCCACAAAGATCAGGGTAATACATATGCAGCTGGCCCTCCGACCTCACTGTACATTGCTAGCCTCTCATATGTATACCCTGTAAGACTGACTGGCTATCTTACGCAGCATGTATGAAGACAAGCCGCCGGATGCGACAGCCGGACCATGGATGGATCATGCAAGCCCAGGCATCAATGTCCAAACGTCATTTCCAGGGCCTTCACAGGCTCGCTACTCTTCTCCTGGCCCATCCAGGGCGACCTCACCTCGCGTTCAATCACCTCCAGCGCACACGACGTATTCGGACAACAGCTTAAGCACTAGTCAACAGACGCCATGGTGGTTGCGCGAGAGTCGAAAGCATACTACTCCGGAGTCGGTCAAGCTGAGCATACCCCCGGGATCCATGTCGGGTACCCAGATCGATAAAAGGACTCGGCCGGCTGGTCCACAAAGCGATTTCTCCACCGACAAGTCTGCTGCGGGACCCTCTACTTATGACATGCGAAAGTCGTTCAATAACGTGCCGATGGGCAGAGGCCCCATACATCTGCAAACAAGGCTCAGTAAGAGAGAAAGAGCGCTCTGGATTTGGCTGAATGTCGAGGACCTTGATGGCTTTCTACAAGATGTAGGCATGTCACCACTACCTTCTCTATAGCTCTGACCTTGTACCAGGTTTACACATTTTATGTCAAGAAAGGTCTTTCATCTATCGCACTATCCAACTTCCTTGATCTACTGTAGGTTCGGCTCTGAATCCGTAATGCGTTGACTAATCCTACATCGCAAAGTACCGTAGGCTTTGTAATCGCCTTTTCGATCTTTCTGCTGGGCTGTGTGGACTACTCCGTCATCCGGTCTAGCCATTCGTTTAGCGAAGTAGTGGTGCCTCAGTGTGTCTCCGGGTGAGTTCTCTGGATCAGACTAGCAATTCAATCAATCCCTTCGTTGAGACATATTGGTCTGGTCCTGCTATAGATTTCATGGCTCGACGCTACTGCTGGTAGTCGCCTTTTCAGGATTCTATGTTCTCTACATCTTGCGCTTTGGTCAGGAACTCCGAAAGCTCCTTAATATGCGCGACTTTTTCACGGAACTCTTGGACATCCCGGAAGCAGACATTCCAACGGTGTCCTGGCCAATCATTGTCGGAAAGCTGTCAGTCTTGCGGGCCAATCATCCTGCTCAGGCCAGCAACGATCACGTCAACGGGTCTCCCGACCTGAACCCAAAGGACCGCTTAGACGCACATGACATCGCCAACAGAATCATGCGGAAGGACAATTATCTGATAGCTCTATTCAACAAGAGAGTTCTCAATTTGGCCGTCCCTATCCCGAAGCGACTTGCGATATCCCCTGCTTTCGCTTACACTGCAGACAGATTGGGAGTGGCAACGACAACGCTCGATAACGCGCACAGAACTGCTTCGAACCAGTCTGCTTTAACCAGGAGTCTCGAATACAACCTCAGCCTATGTCTACTGGGATTTCTATTTGGTCCAGATGGACAAGTCAGGCCAGCCTTCATGGCGGATCGAAGCAAAGATGAGCTAGTTGCTGCGTGAGTTGGTCGCGTAGATTATTTCGAAGTAGGTGCTGAAGTCGTATCCTGTGCAGCTTACAGCGTCGGTTCATCCTTCTGGGCGCCGTCAACGCTTTATTTGCACCGTTTATCGTACTGTATCTTTTGTTCTATTCTTTCTTTCGTTACTTTGAGGTAAATCTCTGAATTGGATCAGGCTGCACTCACAGACTGACACCTCGATTGCAGGAGTACCACAAGAACCCTTCATCTATTGGGTCCCGCACATACACACAATTGGCACGCTGGAAGTTCCGAGAATTCAATGAATTGCCACACATATATCAGCAACGTCTGTTCAGAAGCTATCCGCTGGCCGATGCCTACATCAACCAGTTTCCCAATGATAGGAATGCGCAGATAGCGCGGTATGGCCGTCTCCTCTTGTTTTCTACACTTCTATGCTGAATTTCTTGCACAGATTCGTCGCTTTCATTGCCGGTTCATTTACTGCTGTTCTGGTACTGTTTTCCTTACTCGATCCAGATGCATTCCTGCAATTCGAAATCACGGAAGGACGTACTGTACTTTTCTACATAACGATCTTTGGTACGATCCTAGCTGTATCAAGAGGCATGGTGCCGGAAGACCATCGAGTCGTAGACCCTGAACAGCTGATGCGAGCAGTCATCGAAGAAACCCACTACCTCCCGGCAGAATGGCGTGGTCGCCTGCATTCAGCTTCGGTGAGACTGATTGCTTGTGACCGCGTCGCTGAAATACGCTGATGTGCGCAAACTACGAAGGTCCACGCGGAATTCGGCCAGCTATTCACCCTGCGGATCAACACGTTTCTACAAGAGCTACTCTCCGCCCTCACCACGCCGCTCATCCTATGCTTCACTCTGCCTCGCTGCGCACCTGCCATCATCGACTTCTTCAGGGAATTTACGCTTCATGTAGATGGACTTGGATACGTCTGCTCCTTTGCAGTGTTCAATTTTGAGAGGCACGGAGACGTCAGAGTAAGCAACCACCTTGATAGCAGTATGTTGCGCAAGACTGACAGTCTGCGCGCTCCTTCAGTTTGGCGCCCCAGTTCAAGGTAAAGAAGAGCTCGTGTCTAGCCAGGGCAAGCTTGAAAAGTCTGTGCTTGGCTTCAAAGCGGCCCATCCTTCCTGGCAACCTCAAGATCAGACTACCTCTTTGTATTTGTCTCGCATGGTGGAAGAGCCAGCTGTATATGCGAGATCTTCTGCAGCAGGCGGCCGCCGCGGTGTCCGATCGAGATTGGGAAAGAGCTCGAGGCGATCCAATCCATCTGTTCTCACATCTCCCATCCGAGAGGACGAAGACGATGATGTGGACGATAAGAGTGGGCCTGGCTATACTGCTGGGGGAGGCCAAATACCGGGCTTTCTTAAGAGCCCGACCTTGGCCAATGAGACGGGTCTCGGAGGAGAGTCTTATGTCTCTTCCATGAGGCCTGTTGGGCAGGAAGACCAGGCGACTGGAGTTGGTGACGAGTATATCTCTGGTGATTTCAAGCCATCGATGATGGACCTGCTGCGGGAGGGAACGCAAAAGCGGTGGTAGTGAGGAAGAAACAGTGTATAGTATGTACGAACAAATCCGCTTGGTAGTTGTGCTGCGAACGCATCAAGTTGTCTTCGTGTTGTTGTTTGTTTAGCAGCCGTGCCGGGCACAGTCGATGCGGCGGTGCATGCATGCAGTTATCAATACTAGTATATGCATCAAGACACTGTGCTTGTCTTCAGCCTGTTTGATTTGATTCGTGTGTCTAGTGCATTGTCCGAGCTAGTCGCCCAGCTTGTTCTGCTGCCTACGACTCGCTCAACCTGTGCGACCTGCGATATTCGACACCTTTCGCATCAAGAGGGCGCGATACAATCAGCAGACATCGCAAGACAGCTGATACTTGCAGCGGATGGTGGATGGAGGGAGGATAGGCTGAGCTGGGCACGGCGAATCGACTACGACGCGGCAGCAACCGAAGGACCCCAGCTATACGACATCTGATCCATCAAAGTGCTGTGTTCCTGCCCATAATTGCAAGCTGTCAACTACTCGGCTCGACTCCGGGCGGGCGGCCTAACTGGGTGCGGCACCGTACTCTGCTGGACTCACTGGACGATGGATGAGGACAGCAGCTGGGAGGAGCATGGAAACAGAGGGAAATCGAGGATGGAGAATGGCAACAAGAAGAGCGAGATGATGGGGGATGCAAGCAATGCTGCGACAAACAGTATAGACAACTTGGGAGCAAACACACAGCGCGACCGCGAACAGCTGCGCCCAACCGCAGCGACGGCGACAGCAACAGCGATGGCCGCAAGTGGAAGCAGCAGCAGTGAATACAGCAGTAGTAACGGACACGCTGCCTCGTCGAATCGACACACTATGCTCGCTGGATCCAGCCTGGCAACCAGGTCAAACTCGACGCTCGCACACGGCCATGGACAGCAGCAGCAACACCATAATCACCATGGAGGTCCATCAAGATCCAGTAGACATGCTCAGACTTGCGCAAAGTGCGGCCAGCCCATGACGGGCTCGTTCGTGCGAGCATTAGGGACCGTGTTCCATCTTGACTGCTTCAGATGCCAGGTAAAGGGGGCATGCACAGAAGGCAGGAGGTAATCGCTGAGAAGAGATGTCAATAGGACTGCAACAAGGTCGTCGCATCCAAGTTCTTCCCTATAGACGGCCCAGAAGGGCGTCAATACCCGCTGTGCGAAACAGACTACTTCCGCAGGCTCAACCTCATATGCGCAAAGTGCGGTGCTGCGTTACGAGGAAGCTATATTACTGCCCTAGGTAGGTCGATTCAGGCTTGCCCGTATGACCTAGCATGGCCCGCCAGCGTGACTATCGCGAGCCGGCATCTGACTCTCTTGTTCCATATAGACATGAAGTTCCACGTAGAGCACTTTACCTGCTCTGTGTGTCCAACCGTCTTTGGCTCCCAAGACTCATATTACGAACACGATGGCTGCGTCTACTGCCACTTTCACTACTCGACACGCTTCGCCGTAAAGTGCACAGGCTGCAGAACAGCTATACTCAAACAGTTCGTCGAAATCAATCGTAACAATGTAGACGAGCACTGGCACCCGGAATGCTACATGATCCATAAATTCTGGAATATTAAGCTGGTTCCTTCAAGCAAGAAATCAACAGACAAAGCCAACACTGCTCCCATCACATTTGAAGCTGGCTTACCGGCGACCATCAACAAAGACTTTGAGACGCAAGAGAGGAACGAGACGGCCCAAAGTCTCCGCGACAAGCAAAAGCACGTCGAAGCTCAAGTATACAGGATATGGACTGTCTTGAGCACATTCGAAGAGAGCAGTGCAGCATGCATATCGGAAATGCTTCGGCACGTTTCGAGCGGTCAATACCTTGATGGGGTTACTATGGCAGAAAGATTCGTACTGCATGTCGAGACCCTGTTCGCAGCTATCGATGATCTCAGCGCGTCCTTTCGCAACGTGGGCGGCAAGGGTCAGTGTATCCAGCAACATTGTGTTATTCTATGCTGAAACTGTCGCGCAGAAATCCCGCACGTTCGCGAAGCTCGAATGCTATGCAAGAAAGTCGTCAACTTCTTCTCTCTATTATCTCATACTCACGAATCTGGAGCGCCGAAGATGGGGATCACGCAAGAGCTGCTTTCGCTCGTCACCGGCCTGGCCCATTACCTCAAGATACTGATTCGAATAGCCCTCACCGCTGCTCTCAAGCTTGAGCGTGACTACTCAAGCAAGAATGCCTTATCTCATTTCCTCTCGCGCCTGGATAGGCTATGCAAAGATCCTGAAGCCCTCAAATCCCCCACTCATGCCATCGAAGATGCCACGAAGCCACAGCCAGTCATTGAAGGTGTCAAGTCGCGGCCGTACGGGTACAAAAGCCTAGCGCGGCCTGGCGGATCTGTCATAGGCCAAGGGGATGCAATTACAGACCTGTGCGAAGGGTGTAGACAAACAGTAGAGGACGAATGCGCGCGCTTTGGTAGCAATCTGCGGTGGCATCTAGGATGTCTATGCTGTTCCATATGCAAGCGTCATGCTACCAAAGACAGGACACCTCCACAAGCGGATGCTGGACCTTCCCAATCTATATATCTCAAAGAGTTCAGAATGGAAGAACCACAACATCAATTACCCCAAATACCAGGCGAAAGCAGGCGATCGCATTCTCGGAGGTCTGGGTTAGTTTACTGCTCCGAGTGCCCCTCAGGCTCGATTAGGGACGGTTTCGAATACGTTACTCGATTGGAACAATACGCCTTTCTTCTATGCGTGGCCCTCAACAAGCTATACAACCTTCTCAAGCAAAGAGGCGTGGTGCCGACTCTTCCGCGTAAGCAATTAATCCCCCAGATCCCCCAGAAGTGCTGATGCTCATATCCTATGTTCGTAGCTTCACCTTCCCTTCGAAACATGGCTCTGGCGTCAGACAAGAGCGACGACCGATCCATCCACGAGGCATACCGCGATTCGAGCGACATCAAGCGGATGAAATCAGTCAATCTGGATCGAAAGCTCTCGACTACAGCAAAGGTTGCTCAGCGCTTAACGGTTGTTGAAAGTCCCCATCCGCGAATGGTGCCGACCGAAGGCCGACAAGAAGAGTCTATTCGGCTTGTGCAACAGAGCGCCAACGGATCGAAATCACACCTAGCCCCGACCACGACTCCATCGCCTCAACAGCCCTTCCGAGACACGACTCAGCTTCCTTATCGGCAGTCACCGCCAAATCATAGCAGTCAGCAAGCTCGAGCACCTCTACAGGAGAACGAGCCACCAGGACGGCCCTCCTACAATCGCTCGACTACAGCAATCCGCGTAGTCGAAGACAATTTGCAGATAGATCACGGTGCCTTCCGGGAGTCGGAGAGCGGCTTGGGATCCGAACTCTCGCCCACTCAAGATGAAGAGGGCATCACGCTTGCAGACTTGCACCAAGTAATGGAAGCAGAACAAGCGCGAGAGCAGCACAGGTCGCTGCCGCGGAGTGGACACAATCGTCTGCTATCAGAATTGTCTGCCCTCGAATACCTCATCATCAAGCATGCTGCAGCCATTACGCTTGCTAGCGACTTGTCCCCTTTTCGCGATTTTGCGCAATTGGACGATCTTCTCGACATTATCGATGCAAAGAAGAACAATTTCTGGGGCAAGCTCTTCAAGGGAGGTGGCGACAAGAAGAAAGAAGTGAAGAAGAAAGGTAAGTGATAATTTGGCAGTCAACAGGCCTTTTCGTACTGATCGAGTCCGTGTATAGGCGTCTTCGGTGTTCCCTTAGAGGTGCTGATTGAGCGGCATGGAACGGATTCCATGCTTGGGGCAGGTCCAATGTCCTTGCGCATTCCAGTCTTCATCGACGATGTTGTGACGGCTATGAAACAGATGGGTGAGAAACAATCCTCGGTATGTTGGGTACGCACATGCTAAGGCATCATTTTAGATCTTTCGGTCGAGGGCATCTTCCGCAAGAACGGAAACATTCGCCGCTTGAAGGATCTCGCAGACGATATTGACCGTGATTCGGATACTGTCAACTTGCTGGACGATAATCCAGTCCAAATCGCAGCCCTCCTCAAGAAGTTCCTCAGAGACATGCCCGATCCGCTCCTGACTTTTCGGATGCAGCATCTTTGGCTTGCCACGCAAAGTAAGATATTCCTCGCCCGTTGGCGATGCGCCGGCATGTGCTTAGTCTTTCAACTGCAGAAATTGAAAGCGAAGATGATCGCCGAAAGGTGCTACACCTCGTCTGCTGCCTCATGCCAAAATATCATCGGGATACCATGGAGGTCCTCTTTGTCTTCTTGAAATGGGTCGCTTCCTTCTCGCATGTCGATGAAGAAACGGGTAGCAAGATGGACCTCCAGAATCTGGCGACCGTCATTTGCCCGAATATTCTCTATTCGAAAGGGAAAGATCCAACGAAGGACGAGAGCTTCCTGGGCATTCGAGCTGTAGCAGAACTTCTGCAGCATCAAGACGAGTTCTTCACGGTAAGAAAGACATTGTGGTTTTCGACGCTTGTTCCAAGCTAACAGATCCGAGCAGGTGCCGCACGAGCTTCGAGCGATCCTTTCAGACCAAGACCTCCTTTCGAACCCATCCGAGCTTTCTACAAAAGATATACTGAAAAAGGCTGAGCTGTATCTGAGGGAAGGTCAGCGCTTGCGCGAACAAGATCATCGCTCTGAGCCCTATCAAGGCCAGAGAAACGGGCAAAGGGGCGAAGTCAAGCATGTACGTTACTGAGTTCTGTAAATGTAGAACGGGACTTGCTAACGAATCATCTTTCAGACACATCCTCATGTTCATACGCCTTTCTCGCCGCCAGCATTTGGCCAATATCAACAACCAATTACGTCTCCAGTCCATGAGCGGCCCCTCAGCTGGCAGCATCAGCAGCAATACTCGAATCACCACCAATATCAAAATCTTCTATCACCGACATCACAGCCCCCTCCGTTTACTCATCCACGACAGCCTCGGCCATAATTCCAACACTAACAACGCCTTCAAACCATTCGTTCAGTCTTCTCTTGTGCACTTTACATGGTTGACTCGCATATACCTATTTGCATAGTCTGCTTACATCTTTGACGCATTTCTGGTCGCAGTAGTCCTCACTTGATGTTTCAATTAGGTATTCGAGGGTTTGTTGTTATAGTATCGTAAGACTCTTTTTGATCATCTCATTGCTCTTGTATCTGATTCGGCGAATTTTGAAGACTTGACTGGCGGTCACGATGCGGCTGCGTGCCTGCTTGAGCCCACTCTCTCACCTCAATAGCTCAATTAGCAAGCTTACAGCCCACTGAGCTTCCTCGTAGCATATGGTCCAGCAACGTTGAGACTCTGAACGCGCCGTCTTTGTTTGTCAAGATGTGACGAGCCGTTGGAGACAGAGCCGCTGAACGCGCGATGGATTAGCGAGAAGGATGAGCGTTGTTCTGCTTGTTGTCTTTTGGCTGTTTCTAGAGCACAGCGAAAGCCATGGGTGTCACAAAGGTCGAGCTCGATGATGACTGGCAAGGCGAGGTGCTGAGCCTGCGCGAGCGCGATATCGCAAAGTATGCAGAGCAACGTCCTTCAAAGAGTCGTGAATCGTGTCGTTGAAAGAGCTCTATAGGTACTCGGAGCAAGTCTTCTACAGCGCGCGTTACACGGACGATACACACGAATATCGACATGTCATTCTGCCAAAACCGCTGGCCCAGCATCTTCCCAAAGGCAGAGTAGCTACTGAAGAAGAATGGAGATCGCTAGGGATCAGGCAGTCTCCTGGCTGGTGTCACTACGCAATTCACAAGCCAGAACCGTGGATCAGTTAGTTTTCCACAACGCGACGTGACGGCCTTATTCGCGAGTAGCTGAACCAGACATGACGCAGTGCTCTTTAGGAGACCTATTGCTCTTGGAGAGATGTACCCTGCCAAAGTGGAGGAAGCCGAATAGAGCGGAAGGATGTGAGTGAGTCCTGCTGATCTTAAAGTCTATGTTGAGCGGAGTTCGCTGAGCTACGTCTACAAGCAGTTCCAGCACCATTGTCATACCCTTACGAAGTGTCCTATATGTCAGCTCCCAGCAGTCGTAGTTTCAGTATCAATTCTGTCTCAGTCCTGAAATTTGTCTCATTTCTCGATTCTGTCTTGTTTGAGTGCCCTCTCAGTGTCATTGTATTCCAATTACTCTGACTTCGGCTGACAAGACTGCCGAAACTTCGTAACGATCGACGACGAGCTGGGTATTGCATTGTTCTACTGGTGCTTATCGATGGTACCGGTTCTTTCGAAGAAGATGGAGCCGTCGTATACTTTGCGCATCTGGATATTGGAATAGTGTCAGAGCATGACCTTTGTATGTGTGAGCCAGGTGATACTCACATCCTCCTTGTAGACGATACCATCCTCTTTTGCGACGAGGAAGTATGTCAGGATCCATTCGACCAACGACGCCAGCATTCCTGCAAAGTCTGCTACTACTCTGTTGCCATGGATCATTCTCATTCCGTCCATAAAGGTCAATCCACCCTTCTTCTCCCTGTCGTATTTTTCGAAGATGTTTTCGAACAGTGCAGGGTGGAAGCGGCCCTCTTGATCGAAAGTATGCGTATCGGAACCATGCTTGGTGCGGTGAAGATTCTTGATCTTCAAGCGGAAGAAAGGATCCGGTAGCAGCCTGAATCCAAGTTGTGAGCTGGCAACCGCAACTAGGCAAATGAGGGATCGCACCAATTATCTGAGCCAAACCAGGAGAACCTGAGAGAGATTGTCAGGAAGATACCATCTGCACTAGCAGATGACTGGACGAACCCAGTATGAATGATGACAGTTGCGCCGATGATGATCCAGAGTGGGTAACCCAGCTGCCACAAACCTCTCCAAGTATCGCTCTGAATACCCAGATTAGCAATAATATGGATTACCGTGATTTGAGTGTGCTCACTGGCCAGATAACACCATCACAGTCTGGGTCAAAGAAGAGACAGTGCTAGAATCGGCATAATTTAGCTAGGCTTGCTCCCATCTCACAATGCACCTACCTGCTGCAAAGTCGAGTAGTTCCTGTGCTGCTTAGCCCAGTTGTTTCGCTGCGAGGGTGCATATTAAGCGGGACTCTTGTGACGCTGGATTCCCTGGCTGACCTGAGTTCCGAAGGGGCATTCTTTCGATACTGCTAGGTTTGCTCTTGGCAGATCTTGCGGAAAATGTCAGGAAAGGCTGCACGTTAAATGCGCTGATAGGACTTACGAGGCTTGTACTGTCGAGTGGTCGCGTTCACCGGTCAGTAGGAATATCATCAGCAAGAATACGATACTACGCACGATCTTGTCGTCGTAGTCTGTTGCGACGGGGTCTGGAAATGATTACGGGATTAGGATGTCTCTGGCTGCTGGCTTTTCGGCATCCATCTCATCTCACGCTGCTTCATGACATGGCCAGGGATCTCTACATCAAAGTCGTACTTGCTGTTGCTATTGTCTTGCTTGTTGAACAGCTCATCTGGCATATCTTGCCCATTTGTGGTCGCAGCTCCGCCTTTTTTGCTGAGGCTATCTACGAGCTCCATCGATGGTCCAGGTGCCATGGTTGGATGTCTGCTTTCTCGAGTGAAACAGCTACCTTTTGCACTACTGTACTTTGTTCTTTGACTTTCCCTCCAAGTCGGCCTGCCTCTGCCTCTCTCCTCTGGCTTCTCGCTTCTCTCCTCTCAGCCCACCCAGGCGATGATCGGCGATGCGGCATGTCACATGACCTCGACAGTGCAGAGCAGAGTAAAGTAAAGTTGGATGAGAAGACGACGAGGTATGAGTTTAGTGAGGCTGGAAGACAAGACCCGACGCGAGATACTCAAGCAAGACCGCCTTGTTCATATTTCTACATTTATTCCGACACTATCAAGCTGCCATCGATATCTACATTACGCTCACCCTCCTCCACCGTTCTCCCACATAAGCCTTCGTATTTGAGGCGCCTGCACTGCATGCCCACCCGTCCCATTCGGTAAAGGAGCACCGATGCTCCCAGCAGACCCAGACCGCCGGACAGACTGAACAGCCGACCCTAGGGGACCCTGCTGCTGCTGCTGCTGGGATTGTTGCTGCTGTAACTGCTGCTGATGCCCAGCACCATTTGGCAGGCCAGCAGCAGACATTCGTTGAGCTGCCTGCATCATCTGGCTGGCCAGGTGCGCCGGAACCTGGCCATTCATCTGTGAAGGTGGCCCTAACTGAGGTACGCTACCGTTCATCTGCCCGTTGGTAGCCTGCTGAACAGACTGGGGGGCGATTCTGTGGCCAGGTAGCTTGCCAGTCACCTGGACTGGAGGTAGACGATCTGGTTCACGCATCTGCCAGCGGAAGGATTCTTCGAGATGAGCCGTGTTAGGATATAGTGTTTCGAGGTCGGGCCCAGACATGAGCGCGATGCGGGCAGCGCTATAACGCGTCTCGTAGTCATCTACCACACACGGATGCCGAATTTGAGGTAGCTCAGAGGCTGCATCAGAGTCGTAGCGCCAGCGTTCCTCTCGCCGCTTGACAGATTCTGCATCTAGACCAGGCTCCCGCGAGAAGAACGGCGTCATAGAACACCTGACAAGCCGATCTAGCAGGATCCGCCCTCCCCGTCCAGATCGTTTGCGATACCGCTGCCCGATGTGCTGAACCACAGAAGGAACCTGATTCTCGAATGCAGTATAGCTTAAAGCTGGCCGAGTATCAGAAGCTGGGAGATGGATGTCCTCCGTCGAACGCCAGCATCGAGAGGAGTGGTTCAGGGGTAAAGGTGAGAACAGGGAATCCGTATAGTCTTCCCATCCAGTCTCCTGTTCCTTCTTCCGCTGCATATCCTTTTCGATCCGCTGGTTCGCGTTGATGTTGCGATCTTTATAGGGCGGAAGTGCTTCTTGCAGCAGGCCAGGTGCGACTGGCATGAGGCCAGCTCGACTCGGGATGACGATCTTATTGGAGCTGTAGACAGAGTGTCAGCGGACTTGAAAATACAGGTATTGACTAAGGCGCACCCTGCTTGCTGTAAGCCATATTCATCGCGTCTACGCTTCTTTTCCTTCCGGCGAGCGATTAACAGGGTCTCATCGCCATCATTCTCACCCAACTTCCGCTTGGTTTCTCGCAAGAGTGTACGAGAGTCGAAAATGCTAATCTCGTTCGAAATGGTTTCCCGCTTGCACCTTTCTCGATCGAGGACTTTTATCAGGAGCTCATAAGCGCTGGATAAATCTGATTTGAGTCGGACAAGACGTTCAAGGGTTTGAGTATCTGTCCGCCTTGTCTTGCGGGCTTGCTTCACTTCTCGTCGCCGGAAACACACATAGGCTGTTTCGCTTGTGATGTCGAACTTTAAACATAGTCATGTTAGCTGTTAATAGAGAGAGTGATACTATGGGGGAGAACTCACATTCAGCTGAGGAACAATGTTTTTGCCGCCTGCCGCTAGCCTCCGCTCCTTCCAATGCGGATAGACAATCTTGGCTATATTACGTGCGCTCTTGAGAGCGCTGTGCGGTAGATATGTTGCGAAGGATGGCTCCAGGTCTTCGAGCTGGGGGATCCGGCTCACGTCCTAAACAAACGGTTAGGTGAAAGACAGATTGTGCTAGAATGTAGAGAAGCACGTACAAGGTGTAAAGTAGGGCATTTCCGATCGGTAATACGCTCGAAGAGGTCCATGACGACTTCAAAGTCATCTTCCGTTATCAACGAAGGTGGTCCTGGTGTGACATCTTTGTTCTTGTCGATGCGAGGCTGAGCTCTTTTCAAACTGCTTATAGGGTTGAGGGGAGGGTAATGGCCATTTCTTGCGATAAGACTGCCGTCAGCCGGGGCAGGCGAGGGCGGGGTGGAGTTGCCGTTCCCGTTCTCTGCAGGCGATGGCGACCTAGAGGCTCGGTCTTTGCCGTTCGCAACGGTACTGGGCTTTCTGTTTTCCTTAGCCTCCGAATTGTGAGCTTGGAGGAAATCTTCGTCATCCTCGTCCATGGTATATGCGATACCCATGGTCTCCTCGACTGTTTCGCTGGAGCGAATATAGGAGTGGGGGTCCGAGTATGCGTTATGAGTGTAGAACTGGGTGTAATTGGCCACCATGCCGGTTGCATCTGGGGTAGGAATATGCGCAATGAGAGGCTTTGCAGAAGGTCCACCGGCATTGCCGCCAGGCGCGCCTCTGGTTGAGCGAGAGAGTGCTGCAGCTGAGGCTGATATGACGGCCTGAAGATGGTGTTCGTGCTCCTCCTCTTTGTCGACTCCCGTCTCAACTCGAACAGTTTCTCCTTGTTCGTTGATGCTGAAGCCGGGAGGAGGGACGATATTGTGATGGTTGGATGGTGCAGGGGTGCCATGGCCCGCTGACGAAGCCTGACCGGAGCCAGAAGGTGTTCCTGTGCCTGCATCGACATCGTCCTCAAACGGGAGATCGAGGGATCCGACATAGATGGGGACGGCCGACTTGAAGTTGATCTTCCTGTTGCGAAAGCGGGAGGACTGCGACAACCTGTCCTTAGCGAATGATACCATGACAAACAGATCAGACGACTCACGACTTTGGGCATTGCTTGCGCGATTCCATGGGATGGCTCACAGCAAGCGTACGTGCAGGTGCGAGCGTATCAAATGCACTACACTACGCTATGCTGCTGTACGCTGCGATTGAGCCCGCCTGTCGGTCTTCCTGCAGGTGAAAATACAAGGTCCGTCAGCATGGGGTTTCCTTCACGCATTGCATTTTCTATACGCTGAAGTGGTATATGAGAGTGTATATCAAACATTTGCAGGCCGGTTTCTGCCGCCTTTAAGGGAGGCCAGCTTTTGGGGGAAGGGAGCGAGGACGCTGGAGGGGAGGGCAGAGGACGAGAGAGAGCAGGCGAGCCGCTGCGAAGGCTGCTGAGCGTGTGAGGTCTGCTACTTGATAGGCAGCTCGCTGGTCGCCTGCGCTGCTCCCTTCCTTGCTCTGGCCGGCGTCGCTCCCTCCCGCTGGCCTCCCTCGAGGCTGATTTTGCGCAAAAACGGGCGACGAAAAGGGCTGGGAACGACGAGGATCGCGCTGGGAATGGGGAGTGATGGACAGTGTAGGATGGTGAACAGAGTGTGTTGATGTGGATGGGATTGCTCATGCTGCTCATCGCCTTACACACCTTTTCCTGACTCTTTTCCCTGACCCTCCTGCTGCCTTTCGACTTTGCACCTTGAAGACTTCGCGGATTTTTGGGTGAAGCCTTTTTGAGCAGCGCAAATTCCGACGACAAAAACAAGGCTGTAGACTTGGCCGTAGCGTGGAAAGCAGATCCCAGATCTACCGTCTGAAGGCCGCCTGCTCGCTCGGTCGCGCTTGTCGAGTTGGGTTCTCAAAGCCTGATCCACCTGGAATGCAAGGGAACAAGCAAGCGAAGCTGCAGACTGTATTCTGAATGAAACAGGAGTACACGATGTGCATGTAAAGCTAGAAATACTGATACACCAAATCCACTGAAATGCAAGCACCACCATCCCTCACTGCTGTCTGATCGAGATCAACACTGATGTCCGCATCTTGTTTCTTTTCTCTCGCTTGCCCTTTACACCTTCGCATCTTCATCTCTACCCTCACTTCCACCCCTCCCCATTAATGCCGTTCCCGACACTTCCCTTCCTTACGCTTTCATTGTCCGTCTTGATCAGCAGTCCGAAAGCTTAGATCGCTGTTCAGTCTCCGAATCGTCTTGGCTATATATTCGCTACATGGCTCTCAGCTCGCAAGCTATTCCGGCATGTCATCAGCCTCTGTAGTCAAGATATGCGGACAAGCCATTATACTGCCAGCGATTCGACCACGGCCTCTTCATTACAGAGTACCCTTCTACAAGCTTACTCAGCATACTCGGCCAGTCAAATGGTCATTGTATAGATCTCTTTTGCGGGCCGCTCCTTCTCTTCTCCATGTCCGCCATATTCAGCAAAGGTGGAGACTGCCCTCGAGACGGCATCAAGTCAGCCCCAGCAAGACGGTCGACATCCTAAAAGAAGAGCACGAATGGCTCGACACCTACCGCCAAGTCCACAACCAGGTGTCCAGTTCAGGACAGGCAGCTGCAAACAGGGTGCAAGAAGCAACATCCCGTATAGCTGCTCTTGGGGACGTCCTGCACTTACAAGCTCGTCGCAAAGAAGTGGAGGGTCAAGCCCTAACCCAATACGTGCGCGAATCACCACATTCCTGAGTATTCTCGCCCTGCCTGACATGTATTCCTATTCAGCAAATGGGTCTGGCACGAACAGCTTCCCGCTTTGAGCCAGTGGTCACTCCAAGCTTCATATTTCCAACATTAAACAATCCTCCCCTTCCGAGGCTCAAGCCACAACCGCTTCATATTACAATGCCAATTTACAAGCGCAGAGCGGCAAGGAACAGGCGAACAGTTCGCGAACAGTCGTGGAAGGAGATGCTTGTGCATGCTCGTCACGAGCAAGGCTTCAATGCATCATTAAGAGTACCGACAGAAGCGACAACAGGCTAGTGGAAGCTGCCTGAAATGCCGCTTCTTGAGAGCTGATCATGCACAACTCTTTACAGAACGCTTTGTGAAAGATGCTTTAGCAGACATTCGCACGTCTAATGATCGAGACTTTGCGAGACTAAAGGTAATGCGACCGTCATAGAGGAGCTGGCCGGCGAAAGTATCGCTGACTGTACTGCAATCAGCTCAAATTTACTAAGGAAATGCTCGAAGCTGCCAATGAATCTCGGCGAAAGCGGCCTGAAATTCTTGGCCATATACGACGCAAGACCGAGACTGCCAGGAAGTTGAAGGATCTTTACGCAGTAGTGAACGAGAACGACATGCACTAGTATCTCTGAACATGTAGCTTTCCCCATTAGATTAGCATTTGTCAAAGACACGGCTTGCTTCTTGACATCTCAACTCACATTTCTTCGTGGCACAATGTCTGGGAGTGCTATTGATCCATCTCTACTCTTCCTACAAGGACAGCAGTTATCTGGCCAGGCGCAACTGCAGTCTCCGAACAAGGGAAAAGGCCGCGCCGAAGATAGGATGGATCTCACAGAGACAAATCAGCACGAACAGAATGGAGACATGAACACAATGGAGCAACAAGTGCAAGGAAACGGCGAACATAATGTGCAGTCGACAACCGATGCTCCTATAGACCTGAAAGACGATGCGACTCTGGCGGCTTTCTTAGCAAGAATGGACGAGTATGAGCCTCTTCTGCCGGATGCTGTCACCAAGTACTATCTCGAGAAAGCAGGCTTTCAATGCACCGACGACAAAGTGTAAGTGATCGCCTCTGGCGACCTGAGTCCGTCGTCGCATCTGACATTTATTCCATCTGACATATAGCACCCGGCTTCTTGGATTAGCGGCTCAAAAGTTTGTGAGCGATATTGCTGGCGATGCGTTTGCATATGCTCGCACGAGGACGACCACTGGCCCTGGTCGAGCTCCTGCTGCCGGTAATGCAAGCGCACAGCAAGGCGGGAATAAGTACAGGGTAGGCGTTCTTCGACTTAGATCTATACTCTGAAGCACCAGCTTACTCACTGTCATTCATTTATTCAGGATCGTACTCGAACGACCTTGACTTTGGACGACCTGGCAGCCGCAATGCGAGAGTACGGTATCGATGCATCGAGGTACGCACTATTGTTCGTAATCGGACTATGTTTCTCACTCCAAAAAAACGCAGAGCGCCATACTATCGGTGAAAATCGTCCTGTTCTTGCTAAAAGCCAGCATCCCGCAATATGTGTTCAATATTACCAGTCGTTTCCTACCCAAAGGCGTTGTTATGCAGACTGACTACGTTTGTATAGAATGCGGAAGTCTCGTCTGCACCCTCACAGAATCGCGGCCGTCGCCAGTGTTCTTTTGTTGCATACCAGAAGGGTCATTTCCTCTATTTTGACAACAAAGCTCTAAAATCAGATTGACTTCGCACTCCAGCCTCCGACCTGGCACTCGATTCACTAGTAACGAGCGGGGCTGTCTCTACAGGCTTGGCCCCGGCGCCCTTTCGTGCAGAGCTACTGACTGCACCAATCCCCAATTTAGTGCCTCGACCGCGACCTCGACCGCTACGAGGTAAGAAGGCTGAGCTTGCTCCGCCTCTACCTCTAACAGCCGGGCTAGCTTGAGCTCCTGTTCTCGGTCTCTCCTCAGCAATTTTCAGCGTTTCGCCTTCATATAGAATAGGCTCCGCATGTAGCAATAGGCGACCAGCATCCTGCAGCCAGGAGGATAATCAGAAAGCACACGATCGAGAAGAATTTGACTTACTGCAGTATCTTTGAAAACTACTACTGCTTCTCCTGCCTCTTCCGTAAGGACTGCTTCAATTTCTCCAAACTTTTCAAAGATCTGTTGAATAATCGGTTCTTGTGCTGTAGTGGGTAGTTTGGTTACGCGTATACTCCTCAACCGAGTATCGCTCTGCTTTCCGAGTCCGCTGTCCGGATGCCTAGAATGAATGCATCCTCAGCGGTAGTGTGGTGCAAGCATAAGTAGGCTAACAAACCTTGTCTTCGCTGTGACCTTGCTATCTGCAAGTACAACTGCCAGTCTCTTCTTTTTGTACTCTTTATTGTTCATGCTCAACGCAGATGCTGCTTCGGACTGAGCAGAAGGTGCCGAATGAGCAGTGCCAATTGTATCTGAATTCGAAAGACTGACCTCGTTCTCGAAATCCACGAAGCCAAAGCCTTTGCAATTACCTTGTTCGTCTTGACCGACTCGAGCTCCCTTAATTGTGCCGAACTGAAACACAGTCTGAATCAGCGCCTTCCAAGCGGACAGACTGTTGAATCTCTCACATCCTTGAATAACTTCTTCAGGTCGTCAGCGGTGGTGTAACGAGATAAGCCGGTTACGTAAATCTCGCGTCGATTCGCATTGGCGTCCGTGCGCGCCACTGCTCTCGTTGGATCGCTCAGCTTGACTTGCATGCGTTGTTCCGAGCCTTCCTCAGGCTGTGTATTGTGCAGTCGAAGAGCAGCCTCTGCAGAAGTCTGAGGCAGAGTAAGTCTCTTGATGAAGCACGCAGGCTCCGCACATACCGGTGATACGAATTGCACATATGCGAAGCGACGCGTGCTCTTGAACCGCTTGCTTGGCCATCGTGTATCGAAAATTGCACCGAACTGTATGACAATGCTCGCTTGGGTTATGCCGCAAGCATCCTGAGATACATGACTTACGGGCGTGAACAAAGCTTGAAGATCCTCCATTTTGTAAGTTTCGGGAAAATTTGTGATATAAAGAGTAGAGTGCCAGTCGGGTACCACCGAGATCTCGTGAGAAGCTCCAATTCGCTTCTTGTCCTTGGTAATCGCTGCTGGGACAGCATCCTGACGAATTCCGGTCAGCCGCAACCGCGCCTTGACCTACTGCATCGATCTTACCTTGCTTATAAACTCAATGGTCGCGACAGTCTGTGAATCGAATTGCTTGATCTTGACCTCGCGGATCCGTCCACACTTTATTACATTAAGGAGGATCAGAATCCAGCGCATGATCAGTAAAAGACAGGCCTACATCTCGGAATAGATTCTTGAGTTCGGCTTCAGATGTCTCCGGAGGAAGCTGTGACACCAGTATCGTTGCATTCTCTCGATCCCTTAAAATTAAATTCAGCTTTGGATATGCCTCCCGAGTTGTTCGCGGACCTTTTGACTTCTGTCGCGGCAGTCTCGTCCTCATCTACGGGCCACATTCGTCAGCTTGACAGCTTCCTCAGTTGTAACACAGAATTGAAGGAAACTGACTAGGCTTGACTTTTTTGCTAGCCGGCATCGAAGGAGCCCCTTCCGATGAGATGCCTTCGGAAGCAGCGCGCTTATTACCCACAGATTGAGTCGCGGGACTCGCAGTAGCATCTTCCGCCATAACTGGAGCTGCAGTGATATTAGAACTCGGCTCCATCGATGCAGCTAGCGCCTCTGCTTTCGCTTGCTTTGCAGCTTCCTGTACTCTGAATCAATCACTACTCATCTAGATAATGGCCCTCTACACACCTTCTGACGGCGGGCCAGAACGAATTTCATTTCGTGCTTGACAGTTTCCAATGCCTTCTGTAAATTCTCCAGAGAGCCTTCGCGATGCTCGAAAGCAATCCAAGCTTCGTATGTATATTCGGGATAATCGATACGTCGCTTGGTTGCGGCTATGAAGTGTTTTCTCGCACAGTGGATGTCGCCCCGTTTACTGTGTGTACGCGAGAAGTCAGCTAAAGGTCAACTACAGATAACCACGTGTGAAGGCTTACATCTCAAAGTCGACACGCAAGAGCACTAGCGAGCTAGAGGATGAATATTGTTTCAGAAGCTTGTCGAACAGCGTCTCCGCCTGGTCGTAACGACCAGCTTGCTCGTACTATACGAAAACATGTTACGAGATGGTAAATATCCCTAAAGAAAATGTTCACGTACAGCACGTATGAGATATTTCTCCAGTCGAAAAAGAGGGTCTCCAACATCTTTCGTCAATGATTTCAGCTTTTCTATCGATCTGTTGAGTATGTCGATGTGGTCTGTCTGGCTTTCGTCTGTGCAAGCTTCTATTCAGTCGCCTTTTACTGTGTATACGAGCGCAAGACAGCGCACCGTTTTCGCCGAGTGAGTCCACACGATGACGAGCCATATCTGCACAGGCTGTGACCAATTCTACATAGTCTTCTAGGCGACCATCGAGAGTAGAGGTCTCCAGTGCTCTTGCGAGCTGAGCTGAAACATCAAAGAGTGAGCTGACTCTCTCTCTTGTACATGTAGCGAACGCTGCGTACAATCAGAAAAGGCATTGGCCTGCTCGGCGTCCGGCAAAGATTCCTGCGTTAACCCGCTGTCAGTCTCCTACCAACGTGAACGGGACAGCGTCCTCGGAGTGAGTCCAGTTGTAAGCTTACCATCACTCGGATAGCAGATGCCGCGCCTTGTCCTGAAGCCGGAATGCTTCTAGCAATCCGATTGCAGACATTGACGACATCTTCTTCTTCTACCTTGAGATCAGACCCTGCTGCTTTGCCTGCCCCCTTCGAATACGCTTGTTTCTGTGATGTGCACGTCAGACTCGTTAAGCATATCGCGCGCAACAAGGACTAACCAGAAAGTCCGCATATCCTGTCCACAGCGAAGATTCATGCGGATGCATAGCGATAGCTCGCTCGTACAGGGTGCGCACCAGACCAACATGAGGATGCTTGACCTGGAGCTCCCATTCGATGTAGTAGCCAAAGGCTTGCGAGTTGTACTTTGACTTTGCAAGTTGATCCTCTTTGCTCTCCCGCGGTCCCACCAGTTTCTGACTGCCATTCAAAACTTTTTGTGCAGATACCATGCTTCCTTCATAATCTTCGGCCAGGTGTGTCGACACAAATGTGCTAAACATCTGGTGTGTGTCGAGTATCTGCAGATGCGGTTCCGATAAGCGCTTCAGATAGAATTGATGCATGTACTCGACCGCTTGTGGACTTCGCGTCTTCTTCAATCGGTCGAGCTCGAAATTATGCTGGACCAGCCAGACCCTTTGACCCTAGATAAGAAGATGGTCAGGACCGGGAACAGACGTATAAAGATGTCCATGCAAATACCTCAGTGAGATGATACCGTACGACCGGGCTGATTGCGCTTTCCAGCTCATCTCGAACGAACTCTTCGGTGAATACCCCAGCAGCGACTGCGTCTGCCAGACTCTCGTCGGGTAGCATTTCGTCGTCTTCTGAAGCGTCGGGAATCATCAACCCTCGTGCTTTGTAGAAGAGCGAAACCACATATGTCGCATAGTCGGTATGTAGACGGATAGCTGAATGAGGGAACTATGAGATTGCGGTTATTGAAGCAACGTAGCATAGACTGACATAGAGAATCTTGACAAGCACGCTTGTAGAGTTCGAGGATTTCGATAGAAGTCTCCAACGTCGGATCCGGCTGGTCGAGCTTTTCTTGAATCCAATCAATCCACAATTCTTCTGGAAGGGCCAACATCGAGCTCATAAATGCTCTCGCTTCTTCTCTCTCATCGCTCGTTTTGGCTGCCTTTACATTGGCCATATGCAGGTCGAAATCGTATGGCGACGCGCTGATGGCTTCGAGACGTCGCAGCATCTCGACGTTGGCGCCCTCTTCGAGCTTCGACATTGTCCCATGTTCTGCCGAAGTCGACGGCTGGCTGGCGTCGATATCCATTCTGCGGTCAGCTGTTGGACAGAGTCAGGCAACGAGGCATGAATCATACAGCGCAACAAGGCCAGAGAGAGGTTTCGACACTGACTATGCTCCAAGCTATACGGGTTCTATGGAGTGCTAAGCAGGCTGGCCGCTGCGGTCACATCTTCCCTGCTTCACATGGCTCAATCATGCTTGAATACCCAGATGACGCTGACCGACTGCTAAAACACCATGAAGTATGTGATGAGGGCCGTTGTCCTTGAAGCCGGCCCCTCAGTGTGACCTTTGCATTGTACTTCCGCTTTCCTCTCGCGCTACCCTCCCCAAAACCCGCAAGGGATGGCTCCTCCCACCGTACTTCTAAGGATTGCCCTGCGTGATGAGCACCGGCGGTCTCCGTGCAATGACAATGGTATCCTGCGTCCCTGCGCCTCGTCTCGATGCCCTCCCCTGGCGATGCCAGAGACTGCCGCCGTGCAACAGCCGTCCCCGTCCGTGCAGCGCTTCAATCGTGTTCTGCGGTCCTGAAGCTGTTCCTTGGAGCGTAATGTATGTGGAGGACCGCATCCCGAGTGCTTGTCTCTGACTCTTTACAGCTGTCCTTCCAGCATGAAGGCCGAGTCGACAGAGCGGGCTTCACTGCATCGTTATACCCGATAAACGGGTAGGGAGATCACACTTAGCGTCCCAAACCTTCGTCCGAAGCGTTATCATCCACTACAAACAGCTCATCGGCCTCGATGTCCAGGGGCAAGTAGAGTCTGTCGATTTCTTGCTGGCGTCTTCGACGTTTGGCAAGATCTTCGGCAAGCCATAGCCCCAAGCCTACACCCAGTAGGTTTGCGACAATATCACCGACTTGAAATTGCTTGTACGGCAGGATTGCTTGGCAGAATTCCGAGGTTATTGCTGCTCCTGAAGCCATAATGGTCAGAGAGTTGACAAGTACGATGCCGTTACCAGGCTTACCGAAGCACACTGCTGCGGTGACTAGCCGCGCAAAGTGTCTCCAGAGGTAGATCTGTTCATGGAAGCCTTGAGGCACATCCCAGATCCAGAAGAAGTTGATGGTCGCGAGCGCAAAGCCGAAGAAGTGCAGGAGCTTGTCGGAATGAGCAGGTAGATAGCTTCCAATAGTTGGATGAAAGCCTAGTATTGCCAGCAGGAGCAGCAGCACAGCCCAAACAGCAGCAATGGCCTATGTAGTTGATTAACCCTGTCAGCGAGGTTCGCGCAAGAGATCATTGGAAAACGATGCAACTCACGGGTCTATAGAGGACATGTGGAGCATAGCTGGCTACGAAGGGCAGAGGGCGACTGTCGAGGATGGCCAGGTCTAGTCGGGACATCGGTACGTATACCCGCTCACAAAGGCCAGAAGATGTAGGGAGGTGTTTATGGTCAATAATTCGGTGCGCAGAGACTTCGCAGAGGTGTTGTGGTCATCCGAGCATGTATATGATATGATCTGGCGACTCTTTCCTTGCGCCAGTACGGTATACCGCCCTTGTATAGGCCCGCGATGAGCGACAATGAGAGCGTTCTGAGTTCGCTGTCGTCGAGCAGCGAGAATCCAGAGGGAGGGATAGGGCCAGGTATCCCGCTGCTTCAGGTCAAGGTCGAAGAAGCCGCAGGGGACGACGACGATACGGCGATGGTGTCGAGGCGTCGGCTCTCGATGGACGAAGGGAGCGATCTGTCAGCGCTCACCTCAGAAGTCGACGACGACAACGGCGACCATCAGCATCAGCAGCATAATCATGGGAGAAGTCGCGGTAGGGGAACCTCGACGGCTTCCTCGTCGGCGGCATCAGCAGCAGCGTCGTCCTCATCAGCAGCAGAAGCAGAAGCAGCAGCAAGAGCCGGCTCAGCGTCAGGCTCAGGCTCGCGAAGAAGCTCCAGTACGACCACGACGACGACCACCAGCAGACTCCGCGCCCGAGGACGCCCTCCAACAAAGCGAAACGCCCTCGCAGCTGCAGCCAAACGTCAAGCACGCAAGTCATCACACAGTAAAATGGACATCGATGAGCCGGAGAGCCTGGGCAATCAATACGACCAAGTCGACGAAACTGGCCAGCGCGCGACTCCCGAAGCATCCACATCTTCTCGCAGCTCAAGCGCAGCAGCAATTCAGCGCAATACGGGGTCTCTGCATAGTTCCATAGCTGCTACTGCCACTGGTGTACGAGGAGACAGCCCAATCAAGATTGAAACGGATGGGCAGCTCCCTCGACAAGACCGCAAGTACACACCGGAAGGTGTAACAGCTCCACAATTAAAGGGTCATGCAGATATCACCAAGCCTGTTCAGAAAGCGTCTCCTTCACCTCGCCAGAAACAGCGGAGTCGTTCTGCAGAAGTTCATCACGTGCCGCAAGGTAGTAGCAATCCATCGGCCCCTTCTCTTGTCAATGGACACTCCTTGCACGAGCTCACTGTACCCGACGAGGACGATGAAACAAGTGAAGCCGAACAACGCCTAGCTCCTCTTCCACCTGCCATAGACAACAGCAGCGACGAAGACTACGAGGAGCATCTACGCAACAGGTCTGCCAGCAAGCAACGCAGAGTGAATGGCAACGCTCCTCTATCTAGCGGCGGCTCTGCGGGATCGCTCAAAGGAGGACGTAAGGGTGTAACTGCAGGCAAAAAAGCTGCTGCAGCTCGCGCGCGCGCTGCTGCTGCAGCCCAGCGCTTGGATAGTAACAGCAAACTCGAAAACGGCGACACATCTCCCAATGGTCACCTAAAGAGCGGGAAAGCAGACAGGGGCGTTGCAGATGATTCGGCTGATGAAGCTCTTGAGCTTCGCTCAGCCGAACCTGCCGAGCACAGAGAAGCTTCTGATCAAGACTCCGATGCTGAAGAACCCTCTATGCCCAACACCGCGCGTATAGTCGTCACCGATACCGCAAGCCTGGGTGCAGAGAACGATCCTGAGTATGCGGAAGTCAGTCACGCCGCGAGCCTACCGATGGTCTCTCTCGATACCGAAGACGCAATGAGTGCAGTATCGGACGATACACCGTTGCTGTTCAAGGCAGCTGCACGTGTGCAGGAACACCAAGATAATTCAACACTATCTCGCATCCCCACCCTTGCAGTGACCGATATGTACAAAGCTGGCATTGAAGCGATAGATACGCCAACGACTCCGATCACGCATGCCCCCTCGCCTCCTCCCAGCTCGAGAGGGAGAGGAAGATCGTCAGCCGCTGGTCGAGGGCGTGGAAGAGGCAGAGGTGGCAGAGGAAAAAGAGCGACCCAGCAGCAGCGTCTGCTCGGTGTTGAAGATCACGACGCTTCCGCTGCATCTGCAAATGAGGACGTAGCGAACGAAGGCCTTCGGGTAGGAAGTCCGCATCCCGATACTCCGGCAGTCAGTGACCACGAAGAAGGTAAATTAACCGTTCTACGACTTCTCTCTGATATTCTCTGACCCTCTTTTGCAGAAGCAGCCGATGCTACAATATCAAAAAAGAGAAATGAGGCTCTAGAGGCTTTGACACGGATTGAAATAAGTTTCGCTCAATTGAGAGATCGACTTTTCCTGGAGCGGATGGAAGAAGTAGCTCGTGAGAGATGGCAGATCGAGAACGGTACGTCCAGCTACCAGGACCTTCACGCTGCGACTTGGTGCTGATGCCTTGCTTAACTCTCGTGATAGGCACTCATCCAGAACTCATACACCTCGTTCAAGTGATTGAGCACCGTCGCACCGCCAGGTTGGAGCTAGCAAGGCGAATGCTTGTACAGTCCGAAGCCAGCATCACAAGGCAGAACGGTGCCGACTTGAGGTCAGGCTGGTATGACTGGGCTAGAGAGAGAAGTGACTTGCGGAAAAGCATGATGGATGAAGCTTACATCAAAAAACGCAAACTTGAGCGAGAGAAGCGGTCCATTGAGCGTCCGCGAAGCGGTAAGTAGCCAGTGTCAAAGGGCAGAGGGCATGCTGCTGACCATCAATCTCGAGTGCAGAGGATCTTGCTACGATTCTACGTATGCACGCACCGCCGCACCACCTTTATTACGAGAAGAAGCCGGCGGCCACCTACCGACCAAGCTACTCGGCCGAGTATGATAATGCAGATGGTCTAGCAAGGAAACGGAAACTAGGCGCGGTCGGCCTTGATCATGAAGAAGCCTTGTATGATTTGGAGCGTATGGGCGTGAGTGCGCCAGAAACATTCGTCAGTAAATTGTTGACTGACATGTTCGCGTCGCCACAGCTGCGTGATCCCTACTCTAGCGGCTATCAGCCAGGCGCCTTCGATGCACCGTTCGGGCCGGGCCATCTTTCTTCGTCAGCAAATGATCACAATCTGGGAACCTTCGGAAATCACTTTCAACATCCTTTGGCAGCACAGGGACGCACTGTCGCCTCGGTACCGCAGCAAAGTCTGTCAGGCAGAGCAGACCTTTTCGGAGGCTATCGGGCGCAAGCGAACGCTGCAGCTCTAGCTCAGGCTAGCCAGCTATCCAGGCCCACGCTAGATGATCATTTGGCGAGTAGTGCTGGTCAGCCTCAGAATCGGGCTCAGTATGTGAAGGAGTACTTCGCTAGTCGTATACCGCCGATAAACGGGAGCTCGTTGTAGCTCCGCAAACAATCTCCCTTTCCTAATGTAAAGTCTAGATGTCGTCGTTGTTATCCGCTACATGCTAATTGGCCTCCTGGTCTGCCCACAGAGCATGGACTGATGGAGCGATGCTGACATCCGTACTGGATAGCGGAAAAGCAAAGTGGGCAGGCCATCGACGGCATTGTATACGTCTTCGAAGCTTGAATGCCTGACCAAAAGTAACGATTTTAAGATGATGTTGACTGGGGATAAACTACAAAGCTCGGCTCTTGACAACTTTACTAGAAATGCCAGATTTCTCTCCCTCATATGTAGCGTTTCCAAGGCCGCCTTTGTAAACAGGTTTCATGCTTGCAACCTTCTGCTGTGCTTTCTCGTATCTCATGCGCTTCTTGACACGGGGATTGCGTACAGACTTTGGACGCTTAGGTGTGAGGCCTTTGTTCGCCATTATCTGCCGATTGACCGCACGAGGATTGTTGGCGTCCAGAGGCTGTGAAGTCTGCACCGCAAGACTGTTGAGATGCATCATTAGCCACATGTCGGCTTGCCCATCAGCTCATTGGCACCTACCGATCATCCAATACGGCAGTATCATACGCTTGTTGCTTCGCAGCCTTTGCAGCCCGCTTGCCGCTAGCAACCAAGTCATAGTAGCCTTCGGCGTCTGCATCTGCCGTGACAGCATCAGCATCTCGGAGATCGTCCAGTTCGTAGTCCGCTCCATCAAGCTCGGTATTCGCCGTGCCCCCATCTTGCGAGTGTTGCTGCTTCTGTAACGCCGCTGCACGAGCACGCTCTTTGCTGCGATACGGCAGATCATCGTCCCCTCCAGCCCGCTCTTTGCTCGCGCCCGATCTCTTGTTACTCTTGGCTTCAATCTTGGACGTGTAGAAGCGGAGAGACTTCTTGCGATTGGCTTTATCAGATGCATCCGCAGCTGAGAGCCCGGTAGGATCCAAGAAATCCGACTCTGCAGATGTAGTCTGCCCCACAGTACTTGCGGGTTTGATCGGAATGGCAGAAAGGTTGAGTACAGAGTCTTGCGCCGAAGAAGCCTTAGCTGCTTTCTTGCCTCGCTTGCGCTTTCGCTTCATCTCGGTAGTAGAGTCAGCGGTACTGGCGTCTTGCACATCCTCCTTGAGTCTGTCTGCATGCTTGCGCTTCTTTGACTTTGGTTGCGCGTCGAGACCCTCGTAATCTAGAAGGGCTTCCCTCTCATCCATAAGAGCCTGGATTTCGTCTTCCTCTAAATCGCCGAGCTGGGACATGAGCTGCTCTCTGTCTAATGCTTCCGAGCCTGCCTCATCTTCGTTGTAGAATTGCGTTGGGTCGGCGCCCGCAGGGAGGCCGGGTAAGCTTACTAAGCCCAAATCTTCGAGAGTCGAGAGCGCCTCTCTAAGCTTGACTAGCCGAAGCAAAGCCTCGGAGTAGATCTCCCTGGCAACAGAAGGATATGAAGGGTGACTGCGGAGGTGTAAATAGTAGGCGAGCGTTGTGAGGTAGGTTGTTAGTGTCTCTACAAGGCCTAACTTTAGCAGGCGTTCAAAGAGCTTAAAGCGAGGCAGCATACCCTGATAGAGATATGAAAAGCCAACATTGGGATTGTCCACGTCTGCCTGTGTGTCTTTGATGTGCGCCTTGACGGCTGCTAGTCGATCTGAGCTGGCGCTGAAGTCGTCTAGTAAAGCCAACAGCTCGGGCTCTTTTGCCATAAGGTGCGAAACTGCTTCGCCACGTGTAGAGAACTTGGGCAGCACTATAGCGGTGGTGGGCGCTGCTGAAGAAGCTTCTGCGTCCATGGTTCCAGTAATGCTCTCTTGTTCCATGTCCACACTTTCGAGGCCATAGTCAGCGTCGTCGAGACTGGCCTTGGCTTCTTGCTGTATCCTTCGCGTCTCATATAAATCTAGCTGGTCTCGTTCTTCCTCCTCCTGCGTTTGGCGATGACGCCCTTGCCTGTCTTCTGAACGCGCTATCTCGCCTTTGGAAACGTGGTATCCTCCAGTACGTGCCCACTCGTCGTTGATCTCGTCCGCTTGCAAGGTGTCTGCCTCATCCTCCTCGGCTTCATCGCTGTTCTCGCTCGCGCTATCGGTCTCTTGCTCATCTTGATCAGATCCATTCTGCACAGCAGCAAAACGACTAGTCCTGGCTGTAGTCAGAGGCAGCAGGTCTTTGTTGCCCTTGAAGGATTTTCTCGATGACTTTGCCGGTATTGCCTCTTCTTCAAGTTCAGCAGCATGAACATCAGCGGTCTTTCGCTTCTGCTTCTGCTTGCGAGTGTCAGGAATGTCCAGGGCTAGCACCTCGTCCTGCTGGAGGTCGATATCGGATTCATCGTTGTCGCGATCTTGACAGTTCAATCAGCGCCAGCCCAGAGCCAAGACCAATGTAGTGATTCTGCTCACACGACGAAGCATTGTAGCCTGGCTCGAGCGGAACCTCGTCGTCTCCCAGCTGGAAAGCGTCCTGACCGGTGAAGCCAGCGTCTTGTGCCCCGGTGATTTTGCTGACTCTGGCCTGTTTCCTGGCGGCTACGAGCTCATGATCCTGCTGCTTGTGCTTGCGACCGCTTCCCTTCTTCTTGACCATCTTTTGTACGAGGGGAAAGTCAACTTAGACAAATTTCGCTGTTTTCTTCTTCAGGCCAACTCGTATACAAATATCATGCAGGCCGACAAGCGTAAGTTGGGGAAAATAATGATGATGATGATGTAGATCCGACGCTGATTCTGCACCGTTTCTCGCGGGCTCAGTCGAAGGCGGCGGCTCGTCGACAGCTGGCTTTGTCGTGCAAAGCTACGGCGACCGCTCAAATGGCAATGGTGGGTTCACTTACTGACTAGCTATATCACTGTCAAGTGCTGAGACCGTCCGGCAGACCGCTACTCTGGCTCGAGCAGGCGAAGAAGATCTCGCTCTCGCGAAAGAGACGACGACCGAGACAGAAAAGCTAGAAGGTACGACGATGCTGGCGACGACAGGAGATCGTCCGGAAGGCGATACGAGGATGACCGACGAGGCTCTGGATCTGGCTCAAGAAGAGACGACGACGACAGACGCAGAAGAGACCACAATGACCGAGACCGCGAGCGAGACTATCGAGGAGGAGGAAGAGACAGAGGTGACCGCGATGACAGAGGCGGAGGCAGACGAGACAGAGATAGGGACCGTGGAAGAGACCGCGACGACAGAGACCGCGGCGGCAGAGATGGACGAGGTGCTGGAGTAGAAGTCTTTGGCGCCGGCAACGCTGCAAGATCGCCCACGCCAGAAGGAACTATACCCATTTCAAAGCGCAAACGCACAAAGACTGCATGGGACATCAAGGCTCCAGGCTTTGAAAACTTTACTCCTATGCAGGCAAAAATGACAGGTAGGCTTAGGGCATAGTCACCTGAGAATGAATCATTGATACGATATCATATCAAGGTATCTTCAACCTCCCTGGGCAAGCACGCCCGATGGCTGGATACAGTTCTATGGCCGCCGACATGCCTCTACCTGATTTACACCTTGGCGCGGGAGGCGATGTTGCTGGCTCTGGAGCTGCCTACGCAAGACAAGCTCGTCGTTTATACGTCGGCAACATCACACTAAAAGCCAATGAGACCAATATTGGCGAGTTCTTCAACGAGCAGATGCGTTCGAAAGGCTGGGCTATCGACGACGATCCCGCAGGCGTTCAAGGTCCTGATCCTGTCGTTTCGGTGCAAGTCAATCACGAGAAGAGCTATGCCTTCGTCGAAGTGAGTCTGGCCGTATATTCGCTAGACCGCCTGTCTGACATGTAAACTTTTTTCCTGTAACAGTTCCGCAGCGCTAATGAGGCTACTGCTGCTCTTGGGTTCGATGGAATAGTCTTTCAAGATGAGGTGCTGAAGCTACGTCGACCGAAGGACTATCTGGGCTCCGAATTTGGACCAGGCGGCAATCATATTCCTGGTGTTGTGTCAACAAACGTACCTGATACACCCAACAAGATCTTCGTCGGAGGTCTCCCGAGCTATCTCAACGACGTGCAGGTCATGGAGCTATTGCAGAGTTTTGGCGAACTGCGATCTTTCAACCTTGTCAAAGAGGGCAACACGACTGTGTCCAAGGTAGATGCGCTATACGTTAATCCTCTGACTGGATACTAACTCTTATTGATCCAGGGTTTTGCTTTCTGTGAATACGTTGATCCATCTGTCACCGACATTGCATGTCAGGGTCTGAATGGCATGGAGCTCGGAGATCGATTCTTAGTCGTCCAAAGAGCTGCTATTGGCGCGAATCCTGCCAAGCAAGGCATGTATAGTGGTCCATCTGGCGGAGGCCCCATCGGTGTTGATCTCAGCAAGGTCTCCACCAACATCATAACTGCTGCTACAGCGGGAGAGGCTATTCCTACGCGAGTGCTGCAAATGCTCAATATGGTGACGCCTGAAGAGTTGGTCAACGCCGAAGAGTATGACGAAATCATCGAAGATATCAAGGAAGAGTGCGGCAAGTATGGCTCGATTCTGGATGTCAAAGTGCCTCGTCCGGCAGTTGCAAGCAATGGCAAAATGGATGTCAAAGCGACAGAGGCTTTGCCAGATGTCGGCAAAGTCTTTGTCATGTACGAGTCGATTGAGATGACTAAAAAAGCCATGATGTCGATCGCGTAGGTGGTCAGTCCCTCTTATTATCGACTTCTGCTTACATCTTGTGTCTTTCAGAGGACGTCAGTTCGGCGGCCGCTCTATCATCTGTGCTTATGCTGATGAGGAAAAGATGGTGTTGTAACGCGAGATTTTCTCTAGTGTATGAAAAGGGATAGCTTATTGAAGCGTACCTCTGGTTATGCTCCCGATATTGCAGCTACGACAAAGTTCTTGCATCTTGAGAGTTCCCTAAGCGCAGGCGACAGCGGACACATCTGTCAACCAAACATAGACCTCCTTTCTGCATACAAGAAGCTTGACGGAAAGAGATAACATTACGATGGAAGCCTCCAGCGCTTCCCAGCCCAGGCAGGCTTTCTCCACTCTTCGCGATACGGGCGAGCTTGCCAGAGCATCTGGAATTGGTACAAGCAGTGATCTGGCGGAAGATCTAGGATTCCAAGATGCTGGGAACAAGTTGGTACATCCTTCGCAAAACCTACATGCTAGAAAAGTCAGTACGAGCGAAAAGAGCAAGAAGCAGTTTGGCGGGATTGGGCTAGGAGGGCCAAGTACGGGCGTGAGCAAACCCGTAGGAACTGGACTGTCGCAATTACCACAAGAACAGGGAGGTCGCGAAAGCGCATCAGCTTCAAGAGCCTTCGCAGAAGATGGGTCCCGCAAGCCGATGCACCGGCAAAGCCCTTCGCTATCGCTTTCTGGACGGCTGCCATCTGCACGCAGAGCATCTATCGCTACACACTCGCCCACTTCGCCCACCTCCGGGTTCTCTCCTTCTTTCGGTCACCGGTCGCGTTCTTCGTACAACAGCAAGTTTAAGCAGATACAGTCGCAAAC
This sequence comes from Erythrobasidium hasegawianum, assembly GCA_001972285.1. Lineage (NCBI taxonomy): Eukaryota > Fungi > Basidiomycota > Cystobasidiomycetes > Erythrobasidiales > Erythrobasidiaceae > Erythrobasidium > Erythrobasidium hasegawianum. Next base: position 96,696 of record BCII01000029.1, read on the forward strand.
GCTGTCGGGCCGTCTACTCAACTATCTTTCGAGGCATAGCCCACGGCAGATTCTCCTGGGCTTGTTATTCTTTGGCGTGACCGTCTTCTTCCTTGCATCTCTTCTTGGGTATGGCTCCAGCCGGCCAGCTGGTTCACGCCCTCCTGTTGGGCATGACATAGCGGGACAAGGGAAGACTGGATACGAAGAGCTGTCTGGAGAGCGATACACGCAGGAAGCTGTATATGCAGCGGGAGGGGGAGATGCTGGCAGAGGTGGAGGACGGGGGCGCCCAGCAAGGATAGCCAAGGAGCCTTTCAAGGACGAGCGTACACATGAAGGTGGAGTGGGGGCTGCAGTCGAGTTCGCGGAAGTAGCAGCGAAGAAGCTCCCCCCGCTGGCTATGCGAAAGCAGCGTTTACCTCCGAGTGAACGACACGCCAATCATGAGGTTATGCGTCAAGATGGCGCAGACGAGGTGCCAATCGCTGCCAAAGGTGGAGGTGCTGCAGGGCGCGGTGATGAAGCTGATATGTTTGAGCGGAATCTCGCGCTGAAGCGGGCGCGGCAGGGGGCGTCGTAGGAGTGTATTCGGTATGCCTTACTCACTCACATCTGGATCCTATATCAGCATATTACAGCATCCATAGTGCTCACTGTCCATGTCACGTGATTTATTTGTTTGTTGTTCGATCGCGCGTCTGTGCGCTGGCAGTACTGGAGGGAGTAGGGGGATAGAGGGTTGGCTGGAGAGCGATAGAAAATATAGGGAGAAGATATAGGGAAAAACAGCGAGCAGAGTAGAGCGAGCATGGCCATGGCGATGGACAGCGGCAGCAGCAGCAGCAGTTCCCAGCGAAAGCAGAATCACCGCGAAAGGCGTCAAGCAGCGACAGCCAGCCAGGGTGAGTGGAGGAACGAACACGATCCACATACTTGTGCTGTATGAGCATGCTGATGCTCGTATTCTACCCTCGAATCGGACTGGATTGGCAGCGTGCACGAGCCTGTATACCCATCCTGCAGCAGGCGAAACCATCACTGCCTACGACAGCTACAACATCCAATGGAACTGCGACTGCCTCACTACTCACGACTGTGAATTCACGCCTCATCCATCCATCCATCTACAAAGGAGCCGCTCTGACTGACCGCCCAAATTCTCCAGACATAGACATCACCCTCTACACGTACGGCGGGGGAGCTCTTCATCAATGGCAAAAGTCAGCTACTTCACCTCGTCGACACTGCCCCGTTTACTGAAGCTGGGTCTGCTCGCAGAGTACCGTGCGCGCCAAATAGCCTCACCACAGAGTTCAAGCCGACTTGGTGGAACAGCACACTTGATGCAACACTCCAGCTACAGATATCAGAATCTGGACAGCCATCCTGGGCATCCACTGCCGGACCTGGGCCCGCCTTTGACGTCTCATGGAATGGCACAATCCCTAGCAGTGCTGCAAGAACAGCTGGAAACGGCACTTCCAGCGGAGTATCGATAGAGTCAGTCTCCAACCCAGAGCAAAATGGCGGAATCTCGGGAGGCAAGCTCGCTGCAGCTGTCACTGTGCCCCTTCTAGCGTGAGTCTCGTCACGGTTTTTATCGCGCTCCCGCATATACTGAATACTCGGTCAACAGAGCTGCGATAGCTGTTGGCGCATACATTCTCTACTCTCGGAGAAAGGGCAAAGGCCAAAGAAAGCGTTGGTCTGCCTACGTCGACCACCGTCTCTCCCAAGTCAGCGCCGGTGACCTGGATGCCGCTACACTCGGCAGGCCGTCTATGTCCATGTCTACCCATGCTCGCCAGGCTTCCTTGTCTCAAAGACCCATCTCGACCATGTCGCATGGTGGTGCAAACTTCGCCGGAGTCGGCTCCACTGTTGCAGCTGCGCATTCTCGCGATCAGTCTCACTCGGCCGCTTCAGCATATGGTCGCCCAACTTCTTCATTCTTTGCTCTGGATGGTCACTCGACTGCCGAGGCTCTCTCCACCGATGATGTTGACTCGCCAGCTGGTACAAGGCCATCGGCACGCCAGATCGGCCATGGCGACCGCGTATCCAGAGTCAGCTTTGTAGAGAGTGGAATGACAAGCACCAAAAGGGTAACGTCCTACTTCAGTAATGGGCCGGGCACCGCGTCATCACCTAATCATCACCGCTACAAAGACTCATTGGCCCAGTCTACATCCTCCTTCCGTAGTCCAGATGCACGAGCCGATGCTGGCAACGATCCTTTCGATACGGAGGACATCGGCACCACGCACGTACTGGCTGGTCCTGACGACGAGTCAGCCTCACCTTCATCTTGGGCTGCCCCACGCAAGCACAATATCACTGTCTCCACGAGCATGCCTGCATTCACACCTTCCATCGATAGACAGAGTATCATGTCCCCTGACGACCTGCTCAAGGCGTATGCCAGCAGCAAGAGTCCAATATAGAAGCGTTCCTTTGCGTTGTGGCTTCGTCAAGTTCGGATTTGTTTCACTTAGGTAATTTCGTTGTTCTGATCTGTATATTGAACTATTGATTTCGGGACTGTTTCGATACTTTGAAGCCCTCTCGTTTACTGTCGGACATCAATGTTTGGTAAAGCCTCCAGGATCGACCACAATCAGGAGTGGACACGGAGGCATTACACTATACATCACCCCGACAGAGATTCAAACTATTAAGTCTTATACAGTAGGGCGTTTCGCGAGGATGTCGGCCAAAGACGAGCCAGTAGAACGTCCAGAGGGCTTGCTTTCAGTATGCAGACCTCAAAAGTCGCTACACGTATCGACACGAACTATAGCAAGCCTCTGCCAAGAAAAGGTCAAAACCTGAATGTTGACACTTCGCTGGAAACACGCACGCTCGTACACCCTCGGGATTGCACAAATCCTGCTCTTTAGCATACTTGAAAGTGTGGCAGCTGGAGTGCTCCAGAAATGACTTTTCACACTTTCCCTTGTGCAAATCCTGAAAGCATTTTTCTGGATAGTCGATCAGTCTCCCGTCCCTTCAGACGGGTTTCGGGCGCTGTCGACATCGACATTGACACCGCAAAAAATCACTACACGCTACGGCCTAAAAGATGTGAACATTACAACATTTCAATGTACCGATACCACGCACAAAAGTCTCGAGGTCGGATGGATGTTGGCACAGCAGACATGATTCACACACTCATGTCGCTATGCGTTGTTTCTATAATCCACCGCTACTGTGTTCAAAATGAGCTTATCTATTTCAGGTTAATCAGACACCCCTGCAGCGAGGGATAAATCGTGATGAGACGCGTTTGGTCAGAGCGTCATTAACGTTATCAGAGACATAATGCCAAGGAATCGCTCGGGGCGCCGCATTATCTATTCCAAACTCTCCATCGATTACGCGCCAAATAATAGCGCTCGCCAAGCTACAGTAGAGGTGATTTGCAAGACTGCACATGTTAATCTATACACACAGGATGAGGAAATTCGCATTACTTGGCGAGACGTATCAGCGTTGGACGAAGCTAGACCCTCACCGCCTATTGAAGAGCTACGCGCTGTGCAGCTCAACCACTTCCACGTGGAAACCATAGTCAAAGTAAAGCCTGACTGGATCATCGGACTGGTTGCGGACAGATGGCGAGTCCGACGAATAGGCTTTTCTTACAATGGAGAAGCTACCGGACCTGAATTCAATGCTTGGCGAATCAAAACTCCACAGTTTCAAAAGTCTTCAGCAGGCATGTACTCTGTGGCTGAACATCGCTGTCTGTCTTTAAAAAGGGACAGCTGAGCACTTTTTCTCCTTCCTTCTCGCATCCGCTGCGCGCTCCCCAAGTCCTTTATCACCATCTCCCAGCTCTGTAGATTTTGCCTCGGTCACCCTTTCCTCGCATGAGCGTCGATTTCACCGACGGCAACCCTCTCACTCCTGAGATCATCAAGGACTACAAGAAGAAATGGACACCCAGTAAGTAGAGAAAATTAGCTTCCCCTCGCAACTCCTTCAAAGGCTGACCTGTCCTTACAGCTCCCAGTCCAATCTCGCTCGACCGCTTTACCATTCGTCCCATCCCGGATTCTCACACTCGCAGAAGCCCTTTTGGAGCCTGCCCAAGCTTATCAGTTCTCGATCATTAGAAGAAAAGCTTTGGAAAAATCCTATGGCCGAATCTGGGAAGGAGTAGATGCCAACAATAAGAAGTCGATCAAGAATTGCTTGTATAGTGGCGCGCTAGCTTGACACGTCCTCCAGCAGCAGTATGAGCAGAAAACCCCACTCGCAATTGCGGACGCGCATGGTCGATTTTAGGCGCTCACTATGGAAGAGGGAGAGTCAGTCCAGTCATGAGCCGCAAGAATGAGGTAGAGAATGAGGCGATAGAAATAGATCGCGAGATCAGCGAGCAACTTAAGGTCCTCCAGCTGGTCAGACCTTCACCAGGAGTTCTAGCAAATGCCTCGGAGCATATCCACACGGCATCGTATTAGAATCTGCTTCAAGTCTTCAGCACAAATGGCATGAATTGCTGAAGATACTACTAACCTGCTTCAAGCCTTCAGCACGAATGACATGAAGACAGGAAGCCTACGATACAACAAGTCCTCTGCAAGCTCAAATTCTATCTTGTCTGACGGTCAAACGTCGACCGTTGGACTGCAAACAGATGCCATTCTGAAGACCAGTAAGATAGTTGAAGGCATGAAGCTAGCAGGACAGAAACCAATAGAACCCTGTGCGTGCTGCGAGGCTGGCAAGATGCATCGAACTCCATTTCCAGGCAGCCTCCTCAAGTCGGACGTCCCCATGAAAGTCATCAGCGCGGACTTGTGCGGTCCAGTTACTGCGCTACTCCAAGATCCAGTTTTGGCCTCACAATCCTCTTCTTTCTATCATGCCATCATCTTCTTGTCTCAAATAGGCTAAATTGTGCGTTTATTAACCCACACGCTATTCAGCCATGTTTGAGAGATTTGGGAAATTTCGCGAGCACTGCTGCTGCTGCTTTTGTCCACAAGGCCGCGGGCGTTGCCAGCGCAAGTCTCGTTCCGGATAAACTTTGCTTCGCTGCCATCGGTTCTCGATCACGCAAAGCTTCAGAGCAGCGCGTTAATGCCAATTAAGAGGTGCGGCACCACTTTCGCTAATATCAGAGACAGCACCTCCATCACATTCTACAACAATCCTGTCATTGATCCCGTCGCTTACTTCCTTGCAACAAGCAGCAGATACCCATTCAAGGCATTGAATCTTACCATTTGGTTGGCGTCAACGATGTCACATGCTGCCCCGCGTGACTATCCCGGCTGCTGATCAAGCAGGGTTTGTCAATGTCACCACACTGAGCAAGATTGTTCGCGAGCGATCATGATCAAAGACGCACTCAATAACAGCTTTAACGCCTATACTTTCAATCCTGCTCGTCCGTCCCTAGTCTATAAGCCAATTGTGCATGTGTGGAACATCTATAAAGAGACTAAAAAACGACATGCCCGCCTAAAATAAGCGCAATACCAGAGCCACATGCATCTGATGCCCGAGTAGGTCGCCAAGTTGCTGGCTGCGTCACGTTGTTTAGAATATAGAGTACATAGTCTAGGCAATTGCCTCTGGATAAGATGCAATGGCAGAGCTTACGGTATACCAGGTACGGACATTCGGCTTGAACACCAGCTGAAGGCAAGCATGCAGACGGAGAGACGCTGTAACGAGGGTGTATACCGAATTAAGGTCTGTAGTTTTCTTCAGCCAGTTCATGGTTTATTGTATGTCAAACCACCTGCAGTATTCGTCGACGAGTTGTTGCTGAAGCAGACCGCAGATCAGACGAACCTACAAAAAATAAACGCCCAAACGGAGTTTCTATGCTGTCTGATGAGCATGATTGTCTGAATCGACGATGACAGTGTCGGCAGCGTGAGATTGCTGGGAGAAGACGGTTGTCGGTATCGGGCAGCTCGTCTCCTCCATGTGCCGTCGCGACATCTGTTCTATGCAAGGTCACCATATAAAGCTTATCTACCGGTGATCGGGTCTCCACTCCTCACTGCTTTACCAAGACCTCACACACAAACTAATCTCGACCTTTTGATCTCGACCTTTTGCTGGACGATCCACACTAACAATCATTACTGAATCACGAAACCAACTTGCTGAAAACATAATATTGCGGAGGAGTGGAGACATCTGTGAGCACTTCTGGTGGAAGACTTTTGCTTCAATGCGTAAGCTTTAGATCAGAGATGTAATGTAGACCGAGTTTGAAGATACAGCAGTGACGGTCGTATTTCAGTATCACTGCTCAGTGGGTGTCGATACAACAAACAGTGGCTGTCGCTGGGGGCTATCATTCGAGCAGCTACATGGGAAGATACTTCAGAAACGACTCAGTATTAGATTCTGCTCCAAGCTCAAAAGGCATTGCATTGCTACTAACCCGTTCCAAGTCTCCAGCTCGAAAGGCATGAAGACAAGGAGCTGAGGATACATCAAGTTCTCTTCAAGCTTAAATTCTATCTCGTCTAACCGTCGAGCCCGAACGGTTGGACTTCAAACAGTCAGTATACAGAGAGCAGTTCCGCTTGCTGTCCAGACCTACCGTCCAAATTGGGCAGCCGCGCTATCAGCTTTCATAAAATACATGTTCGTAGATTTGGGCAAGGTCCAACAGTGAGTAATATCAGAACTGACTTGTTGCTGCAGAGGCTTCAGTCAATACTTATATTACTCGCACTTGAAGACAAGCGTGAGAAGAAAGGCTTGATGAGCGTGAATCTCCAAGCCCCGATGGAATCAAAGCTGCTGGTATCCCAGACGGCTTCTAACCGTTGTTGTAATTGTCGATGAGAGCAAATGTAAGCTCTGACATCGGCCCTCTAGTACAGAGATTGACTTAGTTTCGTTGTTCAGTTGCCTTTGCCGCGCAAAATCGACCCTCCTACCGACAAAATAACGCAAGCTGGGTCGATAAAAATGTATGCTGGAGAGAATAAGCATTGCTGCAAGGAGTTCATATATGTTGTTGAGGACACAGGTTACCACGCGTGCCTGGAAGCGTCTTAAGGGTGACACCCAACTTTGCAGCCCAAGATGGCATCCCGATGTACATCTTTCATATCATCATCCTGAATAAAACATTGCCATGGTGCTCAATCCGATTTCAAAAAAGGACACTCTCACATAGTTGCCCAAAGAGTCACAAGATCGGGCAGGAGGCATCTGCGCCATTTTGTTCACATGTAATCCAGCACCAGGACAATTGATGGAGGACAGGCAACGCAATGCAGCTTATCGTCAAGATAGATACTTGCCATAATGGCAGCCATCGCAATGACCGCCGGTATGTGAGAACTGCTTCTCTCTGTGCTGCGATGGTCTTCATGAAAGAGAAAGCCTTGAGGAAAGGCGCGGTGCGTGTTGACCGTTTTGGTGTCTTAAAGTCCTGCAGAGAATATAGTCAGTAGGCAGCCGGCAAAGACGGGCCGCTCGACGATCACAGCGTCATTGTCGTCAAAGATTATATCCTGGACGTGATTGTTATATTTTGATGTTCTTAAGGTAAGGGAGAGGGGCTATGATGAGGAGATGTGATCGGGAGTGATCAAAAAGAAAAAGGCAAAATGCCAGAACAAAATCCCCTGTCATAGCTTTTCGCAAGTCTGAGCATGGGAATTCAGCAGGCTTGCAAACCCTCAGTAAATCCTCAGACGGCGTCTTCGAGCAGCGGTGAGTGACATCGACGAAGAGAAGCTGGTGCTTGGCCCTGGCGCCCATGTGGTTGGATGGGGTGGGGCACGTGCCTCAAATGGAAACAAAGCGGCTACCAGAATCACGTGCTGGGCGACAGTAACAGTCAATCGTGATTAGCTATTATCCCGAGGACTTACAAAAAAGAATTATAGGTTGCTCGCAATTTTGATGGGCAGTACTAGCCTTGCCTGGGACATTAACCACGCAGTGTGAACAGTCCAAAAGAGCTGAAGTCTTGCCAGCCTGCATGAAACCTTTGAAGCTATTGACACTGTGGGGAAGTGCTCGATCAAGTGTGCCCTTGTGTTGTAGTGTTTGGTATGAAGGGGGAAAAGAAAGGAAGGAACAATCCTCAACATATTGCAAGACGAGTGAGCAATATTTTAAGAAGTCGAACAATTTCTACAACAAGGGGAAGTGAGTGGAATGATCACTACTCATCTTTCCTGGAAATCGGTATCCTTCTCCAGGCCCTGGCTGAAATGGACAGGAGGTGGCTGTGTCCAGAGCGGACCATAAATTAAAGTTCAGAGCTACCGCTATCTGCCCCCTCAGCAAACAATGTGGCTCAAACCGCTCTGGCGCCTCCGTGAGACGCTGTATAGCTGTTCCAAGGAGGTGTATGCGTAGCTTTACTTCAAGGCTATCTATGTCTTGTATGCTGTCGGGCTGCTAGCTCTTACCGGCGTGCTGTAGGCCGAAGAGCTGGGAGCCTGAAAAAGGGCAATTTGACGACCAGCGCAAACACGCTTTTATCAACAACAACGCGTCCAAGCCTCCAAGCAAATGCGTTCCTCCTCGTCAACACCACCAGAATCAACGATAGGAAAGCTCAAGGTCTTGCGCAAAGCTGTATACAGCGTGTTCCTGATCAAAAATAACGTTGAATCGCGAATCCAGACAGCACTGCCAGCTGTGATGAAGAGATGATATAGAGATATAGAAGACATTGTAGTACGAGTTTCAGCGATTTTCGTCCCTCCGTTCTCGAGATAGAGCTTCTTGCTCGTTAAAATGCTCCGCGCGTTTCGACATTCCTTTTCAGATAGAGGAGATTTTGGAGCCAAAAGCTGCTCAGTAATAGCCATACTAGTTCTGCACCTTAGTATATAGACCAATCCGTTGCGCCATTGCTTGTCTTTGCACAATTCGAGGTTTTTGCGGAGGTCGTACATTTTGCTGAGGTGGCAGATAGCGGTACCCAGCGATGGCCAGACTGAAGTGGGTCGACGTAATACCCCTTCAAGCAAACAGTTGTCAGCAGGAGATCACGACATATGTGGACAAAATGGGCATTCTCTGTGCTCGGCCTCGAAGCTTGATCACCAAAGTCTGGCTCTTAGCAAATTGCTAGGCCTTGATGAATGACTGCAACGCTCCCAAGCAAAAGGCCTACAGAAAACCAGGTCTTGAATGATATGCACTTTCCATGCGCTTTGAAGGGCCCTGTCAAATAATATCTAAAGAGCCTTTGCGACTGAATTGATGTGGAACGAGGTGACACAGTGCTATGCGTTTAGCAAGGCTCCTCGTATGAGGTTGTTGAGCGGCGCTCGTAGGGTGTTCGTATCCTCAGTATGTCCCACCGAGGATATTAGCTGATGTCAGCAGGACCTGCCCTCTAACTCGCTGTATTTTCTAGTACTTCCACGTTTGACCATGCTGGCACCGGCAGATCTGCTTTGCCCTCGAGCATGGACGCGATCAGTCATCGTTCACGCTATTCGCTGTAGAAGAGGAGGTTGTTGTGTGATAAGATTCGAGTATGCGTCGGATTAGGAGGCTTATGCTAGAAGGTAGTGGAACGAGGCTGCTGTGTGCATTTTAGGCGCGTGGACATCCATCTTCGAGCTGCACCCAATTCTACATCAGCTGGCCTGAAGTGAGAGATTATACGGAGACTGAGCAGGAATCGTGGCAGAAACACACAAGTGGGCGTGCCAGTGGAGCGACAGCCTGGCCTTTCGCCTCGTTCAGCTAGTAGCATCAAATTCTGTTGGCGCTGGCTGGTCCCATTCGGACTCAAGAAGAGGCGAAGAGAACATCAACAGCAGTAGAGCATTGCCGAGCTGCTCGCTTCTGAGCCTCCTTCAAGATGAGCGCAGGCGAACAAGCACAAGATGCGATCAATGACCTGTTGACACAGTGTGAGCATTGTCTTCTGAGCACAATTGAATGATGGCGCCGCTTGCTGATAGTCACATCTGTGTGTAGATCAAGCGAAGCTCAGCAATGTCGCGCCAAAGTCCGTGGGTATCCAGGTGAGTTAACGCGTTGTTTCATGCAAGAAGCGCTGAGACTGAACCGCCTATATAGCTGGTGATCATGGCAGCCCTCTCTCTCGGTACAGTGTTGCTGTTCAGTATACTCAGGCCAAGAAACGCCCTCGTCTATGCACCTCGCGCAAAGTACTCCACCGAAGAAAAGAAGCCGCCCAAGCTAGATAGCGGCCTATTCTCCTGGGTTAAGCCTCTGATGCACATGAAGGAGCCCGAGATGCTGGTGGAAATGGGACTGGACGCCGTAATATTCCTACGCTTTCTCAGGATGTAAGTGACTTTGGTGCGCCCTGACCTGACATAAGCTGATTGTATGCTTCAGGTGTCGCTGGCTGTGAGAAAAACATGCTAATTCGGACACAAGATATATTCACCTACTTATTCCACGCTGCCTCAGCTTCACATCTATCGCGCTTCTAACATGCGGCGTCCTAATGTGAGTGCTACAACAGCCTGCATTAGCTTCTGCTGTTTACGAACGCTTGGGCCAGTCCTATCAATATTATCTACAACCTAAAGAACGTACCGTCGAGCCAACGAAACCCATTGTCGGTCCTCACCATTGCAAACGTCAAGGGCACTTCTTTATGGGCGCATGTAGCAGTATGTTGAAAGCCAATATTGATTCTATGCCGCTCAGACTGATGATGTTGTAGATCTCATATATCATCTGCTTCCTGACCTTCTGGTTTATCTGGGTCAAGTGAGTTTCAAGCTGGGATTTAAACATGCACAAATTGACAAATTTACCCAGCTATCGACGTGTAGTGGAACTGCGACATGCTTACTTTCGTAGTGCGGAGTACAGCAATAGCTTACACGCGCGCAGCCTCATGGTATGTCTTGGTTGCATCTATCACCCGATTCAAAGCTGATGGTCTGTCCTCAACGTAATTGTGATCTTCCAACAATCTTCCTTTGACGTCGAACCAATAGATCACTGGAGTCCAGCGCCAATATCAGACAGACCAGGGACTCCAAACTATGCTGGGCAGCCTGGGCATCCCATATCCTACGACAGCAGTGCACATAGGGAGGAAAGTGGGCCAGTTACCTGATATGGTCGATGCACACAACGATGCGGTACGCGAGCTAGAGCAGGTTCTTACTACGTACACGAAAGACGGCCGTCTAGCCAAGAAACGCCCTACTATGCGGATTGGCGGTTTCCTCGGAATGGGCGGCAAACGAGTCGATACTATCGAGTATATGACAGCCAAGATCAAGCGACTGGAGCAACAGGTCGAGCAGATGCGCGACAGTATTTCCGATCGCAAAAGCGAGACATATGGTTTCGCAAGCTTTAGTGCAGTCCCGTACGCTCACGTAGTAGCCAAACGTCTGAGAGGCAAGACAGTACAAGGCTGTGCATTCACGCTCGCTCCTCTGCCATCGGACATCATCTGGCCAAACCTGGCGAAGAACCACAGGTCGAAACTTCTGGCTCGCTTCTTCATCTTCATCTTCCTAGTCTTCTTCTGTGCTGCTTACGTGATTCCACTCGTTGCTGTCTCCTTTCTGGCCAACTTGGCCGCTATATCTCAGTACGTGAGCTTTATCAATAGCTGGTCAAATCGGTCGTCCTGGTCATTTTCGGCGGTTGTTGGTATCGCGCCTCCTCTTCTATCTGCCCTCCTTCAATTGGTGCTTCCCGTCGTCATGCGCGCTCTTACGAAAAGACAAGGACTTCTTACGGAAAATCAGGTCGACAGGCACGTTCTCGCTCGATACTTTGCTTTCTTGGTAATAACGCAGTTGATAATCTTCTCACTGCTGGGAGTTGTTTTCAATCTGATAACGGAGCTCGTCATCGAATTCGGTAAAGGCGGAGATGCTCTCAGCACTATATTGCGGGAAGTCAACAAACTGCCCTCACGCATTCAAAACACCTACCTCAGTCAGTCCAATTACTGGGTGGGCTTTATGGCATTGCGAGCTTGGGCAGCCACATTCGACGTGGCACAAATCATCAACCTGTTTTGGGTTTGGGCGAGGGCACGGCTCTTCGGCCGCACTCCACGTGAGATACGAGAATGGACAAAGCCTCCATTCTTCGACTTTGCAACTTATGTAGGTCGTCTTCGTGTCTTGTGTCCTGATCGAGCTGACCATTCCTTTTGGAGTAGTTCGCAAGCAACCTGCTCATTGTCGCTGTGGCATTCATTTACGCACCTTTAGCACCTATCGTGGCTCTTTTGGCCGCTGTAGCATTCTTCGCAAGCTCCTTTATCTACAAGTACATGCTCCTTTACGTTAGTATCACCAAAAATGAGTCCGGGGGACGAATGTGGAACACTGCTATCAACAGACTTTTGGTATGCCTTACATTCCAGCAAGGTGAGCCTCTCTCTCACAGTTTACGAGCCAAATCTGAAATCTGCTTTCCTTACAGTCATTCTCACCCTCACAATCGGGCTACAACAAGGCTGGATACGATCTATCGCTTGTGTGCCTCCGATTGTTCTTATCGTCGTCTTCAAAATAGTCCTGCGATCCAAATTCAACGAACAGTACCGCTGGTACAATCCCACGGACCAAGAAGTTGCGCAGGCCGTGGTTCACAAGTCGGATGCAAGGAAGAATCGCCTCCACAAGCGATTTGGCAACCCTTCTCTTCATGCCGAGCTCTTCACCCCTATGATCCATAAGAAGAGTCAGCATCTGCTCCGTCAAATCTATTCAGGTCGCATGGGCGAAGAAGACTACATCGGCCAATTCCAAGACGAACGTAAAAGCGCACCTGCTGGCACTTTGGTCGAGACTGGCGGTTTAGCATTCAAAGCCGTCGAGGAGAAAGATCTTGAACAGAGCCGTGAGGCCTACCTGAGGGAGCAAGAGGCCTGGGAGACAGGAAGTGTGTCCACGGCAGTTGCCGGCGACGCGACTCCCTTGTATCGCGGTGACGCCGCTCAGGGATACTTCGAGAACAAGAGGCGTGACTATCTTTCACACGGGCCTAGTCGATCAGAAACTCCTACAGGGTACGAAATGAGCCGAGTTCCAACAAATCCGATGCGGCCGGGTGAATCCCAGGAAGATCTGCTAGATGGACTCGCGCAGTACGGTCGCTCTCATGCGCAAGGACCGTATTCTGCGCGTTATGCGGCTGCTGCTGTCGCTTCTTACGAAGACGTAGGCCAGGGCTATGGGCCCAATGCGTCGGGATACTTCAATTCGGCTGCTCCCACATACGGCCGATATGAAGGTGTTCCAGGCCTGCCGGCGGCTGCTGCGCCCTACGCAACACCAGCACCTTCCTATCATTACCCGCCTCATACCTCTCCCGATCCGGGCTATAACGCAAGACAGTACGGGGACGCTGGACATAGGCAGTCCCCATCCAATGCAAGTAGTCAGGGTTACTTTAGAAGTTAGTATGAACAATACGGACGCTCACTGCCAGTTCAGAGTTTAGTGCATGTAGTTTGTAGTCAGGCGGACCATGACCTGTCCATACGTTTCGTAGAGATCGTACGAAGGAATCGAGCCTCAACCTCAAGATCATTGCTTAACACAAGAATTGCTACAACAACAACGCTCTCTGCCTTGCAGTCGTTGTGCCATTCTGTCCAGGAGGTCATCAGCATTCGAGAAAAAGGAACCAATCGATGAAAACGCTGCGCACACTGCTTGACCGCGTTCCCGTCATCTCGAAATGCTTGTGCGACTTCTTCAATAGCTGCCTGATCAGCCTGCATTTGGGCCGCTTGTTTATTGCGATTGGCATCCCAGCCGCGCTGACAGCAGGGTCAGCTGCGTTGCGCATATAAAGTGCTTGAAGCTGGGCACAAGCTAGCACACCTTCAATAGAGGTAAGAGCTGTCGTTCTTCTGGGAAGTTGCGGCTCTGCGAAAGCTTGAAAGCGAGCGCGCCCGAAAAGATGCCCCATAGAGGGTCCAGGTATCTAGCAGAGGATATTGGTTCAAAGTCTCATACGACGAATTTGGACAATCGACCAACCGGCCTATCAAGTACATGACTTGGTGAGTAGGTGCAATCGAAGAAGACACTCCATCAAAGTTTCTCCATGTTTACACTGGTCAGAAAAAGCGACCGCTTCTGACTACTTTGTGGTGACAACTGTGCAGCGAACAGATCCGCCCGAGGCAATCCTCGTTGAGACTAGTACGCACTCACGCAAAAAGTATCAGCCGAAATTCCATGTCCTGCCTTCTTGCTTGTCTCCCCATCCACTCCAATGGACAACGCTGACATTCGCCTTGATCCAAGTTATGGCCTCTTTTTGAAGGTCACGGCATCCCTGTATGTTCAGATTCTGGAGGCGGCCCTCTCGAGCTTGAATGAGCCTCAGCAGCGGCCCGCTAGTAATGTTGGAAGATTTAGAGACGTCCAAGCTCTCCAAGCGAGGAAGAGTAGAAGTGAGAATGTCGAGAAACTTGGCTGGCAGATCCAGGGAAGAAGCCTGTAGCACACGCAAGCGAGGGAGCCGCTCGAGTGCTTCTTTGAGGCATGGAATATGCATCTGGGACATTCGGAGCTCCTGCAAACCTGGATGTCTGCTACAGAAATCCAGCCAGACAGCTGCTTCGATGCCCTGGAACGGAGTATTCATGACAAGGGAGCGCAACTTCGTGGAATGGACTTTGGACAGCAGAAGACGCTTGGTCACGAGTCCGCAACGAGGCAGAAGTTCGAGATACTGCAGGCTCGGGAATAATACACCTGTCTCGGTTCCCACTTCCAAGCTTACTGCTCCTAGGCAGAGGTAAACGAGATTGTTGAGAGTATACGGAACTCGAAAGGTGTAAAGTTCAATCGCTGCTGCTTCCAACGCTAGTGTCTCGAGGTTGCTGTAGCGGCCGTAGAATGGATCTTTGGCCTCTTCGTCTATGACATCGCGGATGAGCACCATTGACAGATGGCGAAGGTTGACAGGATAGTTCCCAGAGATCTTGGTTAACGATTGTCTATAGATTGAAGGTATCGTCCTGAAGCCTAATCTAAGCAAGCAAAGATTCGGGAAAGAGAGAAGTAGCGTGGATGGCTCCATGTTTGGATGTCTGTCCGGTAAATCCCAGTCATATTCTGAAAGGCTATGACTGGCTTCCGTCGCAATGCTTTGCAAGACGGTTTGCGGGATGGGAAGGCCAAATGTGCGGAGAGTTCGAAGGGCTCGTAAATGAGAGTCTTCTGCTAGACGTCGAAGTGTTGCTGCAAAGCTAGCTTGAATGACTGTCGATGGAGAGGTGATCGCATCGGAGATCCTCGAAGTAAACCGGATGAAGCTTGCGCCATTCAGACGCTGAAGCCATGTGTGGAGCTGTGTTGGAAGACCTTCGCTTGTATATCGAGTTCTTCGATGGAAGTGGAGGTCTAGCGCTTGCCAGAGAAGCGGCTGGGCTGTGAGCACTGTCCGCCAGCGCTGGCAGACATGTGTAGCACGGATGAGATCGGCTTGAGAGAGGAAAGACACAATGTGTACGAAGAGGTCGGTTGGCAGACGCTCGAAGATGGACGTCTGATAGCAGCGATGTCATAAGCTGCGTGACAAGGGCATAACTTGCAGCAGCATCATACCTCGACTTTCTGAGAGTCGGCTTGCAGCTTGCGCGTCTCTGTACGAATCACCTTCTGTAGACCTAGTCGTGTCAGATGCGACGCGATACAAAGGCATTGAAGGAATCCACAATAGTCTGGTCATCGCCGCGCTCAGCCGCCTTGTCGAGCATCTTCTGAGCAGCCTTCCATCGTTTGGTCAGCCTGTAGCATCTGGCTGCTTTGAGGTATCCCTAGAAACGGTCATCAGAATCGGGCGCGCGAAGTCACGAAGTCGGTAAAGAGTGTCGCGCACGACGGGAGCATCAGGTAGGAGCGTTACGAGCTTGCGTGCATCGTCGAGAGCGCGTGAATAGTCCTGGAGGTCGATGTAGGCCGTGCATCTTTGGCCGTACAGCTTTGCGTTTCCAGGATCCTTCGAGATGGCCTTTTCACGACACCGCCAACGCCGGTCAGCCTGAGTCCCCCCATCGTCAACCCTATGCTGTCCTACCTACCTCGTCGAGCCTGCGCAACTTGACCTGGACGTCGCTCATGACATGGAACTCTGCACTTGGCCTGCGCTGATGTCTTCGTTGTTTTGACGGCTCCTCGCTGATGACGGGCCAGATCTCTCCAATATTTACTGACGTACAGCTACATTCCGCGGACTGTTTACAGCTAGTTACTGACTGCAGCTGATCATTGTTTACGCTGCAGAAGGCTGGCCTTTGTTGTGAGGAATGCGCGTCCTGCCCATGCCCATGCCTCAGCATGCCGCCCAGTTGTTTATCGAACGCACTGCAGCTCCCCTACAAATAGGCCGCTTCTTCGTTGCGCTTTCCTTTCTTCTCTTCATCCACATCTCTCTCTGCCTCTTTGCAGTGAGCAGCATCCCTTCCCTCCCCTACACCCCCTGCATAGCTCATCTCCTCTTCTTCTTGCAGCATCCTACCCACCAGCACAAACAACTATCACAATGGGTGAGTTGATGTTGTCAGCGCCTCTCGTCCTGTGACCCTTTGCTGACCCTGCTTGACTATACAGCCCGCACTAGTAAGCTGCCCACCGATACTCACTTTACACTCTCTGACATCCTCCTTCCCTCCTCCCAGAGCAAACCGCCCGCAAGTCCAGTACGTCGGCGCTGTCGCACTACCCCATCAACCTTCCCTCGCTGACATGCCTACCTGATAGCCGGAGGAAAGGCTCCCAGAAAGCAGCTCGCTGCCAAGGCCGCCCGCAAGTCTGCACCAGCTGCAGGAGGTGTCAAGAAGCCCCACAGATACCGCCCTGGAACAGTCGCTCTCCGAGAAATCAGAAGATACCAGAAGGTGAGGTCGAGTTTTGGGTACATCCACGACACCGTCCTGACTGTCTTCAAACCCCCCAGTCTACTGAGCTCCTCATCCGCAAGCTCCCCTTCCAGCGTCTCGTCCGTGAGATTGCTCAGGACTTCAAGACCGATCTCCGATTCCAGTCTTCCGCCGTCATGGCTCTCCAAGAGTCTGCTGAGGCTTACCTCGTCTCTCTCTTCGAAGACACCAACTTGGCTGTATGTCATCCATCTCCGGGGCAACGCCCAGAGTTCCCTTCTGACGCTATTTCCTCCCAGGCCATCCACGCCAAGCGTGTCACCATCCAGCCCAAGGACATCCAGCTCGCTCGTCGTCTACGAGGAGAGCGATAAACGGTTCCTCTCTTTCACTATGCTCTCTACATAGGCATCTCATCCTGGTCCTGCTCCCTCACCACATTCGCTTTTCTTTCACAATCGTTGTTTCCTTTTACTGTTTCGGTTCGCTGTCCTTCCATGCGATAGCTATGTATCATAGCTTTCCTCAAGGCAGCAATCTACTACTTTCCTTCTACACTGTTTCGCGCTTAGCTTCGTGTCTGTTTTGATCCAACTTGATGATTTGACCGTCAGAAGCTGCCACCATGCTCGAGCGTATTGTACGAGCATCAGCACCGTGTCTATCTGCCTGCTGAACTCGCCCGTCCTGCAGGAGGTCTTCAACTTCAAGAGCTACAAAGGTCACGCCGTCCTGTCAGTCAAGTCGGAAACTGGAAAAGCCTGAGCTGACAGCGAGCAATGCAGTGGACCGTTCAAGACATTCACCTCTGTCATCGGACCCAATGGCGCGGGCAAGAGCAACCTCATGGACGCCATCTCGTTTGTCCTGGGAGTTCGGTCGGCCCAGCTGAGATCCTCCCAGCTCAAGGAGCTCATCTATCGCGCTGGAGCTCAGCTTGAAGATGGTCAGAACGGCGATGCTGCGGAACGTCGCGCTGATGAGCTGGACGACGACGACGAGCGACACGAGCAATCAGCCAAGAAAGCATGGGTTATGGCAGTCTATATCGACAGAAAAGGCAAGGAGTGGAGGTATCAGAGGACGTTAGTAGCATCATCCATACTTGACACGAAACAACGCGTCCAACGGAATCCTGAGAATTGGCTGCAGGATCACCTTAGCTGGCGCATCAGAATACAAGATCAACGACAAAGTAGTCAAGGCAGATCACTACAATCAGACGCTCGAAGATCACAACATCCTCGTCAAAGCAAAGAACTTCCTTGTGTTCCAGGTGAGCCGGCTTCCCATCGACTTGCCGAAGGTCGAATGCCAACTGCAGCTTCTTCACTACAGGGAGACGTAGAGGCTGTGGCCTCGCAATCTCCAAAAGACCTTACCAAGCTTATCGAACAGATCAGCGGGTGCGTCTTGAGTCTGTCGAATTCAACACTGCCAAGCTGACTGGACTACGTTTAGTTCTCTTGATCTGAAGGACGAGTACGAAGAAGCGCTGAAGGCACAAGAGAAGGCGACGGAAGTGTCAACCCACAACTTCAATAAGCGCAGAGGGATCAACAGCGAGATCAAGCAATTCAAGGAGCAGAAAAGCGAAGCCGAACGATTTCAGAACCTTAGAGATGAAAGAGACGAGGCTGTGATTCAACATCTCCTTTGGAAGCTATACCATATACAAGAGAAGATCCAGACAGCAAAGGGTCAAATCGAGGAGAAGAACGAATCCCTGACAGAATTGAGAGACGTTCAGACTCAACACGAAGAAGCCCTAAAGCAAGCTAGGAAGAAGGTAGCTTCAGCTACGAAGGCCGTCCAGAAACAGGACAAAGAGGTCAAGAAGCGAGAAAAAGAGCTTGAAGAAAGGGTCAGTAGCGCTTGACTTGCACCGATACAGCTTCCATCTGACTACTCATGCTTCTATCATAGAAACCGGACTTGCTAAGTGTCAACGAAAAGATCAAGCACGCCCAGCAAAAGATCAAGAAAATCCGGGACAGTCTGTCCTCTGCAGAGAAGGACAAAAAGGCGAAAGAGGACGCCCTCAAAAGCTTAGAGAACGAATTGACAAGCGTAGAGAAAGCTGCCGCGAAGCAGAAAGGTAATACCCTGCTTAGTGCAGTGCAAAACCTTTCTGACAAGCCGTTCTTTCGCAGAAGAGCAAAGGAAAAATTCGCAGAACCGTGGAATCGTCCTCACAGATGATGATCTCGAAGACTACAATAAATTGTGAGCTTCGGGCCACATCAGCCAGGAAGGCCGCTGAAACTATCTCTACGCAGGAAGGGGCAAGCGAGCAAGAAAGCGGTCGAGGAGCGCCACAAACTCGACGAAATCCATCGAAAGCTCCGGATGCAACGAACAGAGCAGGTCAATCTACAGGACAAACTTGACCAGGCAACTTCGGAGACGGATAAGCTCCAGAAGGAGGAGCAGACTTTGAGCGAAAGGAAAGAGATATTGTCTTCGCGAGTCACGAGCCTCGTACAGGACCTAGCGAAAGCCAAGAAAGAGCTAGCCGAGGCACAAGCAGAGCGAACAAGGCTTCAGTGAGTAAAGGTGCTGTTCTGGTTTCTGTTCCCTGATACTCATCCTCCTCAGTCAACGTCAAACCGAACTCAACGAGAAACTCGAAGGCGTAGTTAGAAAGCTCGGTCAAGCAGGAGCTGACCGCAAAGAGAGTGAGAGGGAGGCCAGCTTTAAGCGAACGATTCAGGAAATGCAAGCAAAATTTCCTGGCAGGGTCCTGGGCAGGGTTTCAGACCTGTGCAAGCCAGTATCTCGGAAGTACGATGCAGCCGTGGCTACTGTCCTTGGCCGAAACATAGACTCTATCGTCGTCGATACACAAGCTACAGCTCAGGAGTGCATGGAGGTGAGCTTTAAAGTTTCCACAACGAAGTTGATTCTCTGCTGAAAGCGTTCGCCGACAGGTCTTGCGAGTGACCCGAGCTGGTGTAGCGACCTTCCTGCCTCTCGACCGCATCACTGCCAAACCAATCAACGACAAATTCCGAAACTACGTCAATGGTGCTCGATTGGCTATGGATGTGATAGATTATAGTCCGGATCATGCACGCGCAATGCTATTTGCATGTGGGAATGCTCTGGTCTGCGATACGATGGATATCGCTCGGCACGTAGTCTACGACAAAGGCCAGGAAGTCAAGGGTGAGACATTTCCTGATCGTTGGAGTTCAGGAGTACAAGTGAACATTGTGTTCTTGTGCAGCTGTTACTCTGGAGGGATCGATAATCCACAAAAGCGGTCTGATGACAGGAGGTAACGACGGTAAAAGTTCGGGAGGGCGCAAATGGGACGAGCAGGAAGTAACAAGTAAGTTGGTAGCGCTTCTGCAGTGTCATCAGCCTGACTTTCCGGGACAGGCCTTAAGAAATCGGAAGAACACTATAAAATGCAACTTGCAGAATTAGCCAAGCAGAGACCCCGAAACAATGCCGACGACCGACTTGTCGCCGATATCACACGACTAGAACACGATGTGACCAGTGCGAAAGATGATCTGAGCGTGACCAAGACACGATTAGCGGACATCAAGGAAAAGCTCAGGCGCTCCAGCCACCAAGTGAAGGAACATAGCTCCAAGTTGAAAGAGGTAAGCTCCAGATGTAGGTTCGTATATCCGCGCCGACTCGCACTCACGCCAGCAATGACAGGTCGCACTATCCCTCGAATCTGGTGAGATCAGCCGGGAAGAGCTGCAAACGACTATCAACGTGGAAGAAGATGCCATATTTAGTGGCTTCTGCAAGCGGCTTCGCCTGTCTGATATTCGAGAGTACGAGAACAAGGCCTTGAAAGAAGCGCGAGCGCAGGCAGAAGCCAATATGCAGCTCGACCGGCAGCTTGCACGGCTGCGGAACCAGTAAATGACAGCCTCCATCCTAACCACAGACAGCAAGGCGGCTTACTCCTACTTTGTTCAGGCGTGACTTTGACACGACACAGCTTGAACCTATTACCGATCGTCTAGAAACCCTGCAGAAGGGTGCGGTCAGCGAAACGGCCAAGCTGCAACAACTCGAAGAGGCGAAAACGGCATTTGAAGCCGAACTACAAAGCTTCAACGAGGATATCGACGCTGTGAGAGAAGAAAAGACTGCTCTGCAAGATGCTTTGAAGGAGCGCGAAGCCGAACTGGAGGAAACCAAGCGGGTGGCCACCAAAGCTACCAAGCGCTTCGACAAGCAAATCAAAGAGATTGGGACGCTAAACGATCTGATCGAGAAGCATGCCAGCGAAAGATTCGGCATCTACAGGCGATGTACCTTGGAAGAAATTGATATTCCTCTTCTCAAAGGCTCCCTTGACAAACTTCCGGCTGAGGAGGTGAGGTTCCTCTTCCTGTTACGCTCCAGCGAATACTGATGTTTTCACGGCTCTTTTAGGTCTTACAGGATGAAACCGCTATGGAAGTCGATGGAGAAGACTCTGAAGAAACGCAGCAGGCCAAGCATGTTGCCGACTATGGATTGGAAGTTAACTTTGAGGGTCTCGAACAAGCTGATCAGGAGGTACGTTGTCTTGGTGCTACACATTTCCGCAACTGACTTTTTGGACATGTATTGCAGGATGGTAGCGATGAAGCAGAACAGGAGTTGATGGACAAAATCAACACTCTACAAACCGAGATCGACAGGCTTTCGCCCAACATGAAGGCAATGGACAGACTAGACGAAGTGGAAGCCAAGCTAGCCGCAACGACAAGCGACTTTGACAAGGCCCGCAAATCTGCCAAGACGGCCAAAGAACGATTCACAGACGTCAAGAATCGCCGATCAAACCTATTCAATTCAGCCTACAATCACATTGCAGAAAAGATTGATCAAGTCTACAAGGACCTCACAAGGGGACCAGCTGCGCCGATGGGAGGAGTCGCATACCTATCTTTGGAGGATAGCGAGGAGCCGTATCTACACGGTGTCAAATATCATGCTACTCCGCCCATGAAGCGATTCAGCGAGATGATGCAGCTTTCGGGAGGGGAAAAGACGATGGCGGCGCTGGCGCTCCTCTTCGCCATACACAGGTGCACATTCTGGACCCTTATCGCAGACGAGTGCTGACTCGTTCCTTAGCTACCATCCTTCGCCTTTCTTTGTCTTGGATGAAGTTGACGCTGCTCTCGATAACACTAACGTGGGCAGGATTGCTAGCTAGTGAGTACTTCCTGATTATGTGAAGTTTTGCGCTAATGATGGGATTGCAGTGTGCGAAGTCGAGCCTCGGAAGACTTCCAATTTGTGGTCATCTCGCTGAAGAACACTTTCTGGGAGCGTGCTCGAGGTCTTGTAGGGATCTGGCGGGATGTCGACGCCGGTAGCAGCAAGGTATTAACTTTGGATGTAGGCGATATTCCCAGCTTCTCCGTATTCCGCCTTGCGCCGCTAACGCCTTATGCTGATCTTACAGCTTGAGCAGTACGCCGAAGTCTAGTCTAATCGATGTAGGGGCTGTTGGATGGTTGTGTGTAGGTAATCGGATGTTGATGACAATACAAAAAGCTTTGGATGGAAGAATCGGGAAAGTAGTGGTCTGCTTCTGCCCACCAACCCCGCAGCACTTCGGCTCGCCATGACCTATGTTGTGGTATGCCTAATCTTTGCAAAGCCTGAATGTGTGGAGGATGTGCGTAACAAGCTGCTGGAGATAGCCAAGATTTGTAAGACCGCCTTCGCAGCATCCAATCTTTATCCAGCTGATCTGGCCCTAATCGCTTGCTGCTGATGTGTCTGTTGGAGTACGCAGACCGTTTGGCCCCAAATACGGTAGCCTGGTCTGTTCAAGAAGACCTCGAACGGCCAGGCGACTTTTGCGTGGTCCAGAAGTACACTTCTCAGGCAGTGTGTATATCCGAATTAACACCGCACGTATGCTTTACTGATGAATGTTGTGCCAGGCCGAACGCGAGATCCATCTGGAAAGCCCGACGTACAAGGCGACGGCGGCCTATCTTGCAGACATGGTCGCAAAGCCATGGGAGGTTCGCAGCTGGGAGGAGTGAGGAGCAGTCATGGAATGTAGAACTGTCCTGATGGTTTCGCTATGCATCGTCGTCTTCTTCCTCGTCTTGAAAGATGGCCCTATTGACCAGGCCTAGCGGGAGATCGCAGAGGACGGCGTTGGCAGCTGGGGCAGGCGCACCGGGCGAGCTTTGAGTATCGCACAGGCAGCACAGCGCATCCAACGACGGCGTATGGTGCAGATTGAGCGAGAAATAGGCGAGGTAGACTGCGACGACCGCGACGAGGATCCACGCTGGAACGAGCAGCGCCCAGGATCTGCAGCAAAACACAACATAATCCCATGGTATTACTATCGAGAAATCGGCGGCAGATAGAACACCTCGAAGCACACCTCGCTGGATGCCATTCAAGGCCAGCCGCGATGAGCCAGCCTGATGGCGCCAGAGCCCAGCCCAGATAGGCCAGCCAGGCGACTAGCGATGCAGCATACACCACAAATCCGCCTTTCTCGCTGCGTCCGCCATGAGCTGCCATCGTCGTCGCTCCTGCTCCTGGGAATTGCTGCAAACGAGACGATCCCAACATATGCACGATACTTCGATTTAAGCCAGCCTGGTCCTGAACGATCCCTGCCGCTGACCCACTTATCAGCTACATCCGTACATGGGTAGCGCAATCGTTTCCCGCACCCTTCCCTTCTACCGAAACACATTTCGTTGCTGAATGCAGCGCCGTAGGGTCGGTCTACTTGCTTGCTGCAACTCGTTGGTACGTTCATGATGCGTCCATTGGCGACAACCATCATACTGGCTTTCTGCTTCCGCACGAGACTGTTCTGTCCTGCCTAGCTGTAATATCTTCCAAGCCTCCCACAACTCCAAGCTTACATGGTCTTCTTTCTCCTTCTCGTTGAAGCACACGCTATCCTTGCCTGACACAATTATAGTCTTGAACTGCTGCTCTCGCTTCGAGCAAAACGCTACAAGACGGTCGATCGCGAATAACAAGATGAAGGAATCTACTCTTCGTCCTCAGAAGTTTGAGCAAAGCTTTTTGGCATGGATCAGTGACATGACAACTGACATATCGACTGTAGCCTTCCCTCTTGTAGTCAGATCCCAACGAACCGAAGCTAATCGAGTGTGCTAGCTTTATAGTCTAGCAGCCCGCATTGACCATGCAATGATTGTGGTCCAGGTCAAAAGCCCACTGGCAGCTCCGGATGGCATTTCTCAATTTCTGCCTCGGCCTGGTAAGCAGACCTTTGATGAGCATATAGCTGCTGACCTCGAGACCCGTCGGTCTTGAGCCTCAGTGGTTTGCAGTCCACTGAGAGACAGATTCAGTCTTAGGAAACTCAAGCACTCGACTTCGGAATTTGAGCTGGCCTTCAACCGAAGCTAAGCTCGCGCGGGCGCAAGCGGACAAAACGGCTGAGACATTAGACCAATGAGTATAAAGATTTATGTCGTAGTACACTAACGTGCTGCTCCAGGACATAGGGTCCATCACATAACACTTACCAACGCCAAGCCATTTAAGGCGACTTGCAAAATCAGATAGAACCGGATTGATGCCTCAGTTAATGTAGCTACTGATTTGTGGAGCCAATCGTATCGCATGACTTTTCATGCACCGCACAACATTGCAAAGATTTCGACGTAGTTTACGGCTTGTACTCTCGCCTGCTGAAGCCAAACGAAGCAGCCATGGCCATCATCTTCGAGACGTACAAGGCGGAGTCGGCCAACATCTCTGAGCTGCTGCGGGTCATCGTCGGGGCCATTGTAGAGGTACTATTGCTCTGCCTGACCGGATACATCATGGGCAGAAGAGGTGTAATTGATTCGCGCATCAAGAGATCCTTGAACAAGGTGAACACCAAGCATCCGGATCTACCATGCGGTACACCTACTAAAGCCTGCTTGTCGCCAGCTCAATCAGAACATATTCACTCCAGCGCACGTGGATGTCCTGCTGCCGGAATACTGGCAGTCTTGCTGACATTCTAAACATGTTCGCAGTCTACTCTTTGGCAAAGTCGCTTTCACTCTCAATCCAGCCAAACTCGCAGAGCTATGGATTGTCCCAGTCGGTTTTGTCATCGTATCCCTCGTCTCGGCTCTTATCGCACTCGTAATGGGCCACATGTTTCGCTTGTCAAGGTCTCAAAGAGCGTTCGCAATCGCCTGCGCTACCTTCATGAATAGCAACTCTCTCCCTATCGCTCTTATGCAGTCGTTGACTGTCACGGTAGACGGGCTCCGGTGGGGAAAGCAAGATACGAAGGATGCCATGCTTGGTCGCGCACTCTCCTACTTGGTCTTGTTCAGTACGCTAGGCATCATCCTGCGGTGGTCTTACGGCATCAAGCTTTTGTCCACTGCGGATGAAGAAGGCGGGAAGGAGGAGGAAGAGGCCTCCTTAGAGGCAGCCCCTGATAGACGTGCACCCTCGAGTGACATCAGAGAAGACGAGCAAGGAGATAGCGCCCGAGCTCCTCTTATGCCGATACAGGAAGGCGAATCTGCAAGCTACGAGAATAGCGGTGTCACCGATAGTACGGCACCAACGCCAAGGAGATCTCGCTTCCTTGATGGACCAGTGACCATCAACCGGCCTCCAGATCTTCGAGATGCGCCTCGACGAGGCATGCCAGTTCGCCGCTGGACTGCCCTTGGCAGTCGGGAGGATGCAGAGCATGCAGATTACTTCCATCGCTCCATCATACCTCCTGCTCAACGCGATTTCAAGCGCGAGATTGCGAACTACCGGTCATTCCCGAACACTCCAGCTAGAACGCCAGCTGCAAGCACATACACTTCGAGCGAAGCAGGCTCTACGAGTGATGAAGATGAAGAACCGTTGGCAACAGATGCAGCTAGCAACGCAGAAGACGCCTATGCTGGTACTGGTCGACGCGAGCGTACACTGCCCAGTAAGACCAGGACGCAGGCTTGGTTGAGACGGAACAGAAGAAAGTGTTGGTCTGGTTACAAGAAATGGGTATATCGACCCCTATCGCGCTTCCTCAAGGGCTTCCAAGCGTTTATGACGGCTCCACTGTAAGCGATATAATTCGGGCGACATCTAGTGTTCGCTGATGTGGCTACAGGTATGCTGCTCTGCTGTCTCTGCTGGTGGCTTGCATACGGCCAGTCCAGCTCTTCCTCGACGAACTGCTGCCCGTTCGCAAGTGAGTCTATTATCGATGCTTGGAGTCCTGATCTTCCTATCTGATGAGAGGCACCTGCAATCCTATTCGCAGTGCCATTAAGTCGGCTGGTAACTGCTCCGTGCCCATTACGCTGCTCGTGCTTGGCAGCTATTTTTGTGAAGACCAAGATACGCCTAGCAGGGAGAGAAGATCAGCTTTGCGAAAGCAGGCATCGGCAAGCTCCTCTTTACGGCAAAGGTTTTCCGCGCTATTCTCCCTGCCGCAAGACAAGCAGGCCGATTCCCGCTCCAAACCTGGAGAGGGGCGTACAGTCTTTGTTAGCGTAGTATCGAGAATGATTGTAGCGCCTTTAGGTGAGCTGGGCCTTCGAGGAGCTTCTGCCCTGATCACGAGCTGATGTGCTTCCGAAGTCATGATACCTCTACTGGCCTGGTGGGCAATCAAAACAACGAACTTAGCAGACGATCCCGTTTTCCTTGTCACTGCCGTTCTCGTCATCGGATCTGCACCCGCCATCACCCTCGCGCAAATGACGACCGCAGCTGGCAATTCATTCGAGCGACTAATGTAAGCAACCCTCTCTTTGCCCGCTTCTAGTACATAACGTTGAGCGATATGTAGATCCAAAACGCTATTCGTCTCTTATGTTATACTGACTTTCCCGACTACAATCGCCCTAGTCTTGGTCGGGTTGGAAATCGCCAAGAAGCAAATGTAGATCGGGTTTGGTAGTCTCAGGGCCAGGAGGGACAACATGTTAAAAGGACAAGATATAGCTGCAATCCTTGCAGTTCATTGTCTGTTTAGCAGAGCCATACAAAGGAGCATAATCGAATGACAATGAACGAGATGTGTTGCTAGCAGCTAATAAAGTTGACAAAGTAAAGCACGGTGTAGTGCAGGACCTTCCTATGCCGCTGGGGACTTTCCCTATATCATACCAGCAATCGCCTGTGCCGATGACTTCGGCAATTCGGCAAGCAATCAGGGTTCCCTTCTTCTCACGCCCAGCCTGCTTCACAGCATTTTTGCACTAGCTATAATGCGCAAATACATCTCCTTACAGTCGCTTTCTCACGCAAAGAGCCTGCATCACGATGTTTCGCGGAGCCGATAGCAGCCCCAGCCTTGGCGCCGATATTCCGCTGGGGATGTGCTGATTCGCTCCATCTTTGACATTGGAATTGGGTTCCTTTCTTCTCCCTTCTATCCCATCCTCTACTTCCTCCAGTAGGCTGACTGGGGAGCTTTCAACCCTGCCTGTTTCCCACACTTCATTCCCCTAACGATAGCTTCCAAGATGAGTAGTGTAACACCTATGAAGCTGAAGCGTGAGGATTCAACGTAAGTGAGGGGCAAAGAAAATGGCTGCTGTGCTTATATTCAGCCTCCGCAGTCTCTCTGAGTCGAAAGCCTCTAGCATAGGCTTTGGAAAGAGGACTCGAACGGGTCTGAGCAACAGGAGCAACAGGAACAATGCTGCAACAGCTCATCAGCGTACCATGGCGGAACAATCGGCCGAAGCCGTTCCTGAGCCCAAGGCCATCCACAATTGGCTCCTTTACGTCGTGGGCATCGCTATGTGCATGTCTGGAATGGCGTATGGCTACGATACAGGCACGATATTTTTTCTACTAAATAGTTAATCAAGTTGCAAGGCTAACGTTCTTGTTCGATAGGATTTTTCGCAAGCCGCCCTTACACACAGTCGAGCGGACTTCAAAGGCTGACGCTTGTCCTCCAGGGTGGCACGCTGGCTCTGCCCTCTTTCCAAGATGATTTTGGAGACACCACGTCTTCGAAGGCTACTATGGTCTCGCTCTTCAAGGCTGGGTCATTCTTTGGTACTGCCCTCCAGCTCCCTTTCACCGAAGCGTATGGCCGAAAGAAGTCTGTTGGCCTGGCCATCATCATATTTATTGCATCGGCTTTCCCGCAAATCTTCGCGGCAGGCTCTGTCCCGATTTTCAGCGTAGGTCGCTTTCTTGGCGGCTTTGCTGTTGGCATGCTATACATCTCTGTACCTGTTTACCTCGCCGAGTTCAGCCCTAGCTCGGTGAGAGGCCGATTCTTAGGCTTTTTCGACATTCTACAAGCAGTAGGGTCATTGTTGGGATTTTGGGTCAATTACATCATCCAGGGAAGCATGGAAAGGAATCGATTCCAGTGGCAGCTACCGGTTTTCATTCAGCTCTTTCCAGCAGCCATGCTGCTGATCATTCTGCCTTTCCTGCCCGAATCACCACGCTGGCTGATTACCAAGGGACGAGACGAGCTGGCCATGAAGAATCTGTGCTATCTCCGCCGACTGCCAGAAAGTGACTCGTATATTCAGT
Source organism: Erythrobasidium hasegawianum (assembly GCA_001972285.1). Classification (NCBI taxonomy): domain Eukaryota; kingdom Fungi; phylum Basidiomycota; class Cystobasidiomycetes; order Erythrobasidiales; family Erythrobasidiaceae; genus Erythrobasidium; species Erythrobasidium hasegawianum. The sequence continues at coordinate 124,999 of BCII01000029.1, forward strand.
ACGAATTCAAGCAGACAAAGGAGCAGGTAGAGACGGAGAAGGCTGTCAGAGGAGAAGCCTCTATTCTACGCCTGGTCAAAGAGCTCTTCAAACTAAAAAGCCCGCGCAAGCGTGTTCTTCTGGGTCTCACTATTATCGGATTCAAATCCTTTAGCGGAATCAATGCCATCAACTAGTAAGTCCCGCCTACATGGCTCGTAGCTCCTGGACTGATCTCCCCTCAGCTACGGACCTACCATCTTCAGGCAACTTGGTTTCATCGGAACACGCAATGCGCTCTTCGCCAACGGAATTTACGGAACTGTTCGATTCATCTTTACTGTCATCTTTGGTCTCTTTATTGTCGATCGCATTGGACGTCGCCGACCTTTGATGTTCGGATGTGTCCTGCTCTCTTCGTGCCTCTTCTTCATCGGGATGTACTTGACGATCAACGGAGTGCGCCAAGAGGGAGATGTGCGACAAGCTGGAGACTATGTCGCCATTACGTGAGTCAATTGTTACATCAAGCCAGTTTGTATGCGGCTCTGATGTCCAGTTCCTCCCTTTTTTTTTCTTTCCTCGTCAGTGCTATCTTCGTCTACGCAGCAGGTTATAGTCTGGGATGGAACAGTCTGCCCCTCAGTCGGTCCATTCTCCTTCACGCTGATCTGACAGTCGATGCATGACTGATCATCGAATGTACGTCGTTTGCAGCCCTGGTTGCTGAGATCTTCTCCGTTCGACTACGTGTCATTTCCATGACCATCTGCATCATGTTGTGGGTACTCTGCGCTTCTATTGCCCCTCATCCTTCTGACTTTCCTTCAGCCAATGGATTACTGAGTTCGCAGTTCAACAAATCACCCCGTACGCTCTGGAGAATATCACGACCAAAACCTACTTCATCTTCTCATCTGTGTTCATCCTCGGTGCTCCGTTCGGCTATTGGTTTGTGCCAGAAACGCGAAAGATCTCGCTCGAGAATATGGTATGCTTAGTTAGCTGCGGATCAGTTTATAGGAGCTCACGACATTTGACAGGACAAGCTTTTCGGAGGAGGCGAAGGTGGGGAGGATGCTGATGTCGAGCGCGCCGTGTCGGACCAGAACAAGCCCGAAGACCAAGTCATTGAGGATGTTCAGCATCTCAACGCACAGCCTCGCATGGCTCCGATCTCCGAGTAAGATTTGACAGTGCAGTGGGAGAGTTTTAGTGATGCTGTTATCACTTCGAATGACTGCTGGACGAGCCCTATGTCAGTAGAAACGTTGAGACACTTGATATTAGCAGCGAACAACGATTTCGAGGTAGTTATGGTCTAACAGGTCAACCCATTGTATTCAGCTTGTATCAATTAAGCTCCCGTCTTTGCCATCTTCTTATCGTGCCCACGCCGCCTCTGATCTCCCTGATGCCCTCTGTTGCCCTTGCTGGCACCTCGCCCACCGCCTCTCCCGCGTCCTCCTCCTGCTCCTTCTTTACTGTCTCCCGCCTCTTTTCCATTGCTGTTATCTGCTTGCACGGCTGTTGCGCCAGAGTTGCCGCCTTTGCTTGCTGCGGGGGTTGCTAATTGTTTCTGCTGTTGACCTGGCTTTCCAGGCCTGACGTCCATCCCTTTCTGATTGCCTCTGAACTCAGTTGCTGCTGCTAGTATCTTGTCCTTCCGGGGGTTCCGCTCCAGCATCCTTGCCCAGCCTTCGATCTGTTCGTCCGAAAGTCCTGCGTTGCCTAGCTTCTTCAGACTGGCTCTTGGTGCCGAGCATCTGGCGGATGTTGCAAAGACAGAAGGATCCTTCATGTAGCTGCTCAGTAAAAGACTTTCGATTTCCGCGGACAGATGGCCTGCTGCATTGCTGCCAGATGTCGGCACAGCTGCCGCTTGCATGCGTTCTTCCTCTTCTTCTGCATCACTTTCTTCGTCAATGTTGTCCTTGACTCGAACCGTCCCTCGACGATCCATGTCGGAGAAGTCATCGTCTACGTCCTGTACGGTCCCTCTTAGTCTCTGCTGCTGCTTGGCAGGCGCACCAGCAGTCGCAAACCGAGCTCTCTCTTCCGCTTCGGCCTCTTCCTCTTCCAACTCTTCTAAATGTTGATTTTGAGCCGCTTGGAGAATAGCTTCTTTTAAAGACAATGGCAGGAATGGATCATTCATGATATCTGCTTCCTTTGCACCGAGGTTGGTTTTCGATAAATCTATCTGGTCGGAGAATATGTTGGCCCGGCGGGCTGCAAAGGTGGAAGGCGGTAAAGAGCTGGCAGTATTCGTTTTCTGCTGAGTAGGTACTTGAGCTGTACTGTCTTCACCCGTAGCACCTTCTAAGACCATCTGTATCAGACGCTCCACTTTTTCTGAATTGTCCAGTCCAGCAAGGGAAGGGGCCTTTAGAAGCCGCGAGATGATTTCTGACGCAGTATCTGGAAGTATGGCCTGAACTTGGGCAATGATTGATAGTTCCTGTGATATAACAAGACCTGAATGAGCGGGATCATAATCTGTTGATGAAGTAGACTCGCTTACACCTGAAGGCTGATCCGTTGGCATTTTTGTTTGGATCGCTGCCGCTTTGCCCTTTCCTTTTCGAGACTTCTTCCTAGACACGTCCACGATGTCCTTGCCATTGGCAATGTCGTCCTCTTCGTCTACTAGGCTTCGCAGTATCTTGCTGACATAAGCGGCTTCGGGTGCAGTTGAATCGAGGTTGTCGGATAACTGAAACTGATACTGCGCATCTACTAGCATTGTTTGATTGACCAAAGATGTTACCGGAAGACTAGCTAATGCGTCAGGCATTTCGGGTGCATTTCCTTCGGCTTCCAACAAGTCGAGCCAGGTTTGCATGGGTAGAGAAGCTGCAAGCGTTTCTAGCATGGACATATAGATATGCTTTATACGTATGTGGCAGGCAATTTCCGAGATTGCAGCTATGTCTTTATTGGTTTCGGCACCCATGCTTTTTGACAGTATGGCTGGCAATGCGTTGTCATAGACCTGCTGGACGGCTGGCCAGAAGCTCGTAGCCTCGTTAAGGCCTAGATCGACCATTCCGGACAAGGCTTGGATGTAGACAGCAAGTCTGTACACGCTGTGCACATCAGCAAGCTGGGCATTGCGCAATGCATCGATGTAACCGGTAACAAGGCCATCCTGTAATCCAGGCAGGGCGCTCCTGATAAGATTGCTTGCTAGAACGTTCAGAGAAGTATGAGGATGTGTGTTTGCGACTAGGGCTATGTCATGGAGGAGCTGAGACGAGAGAGAAGGGAGATTGAGCTGGGAGAGGACTGCGATACACGCGGCATCTGTTCTTTGAACCGTATCATCATCTTCATGATCTTCTGCAATGATACTAGCTGCACGGTAGGCCATCCACTGCGTGATCACGGCTACGAGGGCGGCCGAAGAGGCAGATCTTGCGGGAGCGTCCAACGCCATTGCGCGCAGAAGTACCGAATGAGTACGCTGCATCGTGGAAAGTCCGGAAAAGTCAGTAGACAGTCAGTCGAAGTCAGCCAGAAGAACGACTTAGCCGTTTTCTGGCCCTTCGGAGCCTGGCGACTGGACAATGTCGTACTTGCACAAACCGCTGCAAGTAGGCGGCAGCAGCAGCACTGCGATGAACGTAGGATCTGGCAAGAACTCGCTCGTCGAAGTCCTCGATTTTATACGACACGAATTCGACGGCGTCTCGGCCCAGGCTGAGCAGGCCAGGCGCGACATCGTCGAATACTCGAGTCACGGTGTGCTGCAATGTTCTGACGCTCATCCTTAAGCTTGGATCTGACTTCCTACCCCGTTTTCCAGCGCAGGTACATCTAGACGAGGTCGCAGCCGTCCGGCGAGAGCTCAGCGAGCTCGAACGAGAGCATGCAAGATCAAAAGCAGCGTATGCGAAACACCTGAGCCTGTCATGTAAAGCTGACATTGTCTTCGGACAACAGATATGAAGACCGGATTTCGGACCTGAAAAGGCAGATTGAGACGCTCAAAGCACAGCTAGGACAAGGGCCGCCGATTCCTACAGTACTCCCTGCAACGACAAATCACTTCGGCACGCTCATGGGGCATCCCCAAGGCCTGTTCGGGCAGGGAGGTTCTCATCCCCCAAACTCAGCAGGCGGTCGGCCAGGATCTGCTGCGCTACCCACGAATGGAGATGCATATCACCGAGATAGGGATACAAGAATGGCTATCGATGAGCCCGCAAGAGAGCGTGAAGGCGGACAACATCTAGGCAAACGGCCCAGAGTAGATGAATCACCCTACGATGCTCAGCAGGCGCCGTACAAGTCGAGAATATCTATCAATCAGGATGGAAGATCAGCTACCGTAGCCGGACTTGAGAACGGAGCCGAATCTAGGACAGCATCCGGCTCGCACTTTTCCAATTTCCACACCAACAACCCAGCGTTGCAACAAGAGCCATCAGTACTGCAGTCACACGCAACACATCCTTCAATACCTTCCAGCCTGGACCTAAAACCTATCGTCACACCTCTTTCCTTAGCGCCTCCGCCAGCGACAACACGAAATTCGGTGTCTCCAGCTGCTTTCACTGCAGTCGCCGGAGGACGCACTTCCCCTGCTTCGCTTCAGCCACAAGCGCAGCCTTATCAACAATCCAAGGCATCCCCGCACACTTCTGCCCCTTCAGCCCAAGACGACACCCATTATTCGCATCAGCAAATGGAGGCAACGTCACAACCGCAGCCTCCAGCGCAAGTACATACGCCTATTTCAACATCCCGAAAGCCAGATTGGGACGTGCAGTACAACTCGAAAGTCAAAAAGGTCCTCGATGTTAGCTTGTTGCACACCTTCCAGCATCAAAGGTGAGAAGCGTTTGATGTCACAACTCGCTTACTAACTTTCTCCTTTATCCCAGCGTTGTATGCTGTGTCCGTATTTCGCCTGATGGCAAGACACTCGCGACAGGCTGCAATCGCATGACCACCCTTTACGATGCTGTAACTGGCGATCAGATTGTGCAGTTACCTGATGAGACGGGGAGCCGGTCAGACAACTATATTCGCTCGGTCGCCTTTTCTCCCGACGGCAAGCTATTAGCAACAGGTTCCGAAGACAAGATTATTCGACTGTGGAATTTGGAGAGACGGGCGATTGTAAAGAAGCTCGAAGGGCACACAAGCGAGATCTACAGTTTGGCGTTCACCCCTGATGGCAAAGACATTATATCTGGAAGCGGAGACAAATCTGCGAGGATATGGGATCTCGAGAGTGGAACAGTAAAGCACGAAATGTCGATCGATGAAGCTAGGATCAACGAACAGACGGGTCAGCCCTTGGATGGAGGCGTTACGAGCGTTGCCATATCATTCGATGGCGAATTGCTAGCTGCCGGGTCTTTGGATCATGTCGTCCGGATATGGGACATCAAATCTGGGAGACTCTTGGACAAGCTGAGAGGACACCGAGACTCGGTCTACTCGGTCGCGTTCATCCCCGCGGGCAAGGGTAACGCAAATAGATCGCAAATCCTCACAGGTAGTCTGGACAAGACTCTGAAAGTCTGGGACCTCACTCCACTGAGGACTGCTATGGCTGAAGGTAAATCTTGGGACGCCAATGAAGGTAGAACCCCCTGCCTGCAAAGTCTAGCTGGCCACAAGGTAAGCTCGGCAAGTAGTCCAACTCAACCAGGCTGACTAGCTTTTGGCTGCTTAGGACTACGTTCTATCGGTTGCAACTTCCGGCGACGGTGACTGGGTGGTGTCAGGGTCCAAAGACCGCGCTGTTCAATTCTACGATATCAAGACTGGGCAACCGCAATTTGCTCTACATGGCCACAAAAACTCTGTCATCAGTATTGCGATGTCAGAGTCTGGCGGTCTCCTGGCTACCGGATCTGGCGACTGGCAAGCCAGGATTTTCAAGATTTCGGGATTGGATAACGCTGCCACGCTTCCTACGCCCAGTATCGCGAACACAGCTAGTACTGTTCCTGCTCAGCCGGACGCGGCACCCGCAAATCCTGCCTCTCCGGCATCTGTTGCAGCACCTCCTGCAGCCTCTGTGCCTGCCCCTGCTTTAGCACAAGCTGGTGCATCAGTTTCAAGTCAGCCATCAGTGCCAGCACCAGAAAGCAGTGCAGTGGCTCCTCCTCAAATTGACGGTCCTGCCGCGGAACGATCTTCAACGAGTACTGCAGGCACACCTGCTGCTCCACAATAAGATCCAAATATGATAAGGCAGTAGGGTGAATTGCGGCAAACTATGGTCTGCAGTCAGTGTTTGTTCTTCTCTGTGCCATGTATCGGAGAATCCGCCCAAGATGTCTGTCCAATGTAAGTATTAGAGACGCTAGAGCCAAGTAGGGAAAGACAGGGTGTGACAAGTAGTCGTATGCTATTCAAGATGATGAGCGGACACGTCGAGACCAGTTTACATCGTGTCTCATGCGCATTCTTGGATCCCGATCAATTGGCTAACCTTTCTCTACAAGTTGCACACATTCATTTGTCCCTTCTTTCAGCACAGTCAGTATATTCGTGCATACCCAGCTCCCTTCGTCCCCCTACCAGGCCGTCTGCCTACTTTTGTTGGGCTTTTTACGCGAGGACTGAGCTCGAGAAGGCCACGCCTGGCTGGCGAAAGGCGCCTCACGGGCATAGGCAGTCAGTCTCAATTTGCGGTCACTACGACCACCAGCAGTCATCCTTGGCTTTAGCGAAATTGCCCTATGGCGGCCGCAACTGCAGCTCCGATGGGAGGGATTGGCGCAAGTCCCGGCTTCACGCCAAGTAGTCTACCTTCAAGTTCTAGCTATCAGCAGCGCGTTGGCTCCCCTTCCATGGTCGACAGGTTCGTCAAATCTCTCGCCCGAAATGCCGTCACACACCCTTCGCAAGGTGTTAGAGGGCACCGTCGCGGCGCAAGCGACAGTCGCACACCATACTACTCTTCAGGAGGTTCTCTGTCATCAAGCACATCCTCGGTCAACGAGCCAACAACCTCCAACAGCAAGCTGCGGGCTAGAGTCCTTGCACACGAAGCAGAGGCGCGGTCGCAGGCTGTTACCCGGCAACGCTCGCGCACAGAGACTAATAGGACATCTGGATCAACCTATGGAGGGATAGGTTAGGCTCACTTAGAGGCCAGTCCAGAGCATGTGAACTGACATTTTGCTGCTCATAGGGGAGTCGCCGGTAGCTCGCAGCCGCCAGAACTCGTCATCTTCGTCGAGATCAACAAATATTGCGGCCAGTGTATTCTCGCACCGCCCCAGCACAAGCAGCGCAACCCGAGAAACCACCCAAGCTGGCATCCATTCCCGAGACGCTACAGCTGCTAGTACCAGTGGCCAGACCAATGTCAAGAATAGTACGATGCCTTCTATCCGCGGCTTTACAGATCTGCATGGCGCACGACCAAGAACGCCTCTGCTGGAACCTTTTCAACGCGACCGACTGCAACCTGGCATAGCAACCAGCAGCGGAGTTCCTCGTATAGACTCTCAGCAGCCAGAATCGTATGTCGCTTCCTTGGGGCTGGCTCCTTTGGTCGTCTACCCGCCGGTGGAGTATAGTCCCCCTGCCCACCTTAGGGAAGCCAGCCAGCAGTCGCCTGCCGCACCCCGTCTTAACACCGACCACATCAGCACTCATATGCCGAGTGTATCTCGGCGACGTTCGCCCTCTGTAGATTCTTATCTAGGCACTTCGCCTATCCAGGCCGCCGGTCTTCAGCGGGGTCAGGCGGATGTCAAAAGGCCTCGAAAGGTATCCCGCCGCTCTCGCAGTCGGAAAGGGTCAGTCTCGACAACGAACCTATCCGAAGGAGAGCAATCGCTCGGCTCTAGATTCGTTAGATATAACAGTCGTCCGATGCCGTTAGCATATGGCACATATAGATTCGGGACTGCTGGACAAGGACAGACAGATGCGGAAGAAACTTTGCACAATACGCGCAGGTCTCGCAGCCGAACTCGAGATCACACGCGCGGGTCGTCTGCGGACAAGAGATCCGAGGAGAAAAGGCAGTATCGCAAGCTCATTTCTGCTCGTTTACCCAGCACTGGAGACCGCAGTCATTGGCACAGTCGTATACCATCCCAGCCTCTCGGCTTGACATGGGTATGTGGAGCGAGGTCTGCGGCGCGACACCCCAGCTTTTATGACGAGTTTGAATACTCCTCTTATCCCTATGGTCGACGCAAAAGAAGTCTATCGAGATCAACGCTCAATACTCCAGCAATGTCTTCTGCAGGAGTGGATGGTGATCCAAACACCTATCGACGCCCTCTCCACTATGAGAGCGAGCCTGAAACCGCCTCTCGAGGCGTAGCTCGACGACAGAGCTTGCGCGAAGCTGGCACGAATAGGGACGCGATCAATCATAGCAATCCTGCTTCACCAAAAGACGAGTATCTTCTCAGAAGACGATCTCGCTCTCTGGTGAATCTTCGACAAACTGCTGGCGAGGGTCGAACAGGCCTCCTCATCTCGTCACCTCTTGCAATGCCCGGAACATACGGAGATGACATGAGTCGACCGCCCAGGCGGGCTCCCATGCCCGACATGGATATAGCAGGCCCTCCAGCCTCCTCCACAGTTCCGACGCGATCGATGTTCGACGACATTGTTGATCCGCAAGAGAGAAGAGAAGCTCTTTTCGCCGCCCTGCCTCCGCCTACCAGACGGTCCCCAACCCCCAACGTGTCCCCAAATATGTATACGACAGGCAGACTGCTCGCAAGCACCGTTCGTACTTCGCAGGAGCATGATGAAGACCGGAGTCAGGCCAAGGGTAATGGCGCACGTTCACCACCTCTGGATGATCTAGGCGATTACGAAGCCTCAAGAGTAATCATCGGAGAAGACTACTTGCCGAACGTGTCTTCCGTGAGCGTGCAGGAGCGTTACCCGGTAGTTTATGGACGAGCCTTCTCAACGGGCGATGACCACCTAGCGCAAAGCCATGAGGGTGAAATTATCGATTATCAACCGGATAATCGGCTTACTCTGGGAAGTGACTACTCGCCAGGAATCGATGCGTATATGGCAAACTTGACATCCAAGGAGAGTCGCGGACAGTATCTTGGCGCCTCTGAATCAGCATCACGAGCGGGCTCAGGCTCCGGCACCGCTAGCTCGACTGTTCCCAGTGTGACCAACTCTGCTCATGTTTTGGATCTCCGCGATGAGAATTTCCAAAATCTCGTAAGCTCTACCTCTTCCAGCGATGAGACTCCAATTCATTTCTATACTTTAGTTCTACGCAGACCCCCCTCCCAGCAAGGCTTTACCGGATTTACCAGACTCGAGGAACAGTCCTGAGATATCAATGTACAACCGTCATCGCATCTCTGACGTTCCTTCTGAATTCATTGCTCGAGGAATGACGGACACTCCGCCGCTTGACTCGCCGCATTTCGATTCCCAAGCGACCCAACATGAGCCTCGAGCAATCTCTCCAGCTTCTGAAGCTCTGCAGAATGAAGCCAGCGAGGTGCTGGACCTGGAGCAGGCGCCTCGTTCGCCTGGATCAGCAAGCTTCGTGGAAGAGGCGGCCAGCACTTTGGCTCTTCAGCTTGGTAGAGACTCTAATGCCACCAAAAGCGACACCAGGCCCTTCCTTAGAGGCATAAGTACAAGCAGCAGCAGTGAAGACGAGTCTATGTCATATGCTACCGCTTCGGCCAACGCCTCTTCCTTCATTCTGGATCTAAGACCATATCGGCAGGTGCACCACCAAGCTTCGTTTCAGTCAGCTCGATCACAACTTACGGGAAGCTCAGTTGCAAGAACTATTCAAGGCGGCTTCACCCCGGCTACTGAGCAAGACCAAGCGTTCTATACGGCAAACACAGAACGAGCCGATCCTCTTGCAAATAACATCGATGACATCAATCAGTCTCTCGCACAGCTGCACGTTTTCCCTGCCGAGCAGCAAGACCGGTCTGGTTTCAACAACCACGGACGCGACAGCTATATCGACTTTGAAGCCGATCCACAACCTTCGGGCAGGCGCGATAGTTTGGCGCAGGCTAGTACCCACTCCTTCATCGATGACGATTCCGATGGAGAGGATGACGATGGAACGACGGCGGGAGGCCACCTTTTGACCGCTTCTTCTGCCTCCCACTACCCACCAAGTCCCGAAGTTGTCGTAGAAGCACCCGGGACTGAAGAAGAGGTCACAATACACGCGCCATCCTCTTGCGCCCGTCTTTCTCCACTGCTTAGCGACCCGGTGACTCCTACCGATCCATCGTGCTACAGCTCCAGCAGCGCCGATCTCCTATACACCCATGGCCGCGAGTCAAGACAATCTGGTCGAGACAGTCAGGCTTCCTATAATTTGGATGTCCCCTTTCAGGATCGGCAAGATCGAAACAGCTCTGTTTCCCATGCACAGTCGGTGTCGAATGCTTCTCTCCTGTCGCATCTTGATAGCTTTCCAGAACCCCCTTCCACTTCGGCGACAGAGCGGGCGAATCCCATGGAAGCTGCCGGTTCAGCTTTAGCTGATCGTAGCGAGTCCAAGTCTACTTTGCGCCCGCCCAGGCGTAGCAGTCTTCCTCACTCAATGCATCAGCCCAGCAAGACCACCTTAGCTTCTGGAAGCACCTCCGTCTACACATTCAGCTCCTACCCCGAGGAGGAAGCTTTTTCGCCGACGGCTATCCAAAGCTCTGCCAGGAGCTCCTTCCTTGATTTTTCGACTTCGCCAGAACGACCAGCGTCTGCAGGGCCACAATCGTATCTCAATTTCGCAGGCACGGCACCGCCTACCCCGCGTGTAGCATCAGACGAAGGCGTAGTGCTGCAACAACAACGGGCCAGCACACCTGGCAGCTTCAGACTCAGTCAATCATCCACGTCTGGCCGTCTGAGCGGCCTCTTTGGCAAACGTCCTAGACACGAGCGAACGCTCAGCGATCCTTCTTATTAGTCAAAACAAAAAGTAATTTCTTCTGTAGCATGCACATTATTACGATTAAACCTCCAGACTAGATCAGAGCTTAGGTATTCTACATGTTGGGAAGTGATAGTAATTGTATGCAGAATGGACTACGTGGGATACAGCGTGGGTAGCGAAATTAATGGAATAATCGTGTTCGAACTTAAGCGTTCTGCTTTTCCTCCAACGATGATCCTGCTTAGCAGAGAACTAATGCACTCAACAAAGCTGCTGCTGCACACAATGCTAACGATGTCGATACGGCGTTTACGCTCGCGCCGCCAGTGGGTTGTAAAGCCGTGGTGGGTGCTGAGGAAGGTTGGACTACAGCCACCACAGAGGGCGAGATATAAATGACTGTCTGCAAGCGAGTTGATGTAATACGACTTTGCGATGGAGCAGCAACCACAACCAGTTGTGTGACGGTAAATGTGTTTGTAAGGCTTGTGACCGACGCTCCGGAACTCTGACTACTTTGAGAGACCCGAATCGTAGTCGGACCTGCTTCGCTGCTTGGCTGGGCAGTCACCGTCACAGTCGAGACTAGTGCGGGTCCCGAAGATATTATGCTTCGACTGCTTGTGGAGGTTGGTTGGGTCGAATTTGTCACCGTAACAGTGCTCACGCCTTGCGGAATACTTGTCGAGCTTGAGCTCGTAGTTGAGCTTGTAGAACCACTGGAGCTCGGTGAGGTGCTGGTGGTGGACGAAATTGTGGAAGCAGGAAGCGTTGTGGTGATTATCGACGTAACGGTTGCCGGTCCCGTAGAGGCATCTGATGTCGTTACTATTGTTGAGGTCAAAGTACTGCTGGAAGTAGTGGGAAGAGAAGTCGTGCTGCTAGACTGGAGGCTAGACGAGGATTCCGGTATTGTCGATCCTACTGGCAAGGTCGTGCCATTGCTGGTAACTATGCTTGAGGATCCTGTCGTAGTCGAAGGTGAAGCGCTCGTTGTAGAATTGAAGAGCGTAGTAGTCGAGTTTGCAGCACTAGATGTAGCTGTCGGCACCACGGTTGCTGTCGACGTGATGTTGGTCGGCACAGCAGTAGAATTGGCAGGAGATGTCGTGTTTGTAGCATTGGCTGCGCAGACGACGTTGATTGCAGGAGCAGCCGCTTGGAAAGCTATAGCCGAGCTCTGATAGATCTGATGCTCGGTCACGATGAACTGCAAAGCTCCACATGCGGCCTCTGGTATACTGAATAGCCCAGTGATGGTCGAACTCGAGTTTGCTTTCCAAAGACCGTTGAAAAGCTGTATTAGGCGATGGTAACGATTAGCTAGAGAACTTGAGAGATCGAGACAAGGTGAAATACGTACGGTGAAGTTTTGGGTCTCACCAACCAAGAGACCATCAATTGCGAACGTTTCGCCGCCTTCTGTAACAGGAGTATACGCTACGCTCAGAGAGTCTCCCTGCTGAAAGACTTGGCCTCCACTGGGTCTAGTGAGGGTGCCGGACGGGCCAGACTGGCGTTTCCTAGAGCGTTCAGGCGTGGCCAGTTGTATAGGAGAGCAAGTAATTGTGAAGTTGGCAGTTGAGGCCGACGCATTGCGACCTTGCTCTCGGGCAGTAAGAGCTGTCGATGAAGCAGGTAAGCCGAAGAACACAGGCGAGATAGGAATCCTACTTACTGGCGTCACCGCATATTCCCAACGGAGCAAAGGCTGTACTGAGAGTATTGCCGCTTGCGGCCTGAATGCCATTTGCTAGGATATAGTCGAAGCCTGATCCGTCTCTAACGCTCAGATCGAGGGAACCTCGAGCATCGTTGTACTGCACAGGAAAGCTGCCAGAGCCGGAGAAGGAGTTGTAGACCTGGCCTTCTCTAGGCTGGGTGAGCTGGGCCGCCGCGAATGACGATAGCGAGAATAGGGGTAGAAGAGCCAGTCGGAGCATGTGGATTGATGGATGTGGTCTTCTTCTGTATATACCTTGTATATCTTGGTGTTTCTCCCTGTTTGAGAGTACTAATGCGACCTGTCAACCCGGATGTGGGCTGTACCGGATTCTAAGGATGTTAAGATGTCACACGAGATTGCTGTAGGATGTGTTGAGGAAAGGAATAAGATGTCAGCAAAGTGTTGGAACAGAAACAACCTGCTTCATCCACCTCAATCACTCACCTCACCTTTGCTCTGTTCTTTCCTCTTTCGGAGAGCAGTGGCGGCCATGCGGTGCCTGGAAACAGCCTGGACCTGAGAGGCGATGGCGACGAGGGATGCTAAAGCACGAACATGTATACACAGTATTCGCATGCTCACGACAGTACAGAACGCTTGAAAGGCCCGCTCAGAAAACTGGTACTGGCGGTTTATGCTAAGACTGCCTTTACTCAGGTTTTATAGGAATGAAATCCCGACCTGACGCCTGCTTGTTACCTGTACTGATACGCCTGAATCTCTCTAAGGGATCCTTGTCGTGCCAGGCCAAAAAATACAGACCTCTCTCAGCTGTATATGTATAGGCCGGCTGTTCAGTTGACAAGCATTTCAGCAGGACATCGGGTCTTAATGCAAATGGTACTCAGCATGTGTGTGTCAGGAGGTTCTCGCGGATGCTCAATCAGGGACTGTCAATAATGTCAGTAATATGACAGGCCGAAGAGACACAAGTGTCGAGAAAAGCGAGTCCCTGGCCGAGAGACGATGCAGAGCGTTCATGGTTGGGAGTCATGTTCCAAGAGCTTGTTATGCATCCTGCGAGAATATATGCGTTTGTAGGGAGATGCTGTTTGACCTTTGCACTCATATTCCGGCTTCAGACTCGCTGTCTGGCAAGACCATGGGCGTACTCGAGACGGTGACGACGACTTCGAGCGTCCTTACGCGCTTCCTCGCCTTCATCTTCCTCAGAGTGATCCGTCAGTTATGGTCGTTATCGATTGCCTACTGAGCTGCCTGGATTCGCTAACGCTCCCTGAACACCAGCCGGAAGATATGGTGCATACGTTTATTGGCCTGCGATGGTCTATCTGGCGACGCTGTCTATCGTTCATTATAAGCTGTCGTCGAGATCCGTTCAGACACCCCATATCGCTGCTGGTAGCAGCAGGAATGGCGCAGTGAAGCCCAGTGAGGCTGTAGTAAAGCATAAGGGAAGCAATAAACATCAGAAGAAGCCCTCGTATGCAGAAGTAGCGAAACATGGAACTCCTGCAGATCCTCGGAAAGAAGAAAGGGCAGTCACTTCCACCAAAGCGACAGCTCCATCACCATCGCACGAAGCGCAAGATATGCCTAACTTCAAGAACAGTTTACCGGGAAGACCGTCACCTACCAAGTTACTGTCCGGAGCGCCATCAAATTCCCGAAGTTTCAACTACGTATCCCTCCTCATCAATCTGGCGCTCATAGCGATGTGTGCCGACTTCCAATTTACTCCTCTGCTAGGCCTCAATGTGGCCGATACGACTTTCGTGCGGGTCGGCGCTGTGACCGATACTTCCGTGAAGCTCGTAGCTAGATTACCACCGTCTCTGTGGGAACAAAGAAAGAAGCCCGTCATGTTAGATAACATCCTGGCGCCCGTGGACACCGAAGTTTTACCCTCTTTCGGAAAGAAGGATCCGCAAGCAGAGGAGACTGCAGTGACATCAGCCGCCAGGATAGTATATAGACCTACAAAAGTACATGGCGCATGGCAATATGGGGGTCTGCTATCTCCCGGCGAAGAAAGTGATTATGTGGGAACAATCAAGCTAGAAGGCCTACTTCCCCTTACCGAATACGAGTATGCCCTAGTGCTACCTGAACATCTAGAAGACAAGCGTCTGCAGCCGAGCATACACCACCCGAGTTTCTTCAAGACCTGGCCCGATCCTAGATTGTCTCGCCGACAGACTCACTTCACATTCGCCGCCTCTAGGTGCGATTGTTTGCTAGAAATACACGTTCTTTTCCAGTACTAACGGTGTTTTATAGCTGTATTAAACCCAACTGGCCCTACGTGCCCTTCCAAGATCACACGGCCATTCCGGGAGCCGCTGACCTGGCCGACAGAATAGCCCAGGACAAGCTGGAATTCTTAATGTTTATGGGCGATTTCATCTATTCAGACGTGCCTCACCCCGTAACCAGTCGTGCAGCCTATGCCAAGAAGTACAGGCAGGTGTTCGCTAGCAAGGATTACCGCCGAGTCTATGAGCGAACACCAACTCTGTATATTTACGACGACCACGAATTGTCCAACGACTACGCAGGGGAAGGTAACGACACAAATCCTGTGTGGCAGCTCTCAAGCCCGGCCTACGAATCCTACATTGGACAAGGCAACCCAGATTCGCCTAAGCATGGCGCACATTACTATTCATTCGACTATGGCGATGTCGCCTTCTTCGTATGGGACACGAGGCGGTATCGCACAAGGAATGAAGCAACAGACGACGAATCGAAGTCAATGCTGGGGCCGGAGCAAAAGGAAATCTTTTTGAACTGGCTCGCCCAAGTCAATCAAACTTCCACTTTCAAGTTTGTCGTGTCGAGCGTGCCTTTCATGACGCTTTGGGGTAAGTTTCGCCTCACCACAAGCATCATCGTAAAGCTGATATAGATATGCATTTGGCAGGCGGTCCAAATGGCCAATTAGACAGTGAGCCTACAACCTAAGACTTCCCTGCTCTATGTGACTAAATCATGATACACAGCTTGGGGAGGCTTTCAGACCGAAAGAACCGAGTATGTGCTACTTACTTCTGCACCCAGTACACGCTCACAGTACGTGCACACCTAGGTTAATGGACGTGATGCAATACGTTCCAAAGTAGGTCTCATCAGCGGCCCCAATCTCGAATCAGCGGCCCCGATTTCGATACTCGAGCTGATATACCGGTACTGTCCAAGTGTCATCGTTCTAAGTGGTGACAGACACGAATTCGCGGCATCTATTATCCGAGAGAGCGTCCTGGACTTTTCGATCAGTCCTCTAAACCAGTTCTACTTACCTGTGGGCTCTCCTGACGTCAGATTGTGATCTTATGCTAATGTTTTACTGGCTTCAGATCCGAACCTTGAGCCCTAAAACGGGGCTGGGTAGCACGGGAGAAGATCGTCTACTGAAATGTGAGCTGATCTCTTTTTGACTTAGAATACTCGTCATGCTAAGGATTCATCAGACATTCCTGACGGCTCTCGCAAATTCGCAACATTCACATGTGACACGCGCAATGCGAAGCAGCCAACTGTCAGCGTGAAGCTCTACGTGGACGGGGAAGAGGCCTGGAACCTAGACGTGGTGGGCCGCCCAGTGTCATTACCGGCTCCGGTCGCAGGTGTTGGCCGCAACATCGCATTGAGTCTTAGTGAACTCTTAGGCTTCGGGCGAGGGTGGTTCTAGTCCGACAAACAATTTCCTATAAAATTACGCATGCCAGCATGCAGAGTGCTAGTGCTTCGGACTCTTGTCTTCGCCAAGTAAGAGCAGCAGACTGGTTGCTAGTAGTGGCATACGGTACATCAACAGTTATCTACCAGATCACTAGAACTACGGCTTCGCAAAAAAGGAATTGAGCTTTTGCTGCCCTTTTCGCTTCTTCTTGATTTTCTTGGTGCCATCGACACCTTTCTTTCCTTCCTTTATTCTCTTCCCAGTTTGTTTGCTTTCCGTCGCTTTGCGTTTCGCATGCCATTCGGAGTGCATGTCTGCAATACGTTTCGTGGCTTCTGCTAGGGCTTCTCCATTTACTGTCGAGATGCTAATCACGGCTCCACAATCTCGACATCGATAGACTGGCCCAACTGGCTCAATCTCAGCAAAATCGTCGCTGGACGACGCCGATCCGGCCTCGCTATCATCTCCGTCAAGAGTCAGATCTACAATATCTTCACTAGCCTTCCTTTTGCCCAGTGCCTTTTCGGAGACTTGCGTTACTGGCGCCGGTGAATCGCGAGAGGCGCCTCCAAGGAAGCCAGCAATACCTTGCTGACCTCGCTCCGCTCGTTCAAGGCCGGAAAAAGAGAGTTGGAGATTCGTTATCTGACCCATGCCATTCTTCCTGTCGGCACCGTACTCTTTGATCAGGCGCTCCCCAAGCTTTAGGATGTAATCTATGCTCAAATTGCTTGTTACGGGGAAGTCGGTCTGGCGATGTCGACTCTGATACTTGTCGTCTCGTATGCCCAGTACGATCTTCTTGGGCTATCAGAAAATGATCGTCAGCTACGGACTTCCAATACCAGACCAGGCAGCATAAATCTCACCCAAACGCCAGGCGTAATTGATCTCGCTTCTTTCAGGCGCGCGTATAGATCAGTGGCAATGATTCGAAGCCAGTAAGACTGGACATTGAGGGAAGCTCAGACCAGTCTCATGTAGTATGTGCGGGAACTAACCACTTCTTCCCATTTCGTCAGGGACGGTTTGAAGTTCTTGGATGATAACATCGACTTGACGTCGGTCTTTGCCGCTACTTCTCCATGCTCGACACCTCGGAGGACGTTGTAGAGCCAAGTACCGTTATCGAACCCGAATTTGGCTTGAAAGTCGTGCAAGGGTACCGTCCACAAGTCTCCCACAGTTGCAGCATCATACTCTGCTGCAATCGAGGTTCCCAATTTTCCGCCGAGCGAGCGAATCTTGGTAAACTTGAGTGGTCTTAAAAAGCCAGGTATAGCATCGTTGCGTAGTATAGTCTGGGATAGATTCCAGTAAATAGGTACGAAATGTGTGAAGCGCACTTACTTGGGCGTTTGGCTTTCTGTAGGCACTACAGAGCTTTGCGAGAATCTTGAAACATCCATCAGCTGGCCGAATGGAGCTTGTATGGCGAGACCTTACCTTATTACGAGCTACACCAGCCGAACAAGTGTACCCAAGCTGCTGCAGTACGTCTGTTCGGCACTTCTGCATAAGCTCTGCCGCCAAAGCTAGGGAATAGTCATTCCAGGCATTGACTGGATCGCTAGGCACTTCGATCTGCGAAGAACTTGGTGGGTTAGGAGGCTCGACTTCGCTGTCTGCAGACTCTGCTGCTTTCTCCTTGGGCGCAAGGACCGGGATCACGTTGCCCAGCGTGTCCCAGACTACTAAAGGAGGGTCTGGCAGAGGTGTATCCAGACCGAGAGGTGAGCCTTCAGGTACACTTGCTAGATGTGGATTCCTTTCGGTGATGAGATCGCGAACGGGTTGGGTGAAATCCAGATATGCTTCGTCGATCGAGGCCTTCTCTGCGTACATAACTTTTCAGCCATTTGTTCCGACGGATATAACGGGTCACCATTTACCGATTGTTGGGCAGGACTCGGAGAATACCTTCAGAATCTTTAGCGACTCTCGTCTGAACGGCTCCAGCGATACTTTGTGAGTTTCCGGCTTTGCATCAGGCCAGTATCCTGCTTCGTCTTCTCCTTCCTTGTAGGTTGCAACACTAGTGAGAACATCAGCATAGCTCGCAGTTCGGTTATGAATCCTTACTGCACGGCCACCAAGGTTGGGCACTTTCGCATGGCCTACCAGCTCTCGTTCAGAATGGCTTTGGTCTCCTTAATTGAAAGCTCTTACCTCTGTATAGGACATATGACGCGTGATACCAAAAGCTCTAGCAGGGTAGTTGATGGCTTTGGACATCCATTTCGTTAGCGGTACGTGAAAATCAAACTGTAGAAAGCGTACCGATGAGTCCTTCCCATTGTCGACATGCTACGGGCGTGTCTGGAGGTATGTTAAGACGGACCATCTGGTGTTCCAGGGAATATTAGTCGGCCTTCACTGCCCTAAGATGTCTCTGCCCACTTCGAATTGAGCATATGCAGCGTCCTGGAAGCTACTTGTCAGTATATACACGCTTGCCGGACTGAGTGGACCTGACGATATCGCAATGAGCAATCTACGCCGGACGAGTAGCGTCAGCACTGGCTTTTCTTTTCTTTGTGGGCCAGCCTACACATCGCAAAGGATTACTGGAAGATCTGAATCAGCTTCAGAGCTCCATCTCGTCGAGATACGACCTACTTGGGCGCCAGACTCTGCTTGCTCAAAAGATGTCTGTACGTGACTACACCCGGATCCTTGTCTGGACGCAGAGAGGACGACATGCTTGCAGTAGCATTCGGCGCTTGTTCTACGCGTAGCGAAGCATTCTCGCAACGATGGCGGTATTAGCTATATCGATGTCCGGCTAAGAATGCGCCATGGTCGGTTGTGAGTATTGTTTCTAATTGAGATTGCTATAGCTGTAGCTGTTACATTCGCTCGTATGATCTCATACAACAACAATGCTAGGTACAATACAGTCCGATGCGATAATGACGATGAGGATGCGAACGAAACTGCCACTGCACTTATGGATTTGGCTACACTCTTCTCCATGTCTTGCGCCTCTTCAGACTTGATATCAGGATGAGTGCTACTAGTCCGCCAGCAGCTATCACAAGAAACGTAAACTCGAAGCATATCCGGCCTTTACACGTCGAAGTAGCTTGGGATTGGGCGAAGTGATCCGAGACTTGACCGTAGCTAGTACATGACATCAGCAAACTATGGAAAGGCGAAGGAAACTGTACTAACAGCATGCCGAAAAAGATCGGACCGACTGCAGCGACTATGGTGACCGAAGCGTTTTAGCGTGAAAATTCATGGAGGTCTGACAAATAAAGCTCACAGCTCCAGATCAAGCCAAAATTGCGCCCAAAGTCTTGTTCGCCCCAAATCTTCGAGACCAGAGACGGTCCTACCACGTTGATCAGGCCGTAGCTAAGCCCAGCACAGCTCGATAGCACCCATAACGAGTCCAGCGAATTGAGGAAGAAAGCCGAGAAAAGACTTGCGAAAATGAGAAGACCCGCAGAGAGCTGAAGGTAGGTGAGACGCGGAGTCGTAAACCGCCTCTTGGATGATGCAGCATCCACCGAGATCTTAGCATAACGGGTCGGGCAGGTGTAATCGCTGATGGCTCCAAATACGAGACGAGTGACTGTATTGACCACACTGAATATCTGAATCTGGCGCTTTCGAGCTTCAAGGGTGGCGTTGTCAGGCCACAACTTGGATTGGATAGGTACCAGAGCCTCTGCGATGGATCCCAGATTCTGTGAGATGACTTCGGAAGGTCCACTGTCATGAAGCATCAGCTCCAATTGACTGAGCCGGAGCAGAGCACGTACTTTAGCAAGAGCACGAGAGCTAGGAAAATCCAGACGTAGTATTGCTTAAGGAAAGTCTGGACGTCGGTGTGAGGCTGTAGAAGCATCGAAGATGCGAGGAGGGGCTCTTCTTCAGTAGGTGTTGGCGGTAGAGACTCGGCATCATCATCTTCAAGGTCGATTTCCTTGATATCCTGCAGATTGGGAACAAGTGGTACTAAGGCGATCGCCGAGAGCAGGTTGACCAAGCCTAATAATCCAGCAAAGAACGCAAAGAGCCGCACCGCATCGATTTCTCCGACATCTGGTCCAGCCTTATTCGTAAACAGGGCGCTACCGATAGCTGACAGCAGTACTGGACTCGAGCCAAAGAGGGCAGATGGTATACCAATCGCAAGACCAGGATGGAGAGGAAAAGACTTGGCTGACGCCGTCAGGGCTGCCAGGTAGCTCCCGACGGTGCCCGATCCGATCGCGAAGAAGCCAGCGACAAAGACAAAGTAGCTGGGCTGGCTGGTTCTTGATAGGACGATGGCCATGAAGGAGTAACCAGCAGAGAACAGGATCGCAGCGGAGAAGGATGAGAGGCGGCTAGAGTAGTCTGCGATACTGCCATAAAATAAGGCTGAGAAATACTGCCCAACGATAGCGCCGAGGAGCACACTGAATCACCCAACAAATGGTCAGTCATCAGAGTTTGGGGATGTCCAGAAACCAGGCAGGTGCAGGGCAGGTCTCTTGCGGACACCGGCTACTCAGCTCACAGATTGGTCTGCGACATGTTCAAGCTGAGTCTGCGCGCGATGACTGGGCCATAGATAGGGAACGTAAGGTATGCGCCGCAGGTCAGGCAGCTGCAGGGATCCGACGACATCGACCGCTCAGTACTTCCCGGCCATCCTCGAAAGACCTCGCCAATAAGACCCACTTGAGCGCAATGCAGGCGCAAAGAACCGCCCTTCTGCCTGCCATGATGCTCGATGTGCAAGAATCACAGTGTCGCCAGGGCTCCCCAGCAGAAAGAACCAAGACTTCACGGGGTTTCGGATTGATGACAAGGCTGATCTCGCACATCTAGAAAATCCCGCCAGGCGTCGCTACGAGAAGCTAACGAGTTCCCTACATGCTACAAGCTTGCTGGCATTCCGGCCTCCTGATTTTCACAAAATGATCATTCGCTTGTTCAGGATCCCTATGTCGTGACCGCCCTTTTGCTGCCGGCTGCGGGCAGGCTGACTTTTTAGCAGTCTTGGCGCTCTTCCGGACTCGCTGAGCCTTGCATCAAGTGGCCGTCGCTCTCTCCAGATAGGGCTGCTTTAGCTCCAGCCAGATCGCAGAATCAGTTACCTTAACCTCAATCAAGTCCACCGGAATCCGCATTATGCACTTCTCATACACTCATCTCACACTCATCGCTAGCGCTGGCGCTCTCATGATGGTGTCCGCCTCTCCTAATCGCCTTTCAGGAGCCCACGGCTTGGTTGCACGAGCACCTGAACCGCTTGCGTCTCACAAGCATCTGCTCAAGCTAGCTCGTGCTGGTACTCAGCAAGCTGGACAGCCTACCGACCTATTCTCTTTTCAGACTGGCAAGAACAGCGAGTGAGCCGGAAAGAGGATCAAGACCGCTAGCGATGGCTGATAATGTTCTGGAAACCTTCAGAGACTTTTCTTGTTGGACACTGACGCAGATAAACTCCAATCTGCTGAGCGGCGACAGTACAATGAATCTCTACCCAGATGAATACGACAGCTGCCAGATGCAGTTCATGGAAGACCTAACAACGTCTGTCAATAATCCCGCTCGCAACTGGTTTACGGGACATGACGATGGTTACTGTAAGCTCTGCTCCGCTTCCATGAGCAGCGATCAGTGCTGATGGATAACTTGTAGACGCTGGTATCGTGAGCTGCAAAGAGAAAGGAGGCTTAAGTGGTACAGCTAGCTTGAATATGATCCCAGAGCTGATGTCCAAGTCATCGCCAGAGTAAGACAGTTGGCGGTACTTGCTACGTACGCCGCCCGAAACATACAGCACTCGTGATCTCATTGGCTAACCGTCGTGATACAGATCATCAAGGACAATGCCGGCAGCAACTGCCCTGCAAAAACCGACTGTGACTTCTGCAACACAAGCAACCCTCCTGAAGTGGAGATCCGCTGCTCCTGGTAGTCGATGTTGCGGCCTCCGTTGGAGTTGGAAGCCCTATGATCTTCTCGTACCGTCCAGTGTCTACCAGCACGATATTCTCTTATTTAGCCTCTTAGATACCCTGTCCTAAACCCAGAATGTCTCTGTATAATGCTCCTCATGATCTGCACGTCATAACATTTCTTACATGTATGTAAAAGAACAATATATGCTACATATCCTCTGTACTAAATACTCTCGCTGCGGCTTCTTGAACCTTGCGTTTGTTGCCAGCCTGCATGAGCTCCCTCTCAAATCCAGTAGATCGGTCCACGCCGTCCCATCTGCGAACGGCAATAATGCAGGTGTCAGATAGTGCTGTAAAGCTCACTCTGTCATTACAGACTGACCTGTAGCCAGGAGGTATGCCAAAGCGATTCGGTGCAGGCATCGGGCCAGAATATTTGGGTTTCTGCGGCCCTTTGCTTTTCTTCTTGGTAGACGTGTTCTCCAAGAAACGTGCGGCAGGGTCGTTCCACCGTTGCACCTCTTTCATTTCTTGGTTCATCTCTAAATCATCGGCATACCGAGCAACCGGTCTGTTTGCCATTTCCTCCAATTCTCGCTGTCGTTTCTCGCGATCTTCTCGTTGTACGAGTCCTTTGCCCCACTCCATCTTTTGCATCTCCTTCTCCATCTCTATACGTTTCTGCCGTGCTCGCTCTGCCTTCTCTGCTTTTGTGTCTATCCGCTTGCCAGACTTGTCACGGTACACGGTTTCTTCCTCTTCCTGATAGTCTGCCGCAGCTTTTGCACGCTCTGCTTGTTCTCTCTCTGCTTTGGCAGCTGCTTTCCTCCGTTTACTCTCTTCCCTCAGCTCTGCAGCTGTTTGTAGACCCCCTTGCAGCTTTTTTGGCGCGTACGCTGAGGACATAGAAGCAGTCGGCGCTTCCTGTACTATCTCTCCCACTACCTGCGGCGCTTCATCTGCAGGAATGTCGGAAGCAGCCGTCCTGGCAGGAGCAGATGTGGAAGCTACAGGTTTGAAGGCGGCAGAAGTACGATGTTCTACCACGGGAGTCATCTCGTCGTCGTCTTGCAATGCAGATGTGCCCCATCCAAAGTCAGTATCGTCTACGACCAGCGAGGTAGAGGGAGCAGCATCATGATGGCCATGTTTCGCCTTTTTGCGCTTCTTGCCGTGGTAGGTGTCATAGATATCCTGCTTGCTGGTGCTCAGGTATTTCGCCAACGATGGATCCAGCGTGTTCATGGTGGATGCGATTCGGACGTAAGGTCAAGAAGCAAGCGACATCCCTTGAAAAGCTGCGAACTCCATCAACGAAAAGCAGCCTCAAAGAGACACAGCGAACAATGCGATACATTGCTGGGACGATGGCATCAGCCGTCTTGATGGCCGTCGCTGCTGCGCCCAGTCCGGAAACCGTCAAAGACGGCCGACTTCAGGCCATTTCAAGCGCTGGAATCGCAGAAGCTGGCATCGAGTGAGGCTGATTCTACGCGATACTTGGTCGCTCTACTGCATACTGACTTGGACGCGGTATTCCCTCAGCTTTCCCGCGTCTTTCGAGGCCCCAAGGACCCTTTCCTTGACATCCACTTCCACACTCAAGCTCAGCTTCACTACTGCTTCAGGAGACTCGCAAGATATCGGATATGCTGCCCTGATCCTAAGCACGCTCTCTCCCCGTTCCCTCCCTTTAGCTCTGCAATCACCATCCAACACCTCGGCCAGCAACCTATTCAGACGAGCAAACTCGCAGGTCGGGTCTGTCAGCGTGTATCTCACTCCTAAGAAGGGCGGAAAGTATAGATGGGAATGGGACCTGGCAACGACATCCCGGGAAGACATCCTAGCTCTAGCCCGACTTAGCGAAGGGCACCTAAAAGCACAGGTCTATCTAGTGTCTTCCAAGCAATCAGCCGAGCCGCTCCTTCTGGATGTCGGTCACGTCGCTTTCAGGGACGACAGCTACTACAAGACGCCAAAAGCGGTCAAATGGCCGAGAGAATGGGAGATGGAGAGATACTCTGTTCGACCAGAGCTAGGTTGGACGTTCCAAGAGCCAAGGAAGCCTGTGCATTCCGTCAAAGCACTTTTCGGCCTCGGTGCAGTGCTTGCTCCCTGGACTGTCCTGCTCGGCCTGGTATGTCACGTTCGCAAGCCTACCGGCTGGCACAGATCAGCTGACAGTTGACTCGCGGTTCTCTGAGCTCCCCTATGTCCTTCCCTCGCTTACATTCGCTCCGTCAGCCTCCACATATGCCTTCCTGGGCTCTCTACTTATCCTGGAATCGTCCACAGTAGCGTACTGGGTAGGAATAATCACAGTGTGGAGGTTTATGCCGTTCGTGGGTATCGGTGCGCTACTATCGCTGCTGACTGGCCAGAGAGCGCTGGGAGAGACAATGAAGCTGAGGTTACAACTGCAAGGCGGCGAGAAGGTTGTGATTATGGGATAGCTGGCCTCTCACAGTAGATCTGAAAGCAGTCAGAAGCAATAAGTAAGCTTTAGACACTGAATGCGAACGGGTTCTGCGTTTCTTGCACGTGACCCAGAGTTACCTGGTCTCTTTGATGATTTCTTCGAATCTTCTGCACCTTTCTTTTGCTCAAAGCGTTCATCAAACGACTGCGATGTCTACGCTGAGTGTGCGCCCGCTGCGAGTGGGCTTCATTCATCCGGATCTCGGGATAGGCGAGAGGAGCCAAAATATCGTACGGTCTTGGGCTTTCAAGGCTGATTCTTTGCACGCAGGAGGTGCTGAGCGTCTGGTCGTCGACGCTGCTGCTGGCTTGCGAGATCTCGGGCATTCCGTCGCCATCTACACCTCGCACTGGGACAAAGACCGCTGCTTCGCTGAGACGGCTGACGGATCCATACCTGTCCAAGTCCTGGGAAATACGCTCTTCCCAGTCAGTTGGAAGGGCAAGTTTCACATCGTCCTCGCCATCCTCCGACAGCTTCACCTCAGCTTCAGCCTGTTCTGGATGACCTACTTTGCCAATGATTGGGATCCTCCGGATATCTACATCGTCGATCAGCTCTCTACATGCATCCCTATCCTCAGATGGCTTCTCCGAACAAGAGTCGTCTTCTACTGCCATTTCCCAGACCTCCTTCTCAGTCCAGGAAGAGCTGGCTTTCAGGACGGCACAAAAGCTTCGCGGAAGAGCTTCTTGAGAGCGCTGTATAGAATGCCAATAGACGCTTTGGAAGAAGCAACGACGTGTAAGCTTGGAACCACTAGGTAAGAGCTAAGCTAACATCGTTTACAGCACAAGCCGATCGCATACTCGTAAACTCGCACTTTACCGCCCGCATATTTCAGGAGACGTTCCCTCAAGTACACAGACAGCTGCAGATTGTATATCCAGGTGTCCATACCGATACTCTCGCCTCCGAAGAAGAACCCGACAATTCAGCTGTCAACGAGCTTGTTGGGTAAGTAAGACTTGCACTATCTTGACTTCATTGCTTACACGATGCATTAGCTCGCATCCCTTCCTCCTCTCGATCAACCGCTTCGAGCCAAAGAAGAATGCTGCACTGGCGTTGAAAGCCTTCGCAGCCGCTCTCAAATCTGGCGAGGTACCGAAAGACCTGCGACTCATCCTGGCTGGAGGCTTCGATACCCGTGTCGCCTCTTGCGTGTCCACCTTGCAAACGCTGGAACGCACTGCGGATCGCTTAGGACTCACTCATTCGACAGCGGCCCGCGATGCTCAAGTTCTCTTCGTTACCAATCTCAGCGAGAAGCAGAAGTCTAGCTTGCTGCGAAGCAAGCAAACGAAAGCACTCTTATATACACCATCGTTTGAGCATCTAGGCATTGGGCCCTTGGAAGCTATGGCATGCGGGCTACCGGTGTTGGCTGTCAACAATGGCGGTCCTCAAGAAACGGTTGTTGATGGCGAGACAGGCTACCTCCGTGCATCAGACAAGAATGAATGGAGTAGTGCGATGATCAAGCTCTTGTCTCTTACGTCAGAAGAACGCGAAAGGATGGGCGAGGCAGGCAGACAGCGGGTCCGAGACTACTTTGATGTCAAAGTCATGAGCCAAGGCTTCGAGAAAGCAGTCAAGGATGTTATCAACGAGAGTGATAGCGGGAAACTGCCCGACATATGGCAGGAGAACGCGCTCTACAAGCTTATGCTCGGCGGCTTGATGCTCTTCCTCTGCATAGTCTGTATAGGAGCATTGATGTACACTAGTACGGGCGAAGGCTACTCTTCCATCAGAAACCTAAAGAAGACGCAATGACAACCGATAGCTGCCCTTCTTGACTTCTGCCCATCATTATGGCAGACGACTTTGACGACTTGTTTGCGCGCACGTCGCCTTCGCGCAGCACAGCGTATCCCTCCTTCGGCACTTCGCCCTCAGCCTCAGCTGCGACTTCGCCGACTTTGACATCTCGGACCGGACCATCAGCAGGAGCTGGCGCTGCGTCGTTTGGCGCATTTGGGGAAGATGACTTTGGCGTATCGAGCAATCCGTTCGCAGACATGCAGAGCAGCACAATCTACCATGCTCATCAGCAGGACGAAGCGGCTGCTGCTGTGTCAAGTCCTCCGAGGTCCATTGAACGTACAGAGTCGCAGCAAGGGCAGCCAGAACGGCCAGAAAGTGTCGAAATAGCAGCAAACGATAATATTCAAGAAGATCAACAGCCTGCGAGCGAGATCCATCAGGAATCAGACAGCCCTTTCATAGAGGATCCAGGCGCAGGCACAATAGCTTCGACTTCGAGCCATGTCCAAGCTGAGCCATCAGATCTCTTTGGATCGACCGACATCGAAGGCTTGCACGGATTCGCAGATCCATTCCCTACTTCACCGGCGAAGCCTGCTTTGCGAGTGGATGATTTGGAAGACGATCCCGGCTTTAGGGATCCGCCAGACTCTTCATCAAGCGAAGCATTCAGTAGTAGAAGAACGAGCGTGTCTGCTACAGATTCCCAACCTGGGTCGCGAAACGGATACGAAGGCAATGATGCTGCGAGCGTGCGCACAGTAGGGCTGGATAGCGATGTCGCAAGCCTACGCAGCACGAATGTAAGGGAAGATCACTATTCGCATTGTCACGGACACTAATGTCAAGCGTCCTCTACAGACCTTGATTCATCCAGAACACGTGCCGGCCTTAGCACCTCTGTCTCACGATGCTTCAGGCCGTCCAAGCTTCATAGTGACGGTTGGCGACCCCACGAAAGTAGGCTCAGCCATTGATCCCATCAACTCGCATACAGTCTATACCATTCGAACGCGAACAAGCTCAACCAACTTTCGCAAGAACGATTTCAGCGTACTGAGACGATATCGAGACTTTCTTTGGCTCAACGAACGACTTCAAGAGAACAATCCAGGAGTCATTGTGCCACCACCGCCGGAGAAGGCTGCGATAGGTATTCTCGGTGAAGCCGCTATGCTCGAAGAGTACTGATGTGTGCATACACCAGGCCGTTTCTCCCAAAACTTTGTTGAAGCAAGGCGTCTTGCCCTTCAACATTGTCTACAAGCAATACTCAAACATCCTTTGCTATATACTGACCCAGACCTCCGCACCTTCCTCGAAAGCGATACCTTCCATATCGACGTAAGCATATCGTGTATGTCCTAGCTTACAGATACTTATGCTGACTGTTTATACGCAGGTCAAACAGCGAGCAGTGCAAGCTTCGCTCAATTCGCCTGCAGATCCCAAGCCTGGCTTCTTTTCCTCCCTCACATCTCCCCGATTCGCCGAGTTCGACGACTTCTTCGAGACTCGCCGAGGCACCTTTGATGCACTGGAAGCATCCCTCAAGACTCTCATTACAGTCTTGAACAATCTTGGAAAGACGCGCTTAGCCCTTATACAAGCCAGTGCCGAGCTACACTCCGCTTATGTTGCTCTAGCAAGCTGCGAAGTGTCGGCTGAAGTGAAGGAAGCGGTCACTTTGCTCGCGACCTGCGAAGAAAGGCGCAAAGCGATCTTGGAGGTCCAGATGAGGGAGGAAGAGCATCTTTTGCTGGCGACGGCGGAGAATTGGGCGCGTCTCATAGCTAGCGTACGAGCAGCATTTGCGAGTCGGATCAAGGCGTACCAAACGCACCAACGGCATGAGAATTCGTTGCGGCATGCTCGAACTACGCTTGAAAAGGCCAAGAGATCGTCCAAGAGTCAACCCGAGCTCATCACTTCTCTACTTTACGAAGCGAACGAAGTCGAACGTAAAGTGATATCTAGTAAACGAGACTTTGATGAAATCAGTAAGCTGCTCAAAACGGAACTCGTGCGCTTCGACGAGGAGAAGATCGAGAGTTTCAAGACTGCGATCGAGACGTATTCGAAAGGCTTGGTCGAAAGACAACGAACCATCGTCAATGGGTGGAAGGAATACTTGAGCCAGCTTGATAGGATAACTGGGCAGAACCAGCCGCAACCGCAGCAGAACCAAGGAACGAATGGACAGGCGGCAGCATCCGCCCAGGATGCGTAGTAGTCATGAATGCTAGATTAATATGCTACAAGAGCTTTCCTACTTTACAGCAAACAGGTCGGAGCTTATGACATGCCTATCGAGGCCTAGCTAGCAGTACATACGTAATGCTGTCATGTACAAATACGAAGTATAACAGATAGTCATGTTAGTCGTAGCTAAGTACCCTGCTGAAAAAGAAGCTGGGCATGGCGTTGTTGTGCGCCAGTTTGACGGGAATAGGCGACTCTTCCTCTGTCCTGTGGTTCCTCGCTACAAGACTAAGCATTTCCAGCTTGTTCATCCTTCCTCGAGACGTTGACTTGAGTCTGCACGTCATCTTGAAGGAATACTTGATCTCTTCAGGCGAGGTTATGCGAGGATCCTCCAGAGATGTGAGTTGTACGATTGTCCCTCCACTCACAGTGCCGGCTGATCCGGTAGCTGAATCAGCGGCTTGGCTCGCTTCGATCTGCCTTAGGCGCCATCTTCCGACAGTATAGCCAGCCTGTGGTCTGGAAGAAGGGTGGGAGGAAGAGAGGAGTGTTGGGACGACCATCTTTGGCGGGTCATGCGAGAGTAACGAGACCACGTAGCCAGAGGGCAGGAAGCAAAGATACCTATAGTATTCGACGTAATGCGTGGGCGTGTAGATCGATCCTTCCTGGGCTCCTCTTCGAAGATATGTGATTTGGGAGATATATACGCCGTCTGTCCGTATGCGCGGCTGCTCGATCCACATCAAGCGGTAGTCGTTCCCGTACAGCTTGCTCGCCAGAGCTTCTGTCGGCGAAACCGATGTTTCAGAAGCGGGAATCTCTAGCTGAAGAGGAGGTTTGTAGATGTTTAGACACGCCGTCTTCCACAGCGCGACTGAGGATAGGGTCAATATGCGTGCTTTGCGGGATACTAGCCCAAAGCCGCGTTCCAAAGAAGAGATGTCGGGGTACTGAGCGTTCGGAGAGGGACGTATGACGATGGACAAGATGTGTAGGAGTATCTCATCTGGAAGTCTGGCGATTGGGATGCCTCTCAACGTGGACTTCTGTATGAAATGGAGAGGCACCTCGGCGGAGTTGTCGATCTTAGTAGAAGCGGCTTCCTGATGAGACCGTGTAAGCGGATCGTATGGACTGGCTCTGAACATGGTAGTGAGCTTGCTGATGTAGGCCTTAGTGAGCATGCGACTTTTGAGCTGCTTCTGGCGCTCGTAGTCCGGCTCGAGCTGGAGAGTCCGCTGATATTCGAAGGCCAGGACGTCGTCTACAGAATCACTGCTCACATCGGCAGTGCTTGCTGCTGCCTGAGTCTGCAGCCGATGGTAGAGCTTGTCTACTTTGTCGTCCATCCGGAAGGCTGTCCTATAGCTTGAAAGGCTGTCGTTCAGACGTCCCTCGCGCTCAGCCTGGACAGCTAGGCCATAAATTTCGACTGCAGATTGCGGCTGCTGCTGCTGCTTTTTGGTCGTTGGGGATATCGCTGACGCTGGCGGCGCTCTGCTGAGGATTTGGGCCTTTGCCGACTGCGCTGGATTGGCTGATATCGCTGATGCTGATGATGGATCATGGATGTTGCTGCTGCCAGCTGTCGCCGCGCTGCTTTGCTGCTCGAGCTCGCGCTTCCACGCCAGGCTGCGCCAACGACGAAGACGGCGGCCGATTTAGCTGGCTGTCCTCGCAGGTATACGCTGAGTGCCAGCACTCACCGGAACTCTTCAAGCTCGCTGGCCATGTCGAGAATCTGCAAATTGTCGGAATATCGACAAGCTCCTCGTCAACCTTTCCGTCTCTTTGCTTTCGACAACTTCGAGCAAGTTTAATAGGTTCTCCGGATGTCGAGCAGCTGGAATGAAGCCCGCGCTGCTGACGGCAGGCCCTACTGGCACAACGCTGCGACCCAGCAGTCAGTATGGGAGGTGCGCCGGCTCTTTAGCTCGCGACAACGAGCACGACGAACGCCAGCCAAAACTGATACACGGACTATCTAGAAACCTGATGAGCTCAAGTCAAACCAGGAGCTCGCGCTGACCCAGCTAGGCTGGAAAGCCTACGAAAGCAGTGGAAAGCCTTACTATGTCCACACTGAATCGAAGCAGACCGTATGGGCTTTACCTCCTGACATACAAGCCAAAGTAGACGCAGAAGCTACAGAACTGGCGAAAACTAGGACCCCTCTCGCTCCTGCTCAGCCTGGAACTCCAGCAGGTGCCGCAAGCCCTGTCGCAGGCAAATCTACCTCGACTATGAATTCAAACTCGTTACCAGCTCGCCCAGGCTCAGCTGCTCCAGCCGGCACAAACAATGAAGCCAATATGCAGCTGGCAGCACCAGGCCAGTTTGCTGCAGGAGCAGCGCAAGCACAAGCAATAGCTGCTCATACGCAGCCTGCTCACGAAGTCATCGACTATGCGTCCATGTCGAGAGAAGAAGCCGAAAGAGCTTTCCACGACATGCTAAGAAAGCATAATGTCAATCCAAGCTGGACATGGGAGCAAGTGCTGCGCGATACTGTCACCGAGCCAGCATACCGCGCTTTGCGTACTCTAGGAGAACGTAAAACGGCATTCGAACAGTACTGCCAAGATATTCGCAGGAGAGAGCGGGAGAATAAAGAGCGTTCTATGGAGAGGAACAGGCCTGCATGGAGGACCGCTTTAGGCAGACTGTCAGAGGGCGATTATGGCATGAAGTCGTGGTGGAGCTGGGAAAGAGCCAGCAGAGAGATTAGAACCCAAATGCCGGATGTATGGAGCATGTCTCGCTCAGACGAGGAACGAGAGGCTCTATGGAGAGAGTACATGGGGGAGCTGTCCCGAAAGGAAGAAGCTAGAGCCAAGGAGCTTCGCGCCAATAATCTCGATAAACTGACTAGCGTGCTCAAGTCCCTCGAATTGGATTACAACACTACTAGATTTACCGAAGCAGAACATGCTCTGCGAAACAGTAAAGAGTGGAGGGAGGATACGGAGCTGCAAGCTGTAGAGCCTATGGATTTCTTGATTCTCTTCGAGGAAACGGTCAAGAAAGCAGAGCAGGATGCTCATTCCGCTCGAGCGAAACAGCGGACACAACGACAGCGAGAAATACGCAAGAATCGCGAGGCGTACATTGCGTACATGCAGGAATTGAAACAGCAGGGCAAGATCAAGGCTGGCACGAAATGGAAGGAGATCTATCCTGTCGTGCAGAACGACGAAAGATTCACGAACATGCTCTCGAATCCTGGATCCACGCCGATAGAGCTCTTCTGGGATGTTGTGGATGAGATGGACCAGAAGATCGAAGAGGATACAAGAGTTGTCGAAAATATCCTCAGCGAAAAGGCTTTCGCTGTCGCTGCAGGAACCTCATTCGAGCAATTCGATGAGCAGGTCAGGGATGATGCAAGGGTCTCCAACGGAAAGATCGACGAAGAAGCTCGAAAACTGGTTCATAAAGCGATTCTAGACAGAATAGCCTTCCGGGCCAGAGAAGAGAAGCGACGAGCCGAGAGAAAGCTGCGACACCAAGCTGAAGACTTTAGATATGCTCTCCGCAAGCTGGAGCCTCCCTTGGAACTGTCTTTATCGTATGAAGACGCCCTGCCTAAATTCAGGGACTTGCCCGAGTTTATCGACCTGACCGATGAAGAGACTCGAAAGTCGTCGTATGACAAGTTCATCAAGCGACAGCAAGAACGTTTGGAAGAGAAGGCCAACGAAAGGAACGGGAATGTGTCCGACACAGAAAGTCATACTAGCCGGCCCGCTGCAAGAGGTCCCTCTAGAGCTCTGTCAGCCGCTGCAGCGGCAGCTGTCAAAGACATAGAGAAGGACGACCGATCGTCTAGGAGAGATGCTAGTATGGCCGGTTCACCGCTCCGGTCTTCTGCTAGGGATAAGCCTCCTACCTCTCCTCGCAGCAGCAGAAGAAGAGCTACAAGCAGAGACTACGATGATAGAGGGGACTTTAGCGATAGACGCAAGGACTATGACCGTGAGGGTGGCAGAGACAGGCCTCGAGAGCGAGAGCGAGACAGGGAAGGAGCAGGAAGGAGTGATCGTGATGCGGAACGCAGTAGAGACAAGGCCTACGATTCTGAAGACGAAAGGAGGAGAAGCAGCAAAAGTAGTCGCCGAGATGGGGGAGACTATGCTGATAGGGAGGACGATAGGCGCCGAGAGAGGTCTTCGAGGCGTGATAAGGAGAGAGACAGAGATGGCGCCGACAGAGATCGCGACTACAGAAATGGAGATGAGCCTCGAATCTCGTCTTCCAGGAAGCGAGATGAGAACGGCAAGGAGGAGCTCAGGGAGTCCAAGGTAACTTTCTGAGCATACTTGCGAGGATTGCGCTGATTCCTTCCACTGCAGCGAGCGCGTATCAACGGCAATGGCGATGACGATGCAGACAAGGAAGAGGGCGAGATCTAGGCTGTTGTCAACAGGCTGTCGTTCGCAAGTGCCGGAAAACCCAGCTCTGTCTTTGGGAAAGACGCGCTTGTACAGCATACTGAGACTAAGGTGGACTTGAGCTACAAATCGGAGCAACTGGTGGAATTCAGATAGAGAGCCCGCTCTTCCTCTCGTTGCACATTGTTCCTTCAGCACAGAAACCCTCGCTAGAGCACCACAACAACCAGAACTGCAATCTCTATACAAACTTACTACAGTGAACAGTACTGGTAACAACTACATCGCGGCATCTCGTTCGAATCTTTCTCTTGCTCCGATCTTATCCTTCAAACTCTCACAGATACTGTATTCACACAGCCGATACTCAAGTCTCTCGAAGACTTGACATTGGTCGCGTTGTGTGGTGATCGTCACCGCCTATCGCTGGCAAACGCGATATAGAGTTACGATGACTCATGCGAGGCGACGACGTAGTGTTTCGAGCTTTGCTGACTGCTTCCAGCTCCTCTACCCGTCTGAGTAGTGCCTGAATAGTTGATTGGCTGTGAGAGGCTGCGTTCGCATCGTTTTGCCCTGCTCCAGCATTGCTCGCGATCTTTCCGCCTTCTAACCTCGCGATCTTCTTCTCAAGCAGCTGCAACTCGGCCGTGACATTCTGTTCGAATAGTTCTGTCCTCTTCATCATTGTTTCTTCCCATTCTACTCGCTTGTTTCGGGCATCTTCGATCTCTCTGCCGATATTGGCAGCTGCGTTATCGAGCATGTGATCGATGTGAGCTTGTATGGCTCTGGAATCTGGAAGACTATCATAGAGAGCTTCCATGTCCTGCATGAAGACAGCCTTCGTAGGCCTCGACAGAGCATGGGGAACAGGTCCGCCTCCTAAGATTGGGCCGGTAGCCGGAGTAGCTAGACCAGGTCCCTGTAGATGAGCCAAAGGAAGTGGAGGGATATGGTGTGTGGGTCTGTGGTGCGTCACAAATCCAGCCGATGGCGGAATGAAAGCAGGACCTGGACGGCCTTCGAGGAACTGCGGATGATGCGCAGGATGCTGCTGATGATGAGGCAGCAGAGGAGTAGCAGTAGACTTTAAGTAGTGGTGGTAGGTGTGTTGCGAAGGAGGAGCAGCGAAACTGGCCCGTCGCGGCGTATTTGGTCCGACGTTAGATGTGCGAGCTTGACTGAAGGTTTTTGCAATAGTCGGTGATGGCTGAGGTTGATGGTAAGACTGATTCGCGGGTGCTGTACGGAGATTGTTGCTATTGGAGATAGTATTCTGAGAGGCAGAAGTGGCGATGGACAGATTTCTAGCTTTGTCTTGTGCTAGCTGACCCCTTCTGTGGGCCAATGTGGAAGAAGACGACTGCTGAGCACTGTATAAACAGGCCAGTGTTAAAACAATGTGCTATGAAGAAGCAAAGGCCTTACCTTGTAGGCAAGGCGGAGCCGGTGGATACAGACTTGGAGCCTGGTCTCGTAGCTTGTACGGGCTCTCGTAGAATTCCTTCTGCTGATCTCCGCAATACTGCTGGATCTTTGCGATTATTGCTCACGGCTGAGAGCGCTTCAAAGGCTTTCGAATGCGTGGAAGGCGGGCTTGGTATAGCTGGATACGAAGGCAGGCCAGAAACGGCTGCAGGAACAGCAGAGGAAGACGAGTTAGATTGCATGGGCGCCGATACGGGACGTCTCCCAATGATAGTGGATGACCCCCGAGCTTCTTCTGGGGTTGCGGGTCTGAGCTCTGCTGAAGAATGAGGTCGACCCGGTGGATACTGCAGTGGGAAGGAGTGTACTGCCAAGGAGGTCGCTGAAGATACGGCATTCGAACTGGCGGTGTTAGGGGAAGAGCTGGCTGAAGCCTGATCTTCTGGGACAACAGAAGAAATCGACACGAGCATCTGCTCGGCACTGTCCTCAACGACCTCCTCCTTGACACAGACTGTCATCTCAGCTGGGGGAGGCCTGTTCGTATCGAGGGACGGAGTAGGCGCAATCGTTGACGGAGGGCACGTGATAGATGAGAATGCGAAGGATAGCCGTCAGCATTGTGTACGCTGTCTGACGTGGATACATGATGCTTACACCTCTTCTGGCAGCGCAGCTGATGGGCGCTGTGACTTGCGCAAACGGTCGCTGTCGTCGTCCAAGGCTTCGCGAGGATCCTCTGTCAGCGCATAGCTACTCGGAGCCCGCTTTCGCTTGCCAATCTGAGACTGTGAAAGGCCTGTTGTCTCGTGATGTTGATGCTGGTTCTGCGAGGTGTCGTGTCTGCCATAACCCCAGACAGGTGTCGAGGGATACTGGACAAGCTGCATGACAGCGTAGTCTCTGTTGCCCGAGTGCGCGTAGTACGATGGGTTGCGCGAGTGATAGGATGCTGGGGATGCTGCTGATCTAGGATATTGCTGCTGTCGATAGAATGTACCTCCAGTGGCGGCGCTGCTCCTTCGTCTGGCGGCAGCAGCACCAGCAGAATAGACGGCGTGTTGTTGTGGATGAGACGAAGGATGCGATGCTGGTGCTGACGATGAAACCGAAGCAGAGGGAAGCGATGAGGAACTCGACGGAACCGGGGCGACTGAAAGGGGAGTAGATGGGAAGGTGTAAAACCTCGTAGAACTCGTCGGACCCGACACGTAAGACAATGGCGGACTGAACTGTTCGACGCGATTGTTGTTGTTGCTGTTCTTGTTGGTTTGAGACAGGCGAAGAGGTTGAGGATGGATGCGCCTCTTTGCGCTACTTGGTGAGCTGCCGGCAGGATCTGCAGCTGCAGCAGCAGCGGGATGGTGCTGGACAAGGAAGGTACGGCCTCTAGGTCTCGTGGGCGTCGACCCTGCTACGGAAGGACTGTGTGACTGGCCATAATGCGAAGGCGACGTCGTCGAAGCTCCGTGCGACGACAAGGCGGAATGACCAGGCTTCTCGAAGCGGAACAAGCCAGAGCTAGGCAGAGCAGATGATGAGGGAGACGATGAAGATGACGGAAGCAGGCTGGATGATGGCGGAGCTGGATAGGCGAAGAAATAAGGGGAGGGAGCCAGAGCCAAGCCTGGATAGGTTTGAGCCATTCTGCAGCGGAAGAAGGATGTTCGCAAGGACCAGAAGAGTAGCGTAGCAGACGAAATAGATATAGAAGAACTGTCAGCTGTCAGCGGATCCAGCCTAGCTCGTTCGTGTCAGCCCAGGTGACAAGACGGCGACAGCTCTGGCGATGCTCGACGTTCGCTCGCTCGTTCGCTCGCGGTATCGTTGCCCATTGTCGCATTGTTGTGATTCCCATCGCAGCCTTTGTCCTGCGAGCGCACCGATACTTCTGTCAGCCCGCAATGATGGGACGCCCGCTGTCAAAAAGGTCTGAGCGCTCGTTCCTTCGCTGAGCTCTGATGATTGACCATTCATGAATTACAGTATCCGTGCTCAGATACGGTAGGGAAATCGAGCAGGATCCGTGCCATCTTCTCGAGCTGCCTCACTGTTGAGCAGGCCCAACGTATGTATGCATTACAAACGGTCGAAAAAGCTAAAGCAATCAGCCTCATCACTACAAAAGGGTAGCATACACTGATGATGGCTATGCGCCCAGTGTCCGTTGGTCATCATTGGCCTTTCAGGCGCGCATCGACAACAATACCAGGCTCATCTAGTCCCGGTCGCATGGAGTCAGCAACCCAGGACCTCTACGCGTCTTCCTTCGGTACAAGCTGACCGTTCTTCTCGACCAAGCCTAGCCTATTTAGAGAATCAACGAGAAGATTCAGGAACACAGACCGTTAGCTTTTGACAGCGTAACTTGACTTGGAAGTCCGACTTACCGATCCAGATCTAGTTTACCATCTGTGAGAATCATTCGTTGAATGGCATCGAGCAGAGCCTGTTTTCGAGGATCATCCTCATCGTCGCTCTCGAGCTCGGATTCTTCCTCTTCCTCCTCTTCTTCCTCCTCAGACGCGTTACTTCCTTGCTCGTCTTCGTCTTCATTGTTTTCTGACTCCGATTCGGACTTCTTTCTGCCCGTACTTGGAGCCTCGACATCCTCATCTGTCCACACCTCATCTTCGTCGTCTTCCTCGTCTCCAGCTTCACCCTTCTCTGCATGATGTACAGGAATGTCTAGATTCGATAATCTCCTAGTATACTCTTCCGCAAGCTCTTTCGCTGTCGAAGTTGACTGCTTGTTGCCGCCAAGCGAGGCCAGCTGGCTCTCGTAACATACGTCGTGCAGACACCTCCAGTCAGGATCCAGTAGCATATCCTTTCCAGCTTCTCCATACATCAGGAGCGCGTCGCCTGTGATCTGCTTGCCTGTTATTGTCGATGCTGGAAGGACGGTGTTCGCAAGCGTGTTTGCGCGTGAGATCTTGTCGGCACAAGAGGAAGCATGCATGATATAGATCTTAGATGGGAGATGTTCGCTCAGAGGGACCAGGGTTGCTTCGATTTGTACCTCCAGCGAGGTAGGGGCTATGAAGTCGGCAAAGATTGCAGTCTCGCTAGTCCCGGTATAGGACGGCACGTCGACTCGCTGAGCATCTCCAACAGCGGTATCATTAGCTTTCAAGAGGACTGCGCATTGGGCGGGCATGTCTTGCTGGATTGTCATATCGGTCCAGCATCAAGGGCACAATCTCATCAATCGCAGGGATCTTGAAGTGTTGGCATATCATGTAGGGATGTTTAAGGTGGTCATATTCGAGTACTGCGCCATGCCTGGTCATGCCTTGACCGCGTGTTTTCCCGCATGTACGATGTCAGTTTCTGAACTCCGCCAGATCAGCATCGATATCTGGCTGAGGCCTCGCTCTCTTCTCCTGACCATCAGCTCAGCTCATCATGGCAGCCAAACGCAGCTTCTCAGATATGGCGCGCGAAGTCACAGTCGCTGAGTACCTGTAAGATGCACTTACAGSCAGCACCAGCGCCTACACGTGACGCGAGTCCGGCTAATGCGAAGCGGTGTCCAGACTTACTCGTCTCGAGCAGGTGAGTCGCATACACTTGGATAGCATAGAGTGTTCGCTGAGACTGGCGAAACAGGTCGGATGTACCTCCCTCTTCGGCGTCCCAGGCAAGCTGGCCCCGGACCTGGCTGGATGTGCGATGTGCTGACTTGGATCCACTGCTGACAGGCGACTTCTTCCTCCGCTTCCTTGACTATGTAGAAGATCACAAGGTGCTGAAGGGATCTGGATCCGTCCAGAGTATTCGTGCTGATATTGTTGCACTTGCCAGACCATAGACTGGATCGGAACGACAAACGAGGTAAGCAATCTAACACTCATTCCTGTTCTTGTCATTTACCTTCGCTAAATTTTCCTTCATTCTCGTAGCTCAACGGTGAGGCGTCTTCGCTTCCTTTCTCAGAGGCCGGGCTCATGATATACTGCAGGTGGGTATGCAGCAGATGGATATGCACGCCTTAAGCAAGGCCTCGGAGTGCTCGTCACGACTTTTGGTGTCGTAGGTTACGTCTACCTTGCAATAGCTATACAAGGATCTGAATATCTTCGGTATCTCTTCAGGGCGAACTATCAGCTACCAACGCTATAGCTGGCTCCTTCAGCGAACATGTCCCAGTCCTGCATATCGTCGGCGTGCCTTCCACCGGTCTTCAGTCCAAAGGCCTCATGCTTCACCACACCCTAGGAGACGGACGCTTCGATGCCTTCCAGAATATTTATGCAAACATCACAGTTGCACAAGCACACATCAAGCCTCCCCACAAGAAACACGGTACTTCGGACGCCGGCGAAGAGATCGACAGAGCGATCTTTGAAGCTCTCAAGAATAATCGTCCAACTTACCTTACACTACCTACCGACTTGGTGGATGCCAAGATCCCTGGAGAACCACTTGATACTCCAATCACTCATGCTAGCATCACGAAAGAACTGTCGGTACCTCGAGTCGAGGCAAACGTCGAGGAAGCCATTGTAAACAAAATATGTAAGATGTTTGCCAAGGCCAAGAAGCCGTGTATCCTGGTCGATGCCGGAGTATCGAGGTTTAGAATACAGAAGCAGACCGAAGAGCTCATTCGGAAGACTGGAATGGTACGTTCCCACGTTTCTTTGCTTCCGCAGTCTTATATGATAGTTCTGACAACCTCTTCGCCCCGCTAGACCTTCTTCTCTTCCGTAATGGGAAAATCAACTCTCAGTGAACATCACCCTCAATTTGGTGGAGTCTACATCGGATCTGTCACCCTTCCCCCCGTCAAGGCCGCTTTCGAAGAAGCAGACTTTGTTCTTTCTATCGGAGGATTGGCAAGCGACTTCAATACCGGAGTCAGTCAGTCCAGGCTCCACAGCAAGACGCGCGTCTTCGCTGATACTGCATGATGTTCCCAGAGCTTCTCCTACCGTGTTCCTCCAGAAGCAACGGTCGAGCTACACAATGACCACACTATGATTGCCTTCGCAACCTATCCTCAAGCAGGCTATCGATCCTTATTACCGAAATTGATTCCCGCTATGGAGAAGATAGCGCAAGAGAAAGGTCCTTCTGAGCATGTGAACAGAATCCCGCATGGCGGTCTCATCCAATCTATCCCCGGAACACCTGGAGGTGGAAATCGAATGATTACTCAAGATGAATTTTGGCCGCTCTGGGCTACTTTCTTCAATGACAACGACGTTGTTGTTGGAGAGATTGGTACATCGTCCTTTGGACTTTTCGATGTCAAATTTCCGAACGGAGCAGACTTTCTCACTCAGACACTGTGGGGCTCGATTGGCTGGGCGACAGGTCAGGACGTCAACAGTACCGGGACAGCATGTACTGATGAAGCTCTCGATCTTGTAGGGGCTACCTTGGGCGCGGCTCTTGTAGCCAGAGAGCAAGGACGACGATGTATCCTCTTTACCGGCGATGGGTCTATCCAGTTGACCGTTCAAGAAATATCAACAATGATCAGGCACGGTCTGAAACCGATCATTGTAGTCCTCAAT
Source organism: Erythrobasidium hasegawianum (assembly GCA_001972285.1). NCBI lineage: Eukaryota > Fungi > Basidiomycota > Cystobasidiomycetes > Erythrobasidiales > Erythrobasidiaceae > Erythrobasidium > Erythrobasidium hasegawianum. The sequence continues at coordinate 164,951 of BCII01000029.1, forward strand.
AATGATGGGTTAGTCCGCTAGCACCGCTTCAGCTGCCTAGCCCGACTGACTCCGGTGCATTTGTCCTGCAGCTATGTCGTAGAGAGGCTTATACATGGCAGAAACAAACGCTACAACTGTATTAAAGTGAGCTATCGAAGTCGAATATAATTAGCCAGCTCTAACATCCACGCCATCTCAGAATTGGAACTGGCAATCCCTCATCTCAGTTTTCGATCCTCCTGAAGGATCTCATGCATCCTACAAGACAGAGACACGTCGAGACCTGGAGGAGCTACTCGCTAGCGATGCTCTACGAGACACGACCAAACTCCACTTTGTTGAGTGCATCTTGGGAGACAATGATAGTCCAAGAGCACTGAAAGCTGTCAGTCTATCGCTTGACAGCTTCAATGATGGTATCTATAGCTGACGCACTACGTTCTCAACAGCAAGCCCAAATGGTTGCCAAAGCAAACAGTGCTGCGCATTGATTTGGTAGTGCCAAGCAATCATTACGGATGCGAATACGTTCTACGATGCCACGTCAGCTGTAGCCCCCGACTGCGACTCGTGCATCAATGGTGTGATCGTCATTCTGCACATTTTGGTAAAGCTCTATTGGTCCCGCCCTCAATATTGGTCTGTGGCTGTCAAATTACTTCGGTTTGCAGGTTATGCATCTTGTCTCTCATCTCTCAGCTGCAGCGACAGAAAAGCCATAAAGCGAACACAAGCAATTGTCTTGCACATGGGTCTCGCTACTGCCAATTAATAGCAATGCACATTGGGCCCTAAAGTCAGTCCTACGAAAGTCCATTGTAACTCTCCAGCATTTGATTCGAGAATCCCGAGCTTCCTGATATTCCTTTCCTTGACACCATTTCGCTCAGTGTCAGCAAGAAGCGTCTTGGCTGCCTTCGTGAGTTCAACGACGCCTCTCAATAATAGTACCGCCCGTTTGAATTCCGCATCGGTCGCACGTACTACTCCCGGTCTCATCGAAGAACCGTTTGGGCGAAATGGGTCTCTGATAAGTAGCCGCAAGTTCGATTTGACTTCTTCGAGGTACGAAACAAGCTCCTCGCCCTCTTTGCGAAATTCGTCTGGATCGGGTGAGCTGCTGGAACTTGAGCGGCTGGACAACGAGGTCCCACCGGTAGACTGCGATGAGGTCGAAGAATGGGAGGACTGAGAACTTCTCCTACTAGATCTCTGAGACGACCGACTGGATCTTCTGCTAGATCCGAGGGCCGGCCTGTCGACGCAAGGCTCGGAGTTGACTCTCAAGAGATGCGACGGACTGGGCACCTCTCGAGGCCCGCAGGCTGATTCTCGCAGGTTGCACAGGTCGAACGCCGTGAGGAAGTCGTCGGCGGAGCTACTGCTGTCAGAGGAAGCTTTCAAAACCGTTAGGTGAGAAATGACAGGTCCTGCATTAGAGACCTACAAGCAGCGGAGGACTGGCCAGAGCGTTGACTAGATCTTCGGCTTGCAAGGCTCACGTCTGAAGAGCGTCGACTTGCTGCCAACGGTGCTTGTCCAGGTCCATCCCTCGAAAGAGGTCGARCTTGCTGCCCAGTGGGGATGTTACTGATGCTGCTTCCGCTGCTGACTCTGCGGTCCTGACTTGCCTTGTGATCCTGACTTGCGCTGGATACCACGGAACTGCTTGGTGAGCGAGACTTAGGAGCGCCCTTAGTAGCGCTTGATGTACGACTGGAGGTGCGTTGCATGTTGGACGAATCTCTGAATCTTCTTGTTTCTAGGTGATACGAAAGCAAGAGAGGTCGCGACAGAGTTGCGAGGATTTAGGAGGACTATCTGCCAAAAGGGAACGCGATTGAAAGGGCGGGCCCACCACAAAACAGAAGGGATCGATTCCAATGTTCTTAAGGGGAGCAGCTATGGCTAGAGAGATACCTCCGCAAAAAGAAAGGAATGTCAGCTACGGTAGAAGAGCTACATTTGGGGAGCTACGCAGTGTGACGCCGGGGTTAGCTGGGGAACATGCGTAACACAGGATTACTGGTCAAACCCTTGTAAGTCATATAGGAATTGGCAGCTGATTGGCTGAGTATGACGATGTCGGGACAGAAGCTAAAGGAGGTTTAGGCCGGCAGCGAGTGTGTACTGGCCACGTCTGGTATTGAAGTCTCGCAAACCTTGATAGATCCAGCTAAGATTCCAGGAATCATCCTCTAAATCGTCGCACTCTTCGGCCAGCTTCTCAGAAAAGCCATTTTTATTGAGGTCGGCGAGGAGGGATCGACAACCTTTCACGTGTTCATTGATTGCCTCGACGAGCTCGGCTTTGGCAAGCTGGAGTTCCTCTGCAGTGATCTTAGGCGAGCCGCCCGGAGTGCCGGGTCTTGAGGAAGGTCTCGTTACTGGCCGGACGAGCTTTGCTGCCGATTCTTTCCATTCCCTTAGCACCGGTACCAGCCTGTCCATATGTGCCCGAAGTTCTTGTTCATTTCTTGGCGATACATAAGCCACGAAGTTGGACGAAGATGACGAGGAGGAGGAGGAGCCCTTTGAAACGTTCGAGTTGCTTTTGCTAAGAGCAGGTCGGCCAGATTGGCTACCTTGGGAGGATCTGGAAGAGATGGAAGACGAGATGGAGTCGTGTCTGCCTCTTCGGCTGGCAACGCTAGAAGCGGAGTTGTGTCGAGCTGTCAATGGCGATGCTTGTCCTGACGTAGCTCGCGACGGCGGCTGCACTGCATCACCGATGGAGCCTTGGTCGAAGCTACTGGCTTTGCTACTCCTTCGAGACTGACTTTTCTTGACATCCTGGCTTGCAATGGAGGCAGCGGACTCTCGCGAGGAACGACGCTGAGTCCTACCAATAGAGGCGTTGGACAAGTGACTGCTGGTGCGTTGCATGTTGCTCGGGTGTCTGATGCGCTGAGGGGCTGTTGCTCTTCTTGATCTTGGCGAAAGCAAAAGTGAGAGCGAACGAGCGGACGCGCTCTTGGTAGGCCGTCCGAGGTGCGAGGAGCTGTGCAGAAAGAGTCTTGAATGGGAGAAGGTAGAATGGGGGTACAAAGGGGTTTAAGAGAGGCAGGCGAGAGGAGATCGAAGGAGAAGGCTAGGGAGGAGGAAGAGTCGGGAGTAGTCAGCCTTCAGCATCGAAGTAGTGATATTCGCTCATCAGATCCGCCTCTGGCCAGAATAGATAAAGAGGTCGTTACCGTCGTCCATATACGTTAAGAGAACAAACACGAAGCTAAACAAAGCCAAGAAACCGACTGCGTGCTTGCTTTTCCTTGTCTAATCAATGAGATGTTTCCTCCTAAAGTAGCTCCTGAGGTATAATATCTGCCAGATACCCAAGGAGATCAAAGTCGCTATCGTCAAGACGCTAAACCACCAGACTCTTTCGTTTGTCGATTCGTTCGTGTCTCTCATCCTAGCTTCTCTTCTCTTCAGATAGTTTAATTCGTCGACAATTTCTTTGACGACTCCTTCTAGCTTGCGCATCTCGACTTCCAGGCCCGAAAGAGATTCTGCGGGCACAAATCCAGCATTAAGCATTCGCGTAGGGATATAAGATGAGAAGGGACTGACCTGCTTTCGCTATCGCGTTGTAATCGACGGCATCAGCGCCGATATCCACGTCCAAATCGACTGCTCTTGCGCGCTTTCCGTCTTCCGAGAGGCCTACATTTACCATCGTCGTACACGAATGATCAGTAAATATTCATCACGACAACAGCTTTAGACACCCACCTCTATCCAGCGTATTCTTGAAGCATACGCCCAGATCTGCGTCTGCATGGGTAGTGATGGCCATTCTCGTTTCGCCGTTGATGTTCTTTTTGTTCTGGTATACATTTCTGTGATTTGAGCCGTCTACAATCTCCATGTCCACGCGCTGATTGTCGCCCTTTGCGATGTTTGAGCTGGGTCATATCGCAATAAGACTTAGGGAACGGGCTGAGGACATTGCATACGCCAGCCTACGTGATGACTACCAGCGTGTCTGCCATGGCGTAGTTCCATACGCATTTCTGGTGAGGATTGTGCATGGCGGCCAGCTCAAACTTGACGGCTTGCACAGAGACCGGGAGAAGCAGCGCGAGCACCAGGAGCCAGCAGGAAGCAGTCATATCCCGCAAGCGTCGTATTTGAGCCATCTTGAAGAATGGTGAATGAGGGCGAAGGAGAGCCCGATACCGTACGCGCCAAACTTGACAAAGGGCAAGGAAAGTGTCATCAACTTGAGCACTGAACCAACTACTTCATTACCGCCCAACAGCAGAAGCAGAAGCACATACGACGGCTGATACTTGGGAGAAACAACTCTAACTACTCTATGTCTAAGGAAACGATGCGAAAGGCGGCAGATGAAACGGCATCTCGCCCACTGAGGGGCACATGCTGAGTGTGACTTAGCTCTGCGACGTGACAGTCCGGACGCGCCAGGAAGAACGATGAAGTTGGCGGACCACCGTCTAGAAAATGATGAGATACTGAGAGGATAGGGAAGAGCGAAGACTGAATGAATGGGAATTTGCACTCGCCAGCCACTAAGGTAGCATCGGCGACCTAGAGTCCACTCGCTTAATGAAGAACGTCTCCTCGTCCGATGCACTTGACCTTGAAGCCAATCTTTTCCAGCTTCTTCTGATCCAGGATAAGTCTTCCATCAAAGACAAAAGCAGGCTTATGCATAGAGTCGTAGATCTTCTGCCAATCGAGATCCTTGAACTCGTCCCACTCGGTCGCGACGACGATACCCTCTGCGCCTACGCATGCCTCCATGGCTGATTCAACGACGTTGATCTGCTTCTCGGCGACTTCTCGGTCGCCTGGTACGAGGGGGTCGGACACGTCGCTGAAAATTTGGGCGCGGGGTACTTTAGGATCATAGATGCTGATCTTGGCTTTTTCGGAACGGAAGGCCTTGACGAGAGTGATAGCGGGTGAGGCTCGAGTGTCGCCGGTGTTCTTCTTGAAGGCGAATCCGAGAACGGCAATGCGCTTGTTGGTGATGGTATTGAAGAGCTGCGAGGATATCAGATGTATGTGTCAGGCTAGCGATCTCAGGTATTTCATAGATAGTGGTGAGTGCGACGCACGCTGCTGACGACGGTCTTTGCGAATCTGGCCATCTGATAGTCGTTCATCTGGGTGATCTGGCGCCTGTACATTCGCAAATCTGAGCGTTGGTCCAATATCGCTGGATCAAACGTGCGAATGACTTACCAGTACGCAGCGACCTCGGGCAGATGCAGACTCTCGCATAGATAAACCAAGTTGAGGATATCTTTCTGGAAGCATGATCCACCGAATCCGACGGAGGCTTTCAAGAACTTGGGTCCGATACGCTGGTCGAGACCGCATGCATAGGCTACTTCGTCGACGTCTGCGCCTGTGACTTCGCAGATTGCGGAAAGAGCGTTGATGGAGGAGATACGCTGGGCGAGCATAGCATTGGCGGCCTGCATACGAAAAGGCGTCGTCAGTGTGTTTATAAGTAGATACAGACTGCTGAAGCGAACGCACCAGCTTTGTAAGTTCGGAAGACCAGAGACCGGTCGTGACGCATTTCTCTCTTGGGACCCAGTTTGCGTAGACGTCTACCAGAGCCTTCTGAGCAGCGATACCTTCGGGTGTCTGGAGAGATCCAATGAGGACTCTATCAGGCTTCATCAGATCTGAGATTGCGGTTCCTTCAGCCAAGAATTCTGGGTTTGACAGGATGTCGAATCTGCAGTCTTCTCTCGAGTTGGCTTCGAGGATGGTCCGCATGGATTGAGCAGTTCTGCATGGTACTGTGGACTTCTCGACGACAATCTTGGACGAGGTTGCGACTGTTGCGATTCTTCGGGTGCACGCCTCGACGTAGCTGCGAGCAAGGAGCACGTTAGCGATGAGTTGGAGATCGAAGCGGATGTGTGATGTGTCGCTCGGGCGCTTTATCCCTGAAAATGGCAGATCCGTGCGCGTGCCCTTTTTCACGCGACCAGGGGCAGGATTCAGGTCTCTCAACTCACGTTAAATCTGCAGCGTAGCCAGCGCCTACACCAGAAGACTTTGTAGGAGTGTTGACAGAGACAAAGATGAGGTCTGCTTCGATGATGGCCTTGTCGACGTCGGTGCTGAAGAATAGGTTTTTGCCGCGTTGTGCCTTTACGATTTCTTCGAGGCCAGGCTCAAAGATGGGGAGGTCTTCGCTATTCCATGCTGCAATTCTGACTGGGTTGACATCGACGATGGTGACGGTGCTATTGTCGAGGTTATCGGATCAGCTTGGTTCTTTTCGCCAGGCCCGCCCAAGACGGCCAAAAACGCGTTGAAAACCTTACATGTCTGGACACATCTTTGCAATAACACTGCAAGTTGGCCCTCCTACGTATCCGGCTCCAATACATGCGATTTCTAAAAAGTTGGTTAGTAGGGCGC